>CM019228.1:13450666-13493183 GCA_009741485.1 Malurus cyaneus samueli | reverse complement strand
GCAACGAGGGAGGGGACACTCACTGGGGTCTTCAATGTCCTCCTGAGGGGCAGCCCCAATCTCTGCTCCCTGTGATGGGACAGCAGCCAGGGAACGGCTGGAGCTGGGCCAGGGCAGGCTCAGGCTGGAGAGCAGGGAAAGGTTCTCCTGTCCCAGAGGGTGCTGGCACTGCCAGGCTCCCCAGGGAATGGTCCCCCAGCTGCCAGAGCTCCAGGAGGTTTGGACAGCGCTGCCAGGGATGCACAGGGGGGATTTTGGGGGATCTGGGCAGGGCCAGGGGCTGGGCTGGGTGATCCTGGGGGTCCCTTTCAGCTCAGGATATTCCAGGATTCTATGAAATACACAAATTGACACATTTTTCCTGGTTACCAGTTGGAATTGGCCAGGTTGTTTGTCAGGAAAACCCATTCACAGCCACCATCCCTGAGCTGAGGAAAGGTTGGGCTTGGCTGAAGGTGAAACTGGAGGGCACTGAAGTCTGTCAGAGAGGGGAGCACTTGAGTTTCCTGTTGGCTCTGCCATGATCAGAATGGTGAAAAGCACAGGGGGAGTGAGGCACTGCCAAGGAGATGGAGGGGAAAAGCAGAGATGGGGAAATGTAGAGATGGAGAAAAGCGGAAATTGGGAAAGCAGAGATGGGGAAAAGGAGAGATGGGAAAAGCAGAAATGGGGAAAGCAGAGATGGGGAAAAGGAGAGATGGGAAAAGCAGAGATGGGGAAAACAGATGGGAAAAGCAGAAATAGGGAAAAGCAGAGATGGGGAAAACAGATGGGAAAAGCAGAAGTGGAGAAAAGCAGAAATGGGGAAAGCAGGTGGAAAAAGCAGAAATAGGGAAAAGCAGAAATGGGGAAAGGAGCGATGGGGAAAAGGAGAGATAGGAAAAGCAGCATCCATGGGTATTTTCTCCCTGTTTGCTGTTGGTTTCCAGTGGATTCCCAGATCCTTTGGCATCTCCTTGCTCCAGGGCACTTTCATCCAGCACCGATTTCTGCCCAGCCTGACAGTGCTTTACCAGAAGAGGTTTCCTTTCATTCTCACTGATGCACCTCAGTAATTGTTCAGCCCTAAAGGGTTTCTCCTCCCTCAGGTCTTGCTCCCCAAAGGGCTCCCACTGCCCATCCTGTCCCTGCTCACTCCCCTCCAATCCCATTGATGTCCCTGTTGGAATTGATCCCTCTGCCATTTCCCCAGCAGGGCATGGACTCCTCACTCTCCCTCAGGGATGTTGTGATTATATTTCTCTCTCTGATGCTCCCTCATTTGTCTCTTAGACCCTTCTGCCCAAACCCATTCTTATGGAAAATTCCATCTCTCATTGCAGTGCTGGGAATCAAAGGAGAATCAAATCCCAGCCTGGGTTGTGCTGGGCAATCTGAAAATTGCCCAGGAAATGTCTCTGAGCTCTGCAGAGCCTGTGATTTCAGCGCTGAACATTAAATAACCTCTTCAGTGCCAGTGCTTTCAAGATTTCTGATTTTTACAGAACAGCCAGCTTGGTGTTTTCCCTGGAATTTGGGGAAATAACTGTGTAGGATTCGACTGCAGGTATTATTTGTGGAGTTTTCTGCTGAGAGGGGAGGCCTTCCAGGAGGTGGAGAAGTTCCCTGGAAGATGCTTCACCTCCTGGGAGTTTCCTCCAAGCCTTGTAATTTGCATTGTCCTACTGATATTTTGTCACTGTCCCCAAACTGCCCACCCTATGTTCCCTCCCAGGTGAGTGTGAGCACCTGGGCACGGTCACAGACTCCTTTCTCATAAAATTCTTGGGAATTCTGGTTCCATCTGGGAAGTTCAGCAGGAACATCTGGAGGTGACAATGGTTCTGCTCCCATCCCAGACAGAGCTGACCCCCAGCTGGGGCGGTCTGCAGGGGACAATAGCAGGGACAGGGAAGATGGAATGATCCCGTGGAGTCCCACCATCCCCAGCTTTTCCTGTCCTGGCTGTTTCCTCTGACAGGGAATGTGCCCTGGATAAATGTCTGGGAAAGCACACTCTGAGATATGCGCAGGAAAATGGACACCTTCATAAATTCTATTTGAGCTTTCAATTTCCTGAGCAGGAAAGGGATGGTTTTGATCATGAATATCAATCCCGTGAGGGCAGCAGATGGAGAGGAAGGCTGAGGCTTCCCATGGGAACTCAGGGTCTGGATCCTGGTGTAGGCAAGGCCAGGGCTGCCATCCTGGATTTTCCATCATCTTCCCCATCTTGGAGGGGCAGAATGGGATCCTGATTTCCTGCCCAGCTCCTTCAGGCCGTGCAATCCCTCCCAGCAGAATTTGCCATTGATGGAAGCTGCTCCAGGGGTGGTTGTTTTACCCTTTGGCTGCTGGGGAGGTGTCCCAACATTCCCATTATTTTCCTTGCACCCGAGGCGGTGCTGTGCCCGTCCCCCCAGGCCATCCCAAAGAGTCTCCACAACTGCTGGGTAACTTCATCTCTTGAAGCATCTCTTTAAATTATATAAATTATTATAAACATAACCTCATTGAAATAGAAATGGAAACAAGCATCAGCAGTGCCAAGGCTGCCTCAAGCAGAGCTCAGGGGGTGCAGGTGACTTGGGCCTCCAGGAGGAGATGTCCCACTGTCCCTGCTGCTGGGGGACAGGGTGACAGCCCTTCCAACCTCTCCCAGCCTCTCCTTGTTCTTCCATCACTGCTCCCTCCATGTTGTCCTGGTTCTGCTCCATCTCTGCTGACTCCATCCCTGCTGCTTCTGCAGGAATTGGTTCACTGCCAGACCTACTTTTGCTTCAGAGATGTTTTTTTACTCTTCCTTGGGTTGCTCATTAGCCTGGGAGCTCCTGAGAGCCATCCTTAGAGCCAGACCTGGAACCTTTACTCCTCACACTTCATCTCAGCTCCCTTCTTTGTGTTTGAGGGTGGGGTATTAATAATGATAAATATCATTGGTGATTATTAGCATTAAATAGTTTTTTTTTTTTATCCCCCAGCTTTAGCTGTCTGAGGGCTGGCCAAGTTCAGGCTCCTCATATGGGTTTATCCTGTGCCTCACATTTAAACAAAAAGTAGTGGCTGAATGTCAAAAAATACTTGAAATTATGTCAAACCTTCCTTTTGTTCCTCAGAATGACCAAGGGTTCCCAGAGGACTTAATTCTGATGTTTTATTTGGGAACATCATTTCCCTGTGCTGTTCTTTTGTCGACTTTTTTTCCCCTAAGAAACGTCAGATTCACAAAATTATCCTTTTTCTTTGCTCCTGGTAGCATTTCATGTTAAATCTCCAGGAGAAGAGCAAACAAACAAACAAAACCTTGTGTAAATAATGAAGGCAAACCTTATTAACCTACATAGAGAGCAGCAGCCAGCTCAGGGATAAAACAACCGCCCTACTTTAGGTGGGAAATCAGGAAAAAACATTAAACCTGCAAAAAGCCAAGTGAGTTTTTACATATGCAAAGGTGGCATCTGTGGGGGAGCTGAGGAATAAATCAGGAAGCAGTTTGTGGATGGATAAAGGGGTCAAAGAGGGATTCAGCCATGGGGATTTGGAGCTGAGATGTTTGGGGAGAGTTTTGTCCCCAGGTCCAAGTGTGCCCTTGAGCCTCTGCAGGAGCACAGAGGGAGCCTGGGACACCAATTTTGGGAGAAAAGGCCATTTTTGTGGGAATGGATCAGCTCTAGCAAACTCCTGTGTGTTTGCTCCGAAAGGGGTTAATGCCAGCATGGTCATCAGGAAGGACAGGGGACATGAACTCTTCAGCTCTGGGACCATGCAGGGATCAGGGATGATTCTGGAAATTGCAGTAAATGCTGAAATATCATGGAATGATGGAAAGGGTTGGGTGGGGAGGGACCTTAAAGCTCATCCAGTGCCACCCCTCCCATGGCAGGGACACCTCCCACTGTCCCAGGCTGCTCCAAGCCCCAATGTCCAGCCTGGCCTTGGACACTGCCAGGGATCCAGGGGCAGCCACAGCTTCTCTGGGCACCCTGTGCCAGGGCCTCCCCACCCTCCCAGGGAACAATTCCTTCCCAATATCCCATCCATCCCTGCCCTCCGGCACTGGGAAGCCATTCCCTGTGTCCTGTCCCTCCATCCCTTGTCCCCAGTCCCTCTCCAGCTCTTCTGGAGCCTTCTCCTCTCCAGGTGAGCACCCCCAGCTCTCCCTGCATGTCCCTTACCATCCCGTTCCCCGAAAACATTTCAGAGACCCCAAATCTCCAGGAAATGTCCTTAGACAGGAATTCCCAGCGTCATTCCCCATTTTCAGGCACTCCACAAGGTCAGGGCCAGAGCTTGGAGTGTTTGGGAGTGTCCAGATCTCAGCATTCCCAAGGAAAGCAGGAATTGTTACAAACAGCAGCAGCTGCATCCATCTCCAAGGTCCCAAATGTCACCCTACTGTGGATATTTCCCATCAGACTCCCCAGAGAATGCCCTTCTCCCAGTTGGACACCACCCCACCATGGGGTGGATATCCCCACCATGCATATCCTCAGCTCAGCAAGCCGAGTGAATTCCCATTATCATTTTTCTGGCCTTTTTTTTAACCTTCCTGTGGCTATTTTGTCAAACCCCCTCCTCTCCAACCCCAATTTTGGGATGGAGGTGTTCCACAAAGTCTGTTTGACTGCATGTCCTGCCTTATCTCTGAGCACCTCTCGCACACACAGCTCACCCGAGCTGTTGGTTTTGCAAATATTTAACATAGAAAAGTTCAATCACAAACAAATCGATGTTTGTTTCTTATGAAAAGCATTATTATTGCTCAGGACACCCCTCCAGAGCTTTTCCTCATCTGCCTGGTGCTGGGTCCATGTGGGGTTTGGGTGGAATGCTCCAGGATTCCAGCAGTGGTGCTGTTCCTCAGGGTTTCCCAAGGTTAAAGATTGGTGGAAACCATGGATGGGAAAACCCAGCCCAGCTGTGTTCATCTCTGGGAGCATTTTGGGAGATATTGGGAAAGAAGGGTTCAGGTTTGAAAGGAATGAGAGGGATATGTCTTTACAAACAAACTGTGGGGTCTGCTGGGAGATCAGGGCAGATCCTGATGTGTGAGAGGAGCAATGGGAGGAACCATAAATTCCACAGGAATTCCACCCATTGACACAGACTGGTACTGACCCAAGGCAGGGCTAAATCCCTGGACTGAGAGAAAAAGGACAGAGACACAAAGAATAAAAGGGGGGGATGCACATTAGATGGGGTCTGTATTAGGGGATTGGGGGAGTCTGTAGCTCTCAAATACCACAGCAATGGGGAAAGAGGGAAATGGGGCTGGGAAATTGGGATAAAAGAGGCTGCATCCTCTGACAATTTGAGAGACCCCGTGGAAATGTCCCTTGGCCTCTCCCTTTATTGGAATAAAGTTACCAGGAGTCAGTGCTGAAGTTTCTTTTCAGGGCATTGTTCCACCAGGTGAGGCCTGAGGAGCTTCACAGCTCAACAGAGTGGGAGGGGACAGGAGAGAAGGGACATCAGTGACCATCAGTGACCAACAGTGACCATCAATGACCATCAGTGACCATCAGTGTCCATCAATGGAATATCAGTGACCACCAGTGACCATCAGTGACCATCAGTGACCATCAGTGACCATCAATGACCATCAGTGACCATCAATGACCATCAGTGACCATCAGTGACCATCAGTGTCCATCAGTGACCACCAGTGACCATCAGTGACCATCAATGACCATCAGTGACCATCAGTGACCATCAGTGACCATCAATGACCATTAAGAGAACATCAGCTCCAAACCTCCCCCTCTCCCCACCCACCCCGGTGTGCTTGGGGTCACCTGCTTGGGAAAAGGAGAAATAAGAAGGGAGATCTAATTAACACCAGAAGCAAAAAAGTTCCAGATGCAACAGGAACCCAAACCCTGAGAACTGCCCAACGTTGGACTAATGGACATTGAACCCATGGAGTTCTCTGGGTTGGACTGGATAAAGTTTGGGGGAAATCTTGTACAATTCATGTGCCATGGAATGATTTTCTCTGCACACCCAGGCTGTGTGTGGCTGAAATGATTTCTGTAGCACATCCTGGCCACAACAACATCCCGGACAGAAAATAAAGCAATGCCTTGACTCTCTAACATTAAAAGGTTGTTGGAGAGTTTTTGTTTTTTCTGCAGTTTTGGTGACAGCACCAGTGACCCACTGGGGTCCCTCCAGCCTGACCCACTCTGGGATCCTGTGGTATTTCCTTGTTAATAACCCTGACTGGGCTGTGGAACTAAAAAAAAAAGCTCCTCAGAAGCCAGACTGGGTGTTAAATCCCTTCGTAGAGCCTGAAGAGCAGATCATGCAGGAAATGATCGCTGGGAGCGGTCGGGAAGGAGGAGATGGGAGCCGGGAACATCCACCGCCGTCACAGAGTCACCGTGCCCCGCTTTTACATATGCACAACCTGTTCCCGCATTTCCAGGGAAATACAGCAGCCTGGTGGCTGCCGCCTGAACTGCTGCGGTGCCCCGGGGCAGGAGGAGCAGGAGGAGGAGGAGGAGGGTGCGGGGAGCGCCAGGGCAGGCACAGCGAGCGCTGCAGGAGCTGCGGGATCGGGGAAACACGGGGAAGGGACAAAGCCTGCTCCTGCTGCGTACTGAGAAGGGAATTACGGCTGCAGGGGAGGGAAACCAGATTACAGGGGGTGTCCAGAACCGCTCGGAGGGTTCCCAGACTGTGCCTGGCTCTGTGTGGCCGCATCCTCTTCAGATGCCCCAAATAAGCTGCAGGTGCAGAGGGAGGGATGGCTCCCGAGGATTGCTGACAGAGCAGAGAGCTGTCACCTCCTCTCACTCAGGATGTGACGGGCACCAACCCCAGCCAGGCCTGTCCTGGGGGGACACCGGGGATCCGAGACGGGAGAAGATTGTTCACGCTGCACTGCTTGGGATACTCAGTGGTCCAGGATGAAAGTTTGGAAAAATATATCAGTTAAAAAAACCTTTCATATAACTTCAGACTAAAGATTTTGTTCATCTGTGCCCCGAGGGAAGGGCACTGAAATTTCTTTTCAGGGCATTGTTCCACCAGGTGAGGCCTGAGGAGCTTCACAGCTCAACAGAGTGGGAGGAGACAGGAGAGAAGGGACATCAGTGACCATCAGTGACCACCAGTGACCATCAGTGACCATCAGTGACATCAGTGACCACCAGAGACCATCAATGACCATCAGTGCCCATCAGTGACCATCAGTGACCATCAGTGACCATCAATGACCATCAGTGAACAACAGTGACCATCAGTGACCATCAGTGACCATCAGCTCCAAACCTCCCCCCGCTGTGCTCGGGGTCACCTGCTCTGGGCACAGAGAGATGAGGAGCAGGACCTGATCAGCATCAGAGGGGAACAAATCCAGATCCAACAGGAACCCAAATGCTGAGAACTGCCCAACGTTGGACCAATGGACATTGAACCCATGGAGTTCTCTGGGTTGGACTGGATAAAGTTTGGGGGAATCTTGTACAATCCATGTGCCATGGAATGATTTTCTCTGCACACCTGGGCTGTGTGTGGGTGAAATGATTTCTGTGGCACATCCTGGCCAGAACAACATCTTGGCCAGAATAAAGGAATGCCTTCAGTTCTGTTCTGTGCCACTCCTGCTCTGTTGAGCTGTGAAGCTCCTCAGGCCTCACTTGGAACAATGCTCTGCAAAGAAACTTCAGTGCCTTCCCCCAGGGCAAAGGTGAACAAGATCTTTGACTAAAGCTATATAAAAAAAAATTAAACTGGTCTGCTTTCCAACACAGTGATTCCCCTGCGTGTGACCTCTCCTGTCCCCACACTGGTGATGAGCTGGGCTGAGGGGCAGCCTCAGGAGGGACTTTCTGCTGGGCATCCCTGAGCTTTCCCAGAGCTCTCAGTCATGACAAACGAAGGGTCCTTTGCCAAGGAGCTGGTCCTGGGCTGGAAGAACAGCTCAGCCCTGCTCTTCCTGCCTGCCCCTCACTCAACCCCTGCTGCCCAAGCTGTGTCCATCAGGGAGGTGCCAGGAGCGAGGGCTGGCAGATCCCATCCCTACAGAGATGGGACATGGGGTCAGCAAAGGGGTGGAAGCCCCACAGACCCCTTGGAAAGCTTTTTTCTGTTTCAATGGTAGCTCTTGCCTGTCCCAAACAGAGTGGCTGAAATGTGGATGCCCCTCCGCATTCCTGAGGCTTGGGAGGCAGGAGGAGGCACCGCCTGAAGGGTTCACCTTGAGGAAGGACTCCAGTGCCTTTCTTGGGATCCTTGGGGGGCATTTTCTCTGCTGTAAACACCCTCAGCCCCTGCAGAAGTGGAGAGAGGCTCCAGTGTCCTTGGAGGAGGCTGAAAGTCGTTTCTGATCAGGATGAGTCACTCGGTGCTTTGTGCCTTCCCAACCCCTCTGTGTTGTGTGTCCAAGCCCATCTCCCAGGCCAGCAGCACTGGCACATTTCCGATGTCCTTCCCAGTAAACAATGGCCATTCAGGCACTGAGTCCCCCAGGACTCCCAAATTGAGAAATCGAGTCCAGAAATCCCAGAGTGGGGCGGCTGCCAGACAAAACCCTGTGGTGGCTGTGCTGTAATTCCAATGTCAAGGAGACAAGAGCTGCACAGGATGGGATGGGGAGAGGCTCTGGAAGAACAGCCTGGGCCTTTCCTGACACCCCCAACTCAGTCACAGATCCTTGAGTTCCAGACTCTGCTTTGCAGGATCCCTTAAAGTCCTTTACAGATCCTTTGAAGAGATTTCAAAATCCTTTAAAGATCGCCAAAGGTGACAGTATGGTGTGGGACCAGGAGGACAAGGAATCCTGGAATATCCCGAGTTGGAAGGGATGCACCAGGATCATCCAGCCCAGCTCCTGCCCTGCCCACACACCCCGACAATCCCTCCCTGTGCATCTCTGGGAGCCTTGTCCCAATGCTCCTGGAGCTCTGGAATTGGGGCTGCTCCTGTTTCCTGTCCCAGTCCAGGTGTGTGTGACCCACCCAGCCCATCCTGCCCAGGGAGTGAGGAGGAGCAGATGGTCCTGTGGCTGAGGGGCAGGGACACAGCCCAGGCTGGTCACAGAGGTGTCAGGAGCAGGGGACACTCAGCCAGGTGTGGGCATGGCCCTGGTGGGGCTGCCCCAGCCCCTCACCCTGAGGGTCAGACCCACTCCTGGTGGGTCCCCTCCCCCTCCATGCAGACCCCGAGCAGAGCTGTGCCCAGAGAAGGGAAACCTCCAGCCCTGCTCCTTGAGAGGTGGGAAGAATCCATATTCCACCATATTCTGCTGTGTTTTCCAGCTGCTGGGAGCCAAGCATACCTCCCTCCTCCTCCTCCTTGCTGTCAACACCTCGCAAATGCCGCAGCTCCAGCAGGACTGCAATGCCTTTTTTATCTGTCACTTGCTCTTCCAAGCTGATCTCTCTCTCAAAGCATTTGGATTTTCTTGGCTCCCCCAATGCTGAAGGCAAAACTCAAGATGCTGGAAAACCAAGGTGCTCTGTAGGTTTCTCCACGGCACAGGGGTCCCACAGAGGGTGGGATATTCCTCCTGCAAAGGCACAGAGGTCATAGAATGGCCCAAAGTGACAGCCAGGGACAGGGCTCCTCCTAGAAAGGCTCACAATCCTGCCCCTTTCCTTTCCTTTCCTTTCCTTTCCTTTCCTTTCCTTTCCTTTCCTTTCCTTTCCTTTCCTTTCCTTTCCTTTCCGGAGTCATTAGGGATGAGCCGGTTATTTATGCTCCGGGAGAGCAGAGGTGATGCTGAGAGGAGATTGGGAGGTGCTCCCCATTCCCTCAATAATGAATCACAGCCTCTCCCCTCCTCCCACTTCTTTTGCTCCAATTCCCAGCCCCTGTTGAGAACTGGATACCCAGTCATGCTAAATTGCCACTCAGCCTTTTCCACCAGTGACACAATGCCTCAAATCCAGGCATGGGAGGAGATGGATAGAGATGGGGGAAAAAAATCCCTCTCCAATCCCATATTTATTTATATATTTAATATGAAAAATTAAACAGCAAACAAACCCTGCATCTCTATGAAAGCCAATGGGATAAAAAGGATTTGCAGGGCTTTTTCTCACCTCCCTATTTATGCCATCTCAGCAAAATCCAGGGATAAGTTCTTCCCAAGTTTCCCAGAGCCTTCCTGGGAAAGCAGAGGCACCCAGGTGTGCAGGCAGAGCGCAGGTAAAGCCCAGGTAGAGGATTTTGGGAGCAGGGCCCCAGATCCTGTCTGGGAGGTGGACGATTCCAAAAATCCACACGGATTTTTGCATAACCCCTCCCAAGGATCTGAGCTATGGAATCTTCAAATATTTGTTCAAGGTAAACAAAGAGAAAAATGATGGAACACAGCGAGGAGCCATCCTGGGATGAACTTAGGAGGGAAAACAGGCTGGAGCATGGAATAGAGGCTGCTGCAGGGATCAGCTCGGAGACAAGGCTGGGATCTCCTCCAGTGCCTCCAGTCCTGGTGGAATCCTGTGTCCAAAATGCTGATTGCCCTGGTGGGACCAAGGGAATCCTCTACCCTGGAGTACCATTCCTGGGGTGTCCCTGCCCAGTGTCCTGTGTCCCTGTTCCCAGTGCCTGCCCATTGTCCCTGTGTGTCCTGTGTCCCTGTTCCCAGTGCCTGTTCCAGGTGTCCTGTGTCCCTGTTCCCAGGTGTCCTTTGTACCTGTTCCCAGGTGTCCTGAGTCCCTGTTCCCAGGTGTCCCTGTTTCCACGTGTCCCATGTCGGTGTCCTGTGTCCCGTTCCAGGTGGTCCTGTGTCCCGTTCCCATGTGTCCCATGTCCCCCAGACCAGGGAAATAACGGGATGAGGCTGTCTGGGCAGACAGGGAGGCACTGGGAGATGAAACCCTTGGGACATCAAGTCAGAAAAGAAGGGGAAGGAATGGGGCTGAATTCCCAGATCCGACTGACCCTTCTGACTGGGAGCAGTACCTGACACCATCCCTTGCTCTGCACATGTTGCAGATGCACAATTCCCTCTCTAAAGCTTCCCTTTTCCAACCAGGTTTGACTCCAAAGCCACTCCCTGCTCTCCCTGGTGATCCAGGATGCCCCTTGACCAGAATCCTTGTATCCAGAGGCAAAGGAAAAGACCTGGAATGTATGAGCAATGCTTTTGTTTTTCTACCTTGAACTGTTTTCAGCACTTAGAAATCATTGGAATATTATACAAATGGAAGTGCTTCTAAATATCCTGAAAAATGCCTCCTCCAGCAGGCTGTGCCATATGGAAACTTCCTCTGCTGGGATGCTGGGGGATAAATCATCGGGAAGGGGGGGATGGATTGGCCAGCAGTGAACAGCTGATGTGGGAGAGGAAAGGTTTGTGCTGAATGTGGGAATCTCCAGGATGGATACTGCACCAGGGGCAGGACAGGGTGTTCCTACCACAGAGAGGCCCTGCTCTGTGCTTCCCAGGCTGCCAGTCCAGAGGAAAACCCCGGGAAGCTGCTGGATTCCTTCTAGCACTCAGCACAATTCAGCTCTTCATCCTCGGGAAATGATCCCTCTGGAGCTGCTGAAGGAGCTGATGGTGCTGGGAACCAGTCAGGATCCTTGGGAAACAGGGATGGTGGTGGTGGAGCTGCAGTGTGGAGTTAGGAGCACAGACAGGGATCTTTGACAGCTTAGCATATCCTGCTCACACATCCACTCCATCTGCCCACATCCATCCATCCATCCATCCAGTCCATCCATCCATCCATCCATCCATCCATCCATCTCCATCCCTTCCATCCATCCATCATCCATCCATCCATCCATCCATCATCATCCATCCATCCATCATCACATCCACCCACCCAGGACCTGGCAGGGTAAAGCACACCCTTGAGGGAGGGTGCAGATATAAATCCATGGGGATTTTGGGAGGGATTGCAGAGGGATCAGAAATCCCCAGGAGGATGAATCCAGGCAGGAGCAGGATGGGGCCAGTCCTGGTGCAGCTTTACAAACACACTGGAAAAAACCCTGCTGAGAGGCGTTGGATTTTCCTCACGTGACAGGGAGAGCAGAGGAGGGTGGGGGAGGCACGGAAGAACCCTGTGATCCTTCTCTATGGAAAAGGATGGGAAATCCAAACCATGGGACTTCCCAGAGTAGGCATAGCAAGGTGGGATGAAGCACGGGGTGACTGGGACCACTCACATGCTCATTTCTGTGAGGCAGAATAAATGAGTGATTTAGTTCCTCTGCCATGGAAATAAACTTTCCAGGAATAATCTACAGCAGAAGGAGTTCACTCTCTCAGCTCTTTAAGGAGGTTTTCCACAATCCCATAAAATTCCAGTGTTTTAGACATGGTAAAACTTGTTATTTACACATGGCATAGAATCATCAGCGCAGCTTTCCCCCCCAAAAAAAGCTTTAAAAAGCCAAAAACTGATCATGGGTCCCAATTCCTGGTTTAGTTCTAGCTTTTCCTAAATGGCCCAAAGGATTCTAGGTTTGGACAAGTTGGTTGTGGGGAAATGGCTCTGGAGGAAGAAAGGGAACTGGTTCAGAGGCTGGGACACGGCACCAGGGGGTGGCTCAGGAGCTGTGGAGCTGCCTCAGAGCTACCGAGGAGGTTCCATGTGAGGGGAAGGTCTTTGGCTCTGTATCCACACAGAAATGATGGATGAGCAGTCAAGGAGACTTTGGCAATCAGAAGCTTCAGGAAAATTTGTCCACAGGGATTTTCCCAAATTGCTGTGGCAAGAGACATAAGTCCAGGTGAGAGGGAGGAAGATTGGAGCTGATGCTTCTTCTGAAAGGAAGAGAAGCTTGAGTGGAGAGCACCTCTTCAGGGGGACCCAGTCCTGGGAAGAATTTCTGGGAGAAGGTCTCAAAGATTCCCCTGGGAGGGTGGGGAGGCCCTGGCACAGGGTGCCCAGAGAAGCTGTGGCTGCCCCTGGATCCCTGGAATGTCCAAGCCAGGCTGGACATTGGGGCTGGGAGCAGCTGGGACAGTGGGAGTGTCCTCCCATGGCAGGGGTGGCATGGTGACTTTAAGGTCCTTCCCACCCAAACCATTCATATTCCATGATTCCATGGACTGGCATCAGTAGGAGATCCAGAGCACAAGCCCTGGCCTCTGATGTCACTGAGGTACCAGTGCCATGTCAGGTGCTTGGGCTCTGGGCAGGCTTTTCCCTGAGGCTGGCAGAGCTTCTTGGAGTTAGGAAGTGCTGAGGATTTTCAGTCCCTTCCATGCTCGTTTGCGAATGAAATCTTTGCAGTCCCCTGGAAATGGAAGCCCCTTTGATGCTGAGAACAACACAGATTCTCTGCCTCATTAAATCCCAGCACAAACCTCCCTCTGCCCTGCCTGGAGCTGCCTTCCACTGAAATCCAGCCTCCCCAAACCATCCATGGAATCAGAGTTCCCCCCCAGCCTGCCCTGCCCCCCCAGCTCTATTTTCCAGGACCATTCCCAGGAGGGCACACCTTGCCAGGTTCCTTTTTCTCCCATTATCAAGCTGCAGGCACTGAATCAGAAATCAGAATTCTGTTGCTCTCCATCCCAGGGGAATTCCCCTCCCTTCTGGGTAAAAACAGCCCTTCCCAACTGCTCCAGGATCCGAGGATTAGAGCAGGATAAAGGGCTGCAGAGACACCAGAGGAGGGGCTCTGGAGTTTATTTTCTGTCCCCTGTCTGCCCCTCCAACACCCAGAAGCAATGCTGCCTTAAAAGGCAGAATTTCTGACGTGCTGGGGAGGGGAAAGGTTTATTTTGGGGTTTCCAGCCCTGGTGTGAAATTCAAATCTCATTCAGCAGCAGCTGACTGGCTCATTAACCGATTCTGCTGCCAGGCTCCCTCGTTATCCCTCCTGCCTTTCCCTGCCTTTGCAGGATGTGTCCCCTGGATTTTGCCATCATTTCTGCACAGAAAAGCTCAGTCCTAGGACCCTGGAGGTCCCCTGCTCTCCTTCTCCCTGCTCCTGCTTCAAGCTGCTCCTTCCTCTCCTGTCCTTGTCCTTGTCCTTGTCCTTCCTGTTGCCCTCCTGAGTGCCACCTCTGCCCTGAATCTCCTGTTTCACTGCAGTCTCCGCTTTTCCTTCATGAGTTTCATGAGTCCCTCCTGGTGACTTCCCACCCTTTTCCCATAAATCCTGAAAAAGCACATCCCATAAATCTTTCAAACCCTCTTGGCTGCCCTGCACTGAGTGTTAACAAACATGGCAGGTCAAAGAGCAGCAGACAGGAGAGGCAATAACCCAAATCATTGTCTGGTATCTCCTAAACCCAGTTTATTTTGAGTTCAACTGCCCTGAAATGCTGCATTTTCTCCCTCCTTTGCTCACTGACTTGTGCATTAAACTGCTTTCCCAGGGATGGCTCCTGGTCTGGTGATGCTGATCCCAAATCCTGGATTTTGGAATTTCTGGAACATACCTCTCCACGCCGTTTATCCAGCCTCATCCCACCTTTCCTGGGACATCCAAGTGAGATCTCCAAACCCACATTAACTCTCACATCCCTTTCCAGGCATTTCATGTGGCTCTCTTCCCTGCACCATCTTTCCTTCCACATTCCCAAAAAACCCTGGGACACCCAACACTGTGCATGTGTGTCCATCGATTGCCTGATCCCATATTTGGGAGTTTGGGGAGAATCAATATCAAAAAAAAAACCAGACCTGAAGACATTGGCATGAGAAATTTTGCTTCCCTGGCGCTTTGTTGGAATGACAATGTCTGTAAAGTGATTTTAATATTTCCCTCATATTTCTATTATTCATTAAAAAATTAAAGCTGGGGGTTTATCTGAATTTTTTAGAAGTTCAACACCTGCACAAAAAACTAAAAAAAAAAAAAAATAAGTATTTAAAAAATATTCAATTCTCCATCAAAATACTTAACTGGGGAAATATTAACAGCAGTAACAATATTGGATCAGAGGGAAATTGCTGCAACAGGGCTCATTTCTCGGATTTTCATCAAACTCTCCCTTTTTTTATCCTCAAAATTTCATTAAAATATGATTTTGTTATCCCTACAAATCAATTCTGAATCAATTTGGTTTAGTTGAGAATCCAACTTTCCATCCACAAGATTAAATCCTCTCCTGTCTCTCCACATTGCAATGACACCCTGTTCCCATCCCCCATCCCTCTCCTGCACATCCCAAATTGCTGGTGAATTTGTTTGGAAATATTTGCAGTCCCTGAAAGGTCATTAAGTAATTCTTGAGTTTTATTCCTCCTTGCTGGTTTTTTTTTTTTCCCTGATTTTTTCTCTTCTGAGCCCATCAAATCTCGCCTGCACCTGGACTTCCCATATTTATTGGGATTTGGGGTTATAATGAGTGTGACATCTCTCTCAAATATTATCCTTCTTCAATGAGCTGCATATTCATGGGAAGGCCTAAACCGTTTTTGCCATAATCCCTGTTGCTGCAGAAATAATCCTGGCACCTTGTCAGCGCTACTGGCTGGGATGGCACATTGGGACATGATGCTGCTGGGTGTTCCCAAAATTCCTGGGAATAACGCCTACACACTGTCAGTGTGACTGACTGGGATTTGTGCTAGTAATAAACCTGGGGGGAATCACCCTCACACAAATACATCGTAAATTCAAGTCAAACTACATTGAACAAGAAATCAAAAGACCAACAATACATGTATAACAACAGCTCAAACTGACAAAGTCAGGAATCCACCTGACATGCCTGTGGCAGTTGGGGCTCCATGTCCCTTGGTGCATGGATTGTCTCTGTCCAACTCTGATCCTGACAGTGTCAGTCCATCTCTGGATCTCCAGTGTTCTGAGTCTCTCCTCGAGATCCAGTGTGAAATTCTCATAGTGTTCCATCAACCTCATCTTGATTATTCCAATGTTCCGTCCTCTTCTCATGCGGCATCCCAATGGATGATGGAATTCCTGTCATTCCCATGATTCCATTATCCTCCCTCTCTGGTCATTGGGCATTCCCATGTATGATGATCATCTGGTCATTCCAGTTCCTTCTCTCTGGGTGGGCATCTCGCAAGTGGGATATAGAATTCAGCATTCCCAGTGTCCAGTCCTCCTCTTGGGCATTGTGCATCTCCCAATGGGATGATGAGATTCCATGGTCATTCCCAGTGTCATTCCTCCTCTCTGGCACATTCACAATGATATGGAATTCCAATGGTCATTCCCATGTCCAGTTCCTCCTCTTTGTGGCATCTCCCATATGGATGATGGAATTCCCTGCGGTCATTCCCATGTTCCAGTTCTCTCCTCTCTGACTGGCATTCTCCCAATGGATGATAATTCCATGGGTCATTCCCGTGTTCCATGTTCTCCTCTCTGGGCTGGCATCTCCAATGATATGATTCCATGTCATCCCAGATGCCCTATGGTCCATGATGCAAGATGCCCCCCCAAGGTTTATCTAGCTGTCATGTTGGGTAAAACTCTGCCCCACCTGTTATAACATGCTATGAATTATGAATACATACTATTGTTACACCTTCCAATGAACCTGAGACATGAAATCAAAATCCTTGATGCTTTAGGTAGAAAATCCTCTTGTAACCACCAGAACCACCTTCCAGCCTCTGGGACCCGAAGCGGCCACACCCAATGATGAAAAAAAGACTTTAATGATCCAACAGCTGTTTCCACAAAGGGTTTTTTTAATCAATATTTTTTCTCTATTCTTGCCTTGTGATCGTATTATTCTTTTTTGTAAATAACATTATTTTCTTTTTTCTCATTCATTTCTTTCTCTTTCCTTTCCTTTCTGCTCCTTTCCTTTCCTTTTCCTTTCCTTCTCTTTCCTTTCCTTTCCTTTCCTCCTTCCTTTTTCCTTAATTCTGGGATTCTCTAAGTCCTTACGGAGCTACAAGTGCCAAGCTGATTGAATTCTCCATGGATGGCTCCCCACACAGGAATTTTACCTGGATATTGTGGAGCCCTTTCCTGACATCCAGAGAGCAGAAATGAAGTTACTGAGAGTGATTTGGTGACACCTCAATGCACTGAGTTGGAAAGGGTGAAGAGTCAAAGCGTTGCAATTCAAAATTGCAAAATGCCTCGGGGAAGATCAAGAAATGGAGGGGAAGATAGACATGGAAATATCCAGGGAGCTACGTGGAGAACACAGGCTGGAAAGCAGAAAATAGAAAGAGATGAATCCCTCAAACATGGTTAACAAGCGCTGGAACATGAGCAGGGCTGGGAAACATTTGGGTTCCAACGCTCAGGGAGGGGCAGAATTCCTCTGGGCTTCCTGCTGCTCCAACACCTGGTAGAAGAACATCCACAACTCCTCCTGCCACCTCCTGCTGCTGCTGGCTCACCCCAGGTGACAGCACCGGGGTGGTCACCTTTGGGAGTCACTGTCATAGGAACTGGACCAGCCCCAATTGCACTGATGCTGGTCCCTGTCCCACCAGCACCAGGTACCCATTAGCAGAGTCCAGAGTGGATGTGTTCAGATAAGCAGAGGCAGCAGCTTCTCCTCCCTGTCCAGGTCAGTCCTGCTCCTCACCAGGAGCACCCCCACCTCCTGCCCCATCCCGGCTCAGAGCCCCATTCAGGGAGGTTCCCCCGCATCCTGGAGGGGCTGGATTGCTGTGCACCCCCTGTTCCCAAGGACAGCCAGCGTGAGCAACACCAAAGGGGGCTTTGCTCCCTCCAGGGCAGCAGTGAGCAGCTGCAGTGGGGGCTGAGCTGTGGAATATGCACAGCCTGGCAGATCACATGGCTGCTCTGAGCTGGCCTCTCATTAAAAGGCAGCTGCTTCCCAGTCCAGGGGAAGAGCCTGCTGGAAACACTGACTGGAGTTTCCCTGTGTGATGGCTGATTAATGAGGAGCCCTGGAGCTCTGTCCTGCCCAGCTCCAAGATGCCAGAGGGACCCCTCAACCTCCCAGAGCTGCTGAGAGACCCCCAAACCAGGCAGGGGCTTGGGATCTCACTTTAGCCATGCTGGAACTGCAAAGGTTAATGCTGGGAACAGGTGGAAGAAATTTTGGAGGTCCATGCCAGCTCCAGAGCTGCTTCCTGCATGGAAGAGCTTGGAATGAATAAAAGAAATCAGTCCCTCCAGCCACGAGCTCTGCCTCCCCACTGGTTGTTTCCATGAATTAATTACATTTGTATTCATGGAACACTCAAGTTTGCCAACCACGGGCCAAGATCCCGCCCCGCCGGGGTCTGAACAAACAAACACAACGAGATCCTTTCTTCTCCAAAGAGCTCCAAGTCTGGAAAAGAGGGAACTGCAGCCAGCCAGCCATGGGGTGTGGTGGGATTATCCTGCCCTGACCGTACTTTGGGGAAGTGCTGAGGCATCCCAGAGTGGGAGGCCCAAAGTGCCTTTTGTGAGATTCTCAGGATACTGGGATATGGAAAGCCCAGCTGACTGTGCAGAGGGATGTTCTTCTGGAGGGCATGAGGTCTGTGGGCTCAGCTGGGACAGACAAGGTCAGCAGCCCCTTTTCCCTCAGCCAGGGGGGGAAGGAGGAGGATTGCACCGGATTCCACGAGTTCCAGATCACACAGGTTCCAGAAGCTTCAGCAGCCCCTTTTTCCTCAGCCAGATGGGGAAGGAGGCTTCCAGGAGCTTCCAGGAACTTCCAGAAACTTTACACAAGGTCAGCATTCTCTTTCCCCTCAGCCAGGTGAGGAAGGAGGCTTCCAGAAGCTTCCAGAAGCTCCAGTATCTTCACACAGGGTTAGCATTTTTTTTTTCCCTTAGCCCAGTGGGGAAAGAGGCTTCCAGAAACTTCCAAGAGCTTCCACACAGTGTCACATCCCCTTTTCGCTCAGCCAGGTGGGGATGGAGGCTTCCAGAAGCTTCCAGGAGATTCACACAGGGTCAGCATCCCCTTTTCCCTTGGCCCAGTGGGGAACGAGGCTTCCGGAAGCTTCGAGGAGCTTCTGGGATCTTCACACAGGGTCAGCATTCCCCTTTGCCTTAGCCCAGTGGGGAAAGAGGCTTCCAGAAGCTTCCAGGAGTTTTACACAGGGTCAGCATTCCCTTTTCCCTCAGCCAGCTGGAGAAGGAAGTTTCCAGAAGCTTCCAGGAGTTTCACACAGGATCAGCATCCCCTTTTCCCTCAGCCAGGTGCAGAAGGAGCCTCCAGGAGCTTCCAGGAGCTCAGCTGAGCAGAGCACCCCTGTGTTCCCCCGACAAGGGGGAGGGCAGCTCTGGGACCCTCCGGAGGTGCTGGACACGGATTCTCTCACTCAGCACCATCCCCATGGATCAGGGGGATCCAAACCCCCCTGCCTCACGCTCAGCAGGATGCAGTGGGAATTCTGAATGGCTGAAAAGCTCCCAAATGAGGCTTTCCTTAACGAGAGGGAGTCATTAGGGATGAGCCGGTTATTTATGCTCCGGGAGAGCAGAGGTGATGCTGAGAGGAGATTGGGAGGTGCTCCCCATTCCCTCAATAATGAATCACAGCCTCTCCCCTCCTCCCACTTCTTTTGCTCCAATTCCCAGCCCCTGTTGAGAACTGGATACCCAGTCATGCTAAATTGCCACTCAGCCTTTTCCACCAGTGACACAATGCCTCAAATCCAGGCATGGGAGGAGATGGATAGAGATGGGGGAAAAAAATCCCTCTCCAATCCCATATTTATTTATATATTTAATATGAAAAATTAAACAGCAAACAAACCCTGCATCTCTATGAAAGCCAATGGGATAAAAAGGATTTGCAGGGCTTTTTCTCACCTCCCTATTTATGCCATCTCAGCAAAATCCAGGGATAAGTTCTTCCCAAGTTTCCCAGAGCCTTCCTGGGAAAGCAGAGGCACCCAGGTGTGCAGGCAGAGCGCAGGTAAAGCCCAGGTAGAGGATTTTGGGAGCAGGGCCCCAGATCCTGTCTGGGAGGTGGACGATTCCAAAAATCCACACGGATTTTTGCATAACCCCTCCCAAGGATCTGAGCTATGGAATCTTCAAATATTTGTTCAAGGTAAACAAAGAGAAAAATGATGGAACACAGCGAGGAGCCATCCTGGGATGAACTTAGGAGGGAAAACAGGCTGGAGCATGGAATAGAGGCTGCTGCAGGGATCAGCTCGGAGAGCAAGGCTGGGATCTCCTCCAGTGCCTCCAGTCCTGGTGGAATCCTGTGTCCAAAATGCTGATTGCCCTGGTGGGACCAAGGGAATCCTCTGCCCGGGAACAGGGGTGCTGCCCACCTGGGCAGGAGCTGTGTGGTGGGAGGTGTCCTGTGTCCCTGTTCCCAGGTGTCCTTTGTCCCTGTTCCCATGTGTCCTGTGTCCCTGTTCCCAGGTGTCCCTGTTCCCAGTGTCCTGTGTCCCTGTTCCCAGGTGTCCTTTGTCCCTGTTCCCAGGTGTCCTGTGTCCCTGTTCCCAGGTGTCCTTTGTCCCTGTTCCCAGGTGTCCTGTGTCCCTGTTCCCAGGTGTCCTTTGTACCTGTTCCCAGGTGTCCTGTGTCCCTGTTCCCAGGTGTCCTTGTACCTGTTCCCAGGTGTCCTGGTCCCTGTTCCCAGGTGTCCCTGTTTCCACGTGTCCCATATCCTGTTCTCAGTTCCTGTTCCCTGTTCCCATGTGGTCCTGTGTCCCTGTTCCCATGTTCCTGGCCTGTTCCCATGTGTCCCATGTCCCCCAGACCAGGGAAATAACGGGATGAGGCTGTCTGGGCAGACAGGGAGGCACTGGGAGATGAAACCCTTGGGACATCAAGTCAGAAAAGAAGGGGAAGGAATGGGGCTGAATTCCCAGATCCGACTGACCCTTCTGACTGGGAGCAGTTACCTGACACCATCCCTTGCTCTGCACATGTTGCAGATGCACAATTCCCTCTCTAAAGCTTCCCTTTTCCCACCAGGTTTGACTCCAAAGCCACTCCCTGCTCTCCCTGGTGATCCAGGATGCCCCTTGACCAGAATCCCTGTATCCAGAGGCAAAGGAAAAGACCTGGAATGTATGAGCAATGCTTTTGTTTTTCTACCTTGAACTGTTTTCAGCACTTAGAAATCATTGGAATATTATACAAATGGAAGTGCTTCTAAATATCCTGAAAAATGCCTCCTCCACAGGCTGTGCCATATGGAAACTTCCTCTGCTGGGATGCTGGGGGATAAATCATCGGGAAGGGGGGGATGGATTGGCCAGCAGTGAACAGCTGATGTGGGAGAGGAAAGGTTTGTGCTGAACTGTGGGAATCTCCAGGATGGATACTGCACCAGGGGCAGGACAGGGTGTTCCTACCACAGAGAGGCCCTGCTCTGTGCTTCCCAGGCTGCCAGTCCAGAGGAAAACCCCGGGAAGCTGCTGGATTCCTTCTAGCACTCAGCACAAGTTCAGCTCTTCATCCTCGGGAAATGATCCCTCTGGAGCTGCTGAAGGAGCTGATGGTGCTGGGAACCAAGTCAGGATCCTTGGGAAACAGGGATGGTGGTGGTGGAGCTGCAGTGTGGAGTTAGGAGCACAGACAGGGATCTTTGACAGCTTAGCACTGTCCATCCATCCATCCATCCATCCACCATCCATCCATCCATCCACCACCATCCATCCATCCATCCTGTCCATCATCCATCCCTCCACCATCCCACCCATCCCATCCATCCATCCATCCATCCCATCCACCCTCCATCCATCCCATCCATCCATCATCCATCCATCCCTCCATCCCCATCCTCCATCCATTCCATCCATCCATCCATCCATCCATCCATACCATCCATCATCCATCCCTGTCCATCCATCCCTATCCATCCCTCCACCCATCCACCCATCCATCCATCCCATCCCCATCCATCCATCCTCATCCATCCATCCCATCCTCCATCCTCCATCCTCATCCATCCATCCATCCACCCATCCATCCATCCATCCATCCATCATCCTCCATCCATCTCCATCCATCCATCCTCCATCCATCCATCATCCATCCATCCATCCATCCATCCATCCATCCATCCATCCATCCATCCATCCATCCATCCATCCATCCATCCATCCCTGTCCATCCATCCATCCATCCATCCATCCATCCATCCATCCATCCATCCATCCATCCATCCATCCATCCACACCCAGGACCTGGCAGGGTAAAGCACACCCTTGAGGGAGGGTGCAGATATAAATCCATGGGGATTTTGGGAGGGATTGCAGAGGGACTCAGAAATCCCCAGGAGGATGAATCCAGGCAGGAGCAGGATTGGGACCAGTCCTGGTGCAGCTTTACAAACACACTGGAAAAAACCCTGCTGAGAGGCGTTGGATTTTCCTCACGTGACAGGGAGAGCAGAGGAGGGTGGGGGAGGCACGGAAGAAACCCTGTGATCCTTCTCTATGGAAAAGGATGGGAAATCCAAACCATGGGACTTCCCAGAGTAGGCATAGCAAGGTGGGATGAAGCACGGGGTGACTGGGACCACTCACATGCTCATTTCTGTGAGGCAGAATAAATGAGTGATTTAGTTCCTCTGCCATGGAAATAAACTTTCCAGGAATAATCTACAGCAGAAGGAGTTCACTCTCTCAGCTCTTTAAGGAGGTTTTCCACAATCCCATAAAATTCCAGTGTTTTAGACATGGTAAAACTTGTTATTTACACATGGCATAGAATCATCAGCGCAGCTTTCCCCCCCAAAAAAAGCTTTAAAAAGCCAAAAACTGATCATGGGTCCCAATTCCTGGTTTAGTTCTAGCTTTTCCTAAATGGCCCAAAGGATTCTAGGTTTGGACAAGTTGGTTGTGGGGAAATGGCTCTGGAGGAAGAAAGGGAACTGGTTCAGAGGCTGGGACACGGCACCAGGGGGTGGCTCAGGAGCTGTGGAGCTGCCTCAGAGCTACCGAGGAGGTTCCATGTGAGGGGAAGGTCTTTGGCTCTGTATCCACACAGAAATGATGGATGAGCAGTCAAGGAGACTTTGGCAATCAGAAGCTTCAGGAAAATTTGTCCACAGGGATTTTCCCAAATTGCTGTGGCAAGAGACATAAGTCCAGGTGAGAGGGAGGAAGATTGGAGCTGATGCTTCTTCTGAAAGGAAGAGAAGCTTGAGTGGAGAGCACCTCTTCAGGGGGACCCAGTCCTGGGAAGAATTTCTGGGAGAAGGTCTCAAAGATTCCC
Source organism: Malurus cyaneus samueli (assembly GCA_009741485.1). Lineage (NCBI taxonomy): Eukaryota > Metazoa > Chordata > Aves > Passeriformes > Maluridae > Malurus > Malurus cyaneus. The sequence continues at coordinate 13,470,188 of CM019228.1, read as the reverse complement.
CCCTGGGAGGGTGGGGAGGCCCTGGCACAGGGTGCCCAGAGAAGCTGTGGCTGCCCCTGGATCCCTGGAAATGTCCAAGGCCAGGCTGGACATTGGGGCTGGGAGCAGCCTGGGACAGTGGGAGGTGTCCCTGCCCATGGCTGGGGTGGCATTGGGTGACTTTAAGGTCCCTTCCCACCCAAACCATTCCATGATTCCATGGACTGGCATCAGTAGGAGATCCAGAGCACAAGCCCTGGCCTCTGATGTCACTGAGGTACCAGTGCCATGTCAGGTGCTTGGGCTCTGGGCAGGCTTTTCCCTGAGGCTGGCAGAGCTTCTTGGAGTTAGGAAGTGCTGAGGATTTTCAGTCCCTTCCATGCTCGTTTGCGAATGAAATCTTTGCAGTCCCCTGGAAATGGAAGCCCCTTTGATGCTGAGAACAACACAGATTCTCTGCCTCATTAAATCCCAGCACAAACCTCCCTCTGCCCTGCCTGGAGCTGCCTTCCACTGAAATCCAGCCTCCCCAAACCATCCATGGAATCAGAGTTCCCCCCCAGCCTGCCCTGCCCCCCCAGCTCTATTTTCCAGGACCATTCCCAGGAGGGCACACCTTGCCAGGTTCCTTTTTCTCCCATTATCAAGCTGCAGGCACTGAATCAGAAATCAGAATTCTGTTGCTCTCCATCCCAGGGGAATTCCCCTCCCTTCTGGGTAAAAACAGCCCTTCCCAACTGCTCCAGGATCCGAGGATTAGAGCAGGATAAAGGGCTGCAGAGACACCAGAGGAGGGGCTCTGGAGTTTATTTTCTGTCCCCTGTCTGCCCCTCCAACACCCAGAAGCAATGCTGCCTTAAAAGGCAGAATTTCTGACGTGCTGGGGAGGGGAAAGGTTTATTTTGGGGTTTCCAGCCCTGGTGTGAAATTCAAATCTCATTCAGCAGCAGCTGACTGGCTCATTAACCGATTCTGCTGCCAGGCTCCCTCGTTATCCCTCCCTGCCTTTCCCTGCCTTTGCAGGATGTGTCCCTGCTGGATTTTGCCATCATTTCTGCACAGAAAAGCTCAGTCCTAGGACCCTGGAGTGTCCCCTGCTCTCCTTCTCCCTGCTCCTGCTTCAACTGCTTCCTCTCCTCTCCTCTCCTGTCCTTGTCCTTGTCCTTGTCCTTCCCTGTTGCCCTCCTGAGGTGCCACCTCTGCCCTGAATCTCCTGTTTCACTGCAGTCTCCGCTTTTCCTTCCATGAGTTTTTCCTTCATGAGTTTCCCCTCCTGGTGACTTCCCACCCTTTTCCCATAAATCCTGAAAAAGCACATCCCATAAATCTTTCAAACCCTCTTGGCTGCCCTGCACTGAGTGTTTAACAACACTGGCAGGTCAAAGAGCAGGCAGGACAGGAGAGGCAATAACCCAAATCATTGTCTGGTATCTCCTAAACCCAGTTTATTTTGAGTTCAACTGCCCTGAAATGCTGCATTTTCTCCCTCCTTTGCTCACTGACTTGTGCATTAAACTGCTTTCCCAGGGATGGAGCTCCTGTGGTGCTGGGGTGATGCTGGATCCCAGAATCCTGGGGTGGTTTGGGTTGGAAGGGTTCTGGAACATCACCTCTGCCACGGCCGGGGTTATCCAGGGCCTCATCCCACCTTTCCTGGGACGAGATCCAAGTGGAGCATCTCCAAACCCACAGTTAGACCTCTCACATCCCTTTCCAGGCACTGTTCATGTGGCTCCATCTTCCCTGCACCATCTTTCCTTCCACATTCCCAAGGAAAAACCCTGGGACACCCAACACTGTGCATGTGTGTCCATCAGGAATTGCCTGATCCCAGGATTTTGGGAGTTTTGGGGAGAAAGATATCAAAAAAAAAACCAGAGCCTGAAGAGGCATTGGCATGAAGGGAAATTTTGCTTCCCGGGCTGGGCTTTGTTGGAATGACAATGTCTGTGGAAAGTGATTTTAATATTTCCCTGAGCATTTTCTATTATTCATTAAAAAATTAAAGCTGGGGGTTTATCTGAAGTGGTTTTGTGAGAAGTTCAACAGCCTGCACAGAAAAAATGGGGAAAAAAAAAAAAGGAGTAGTTTAGGAAAAAATATTCAATTCTCCATCAAAATAGGGCTTAACTGGGGAAATATTAAGCAGCTGTAACAATATTGGATCAGGAGGGAAATTGCTGCAGACAGGAGCTCATTTCTCGGAGCTGACTTTTCATCAGAACTCTCCCTTTTTTTATGCCTCAAAATTTCACTTGAAAATATGATTTTGTATCCCTACAGGAATCAGGGACTTTCTGAAATCAATTTGGTTTAGTTGAGAATCCAACTTTCCATCCAGCAAGAGTTTGGGCAGGAAATCCTCTCCTGTCTCTCCACATTGCAATGACACCCTGTTCCCATCCCCCAGATCCCTCTCCTGCACATCCCAGGAATTGCTGGTGAATTTGTTTGGAAATATTTGCAGTCCCTGAAGAGGTCATTAAGTAATTCTTGAGTTTTATTCCCTCCTTGCTGGTTTTTGGTTTTTTTTTCCCTGATTTTTTTCTCTTCTGAGCCCGATCAAAGTCTCGCCTGGCACCTGGACTTCCCATATTTATTGGGATTTGGGGTTATAATGAGTGTGACAGTCTCTCTCAAATATTGATCCTTCTTCAATGAGCTGCATATTCATGGGAGAGGCCTGAAGGAGCCGTTTTTGCCATGAATCCCTGTGTGCTGTGCATGAAATAATCGCTGGCACCTTGTCAGCGCTGGACTGGCATGGTTTTGGGATGGCACATTGGGACATGGGAGCTGTGCTGGGTGTTCCCAGGGAAATTCCTGGGAATAACGCCTTGGACACACTGGGGGTGCAGTGTGAGCTGGCTGGGATTTGTGCTAGGTTGAAAGTAAACCCGGGGGGAATCACCCTCACACAAATACATCGTGAGAGATTCTAAGTCAGAACTACAATTGAATAGGAAAAAATCAAAAGACAACAACACAGAAACAACAGCTCAAACTGACAAAGTCAGAATCCACCCTGACAGCCTGTGGGCAGGGTGGTGGCTGCAGCCCGTTGGGTGATGGATGTGCTCGTCCAAGCGCTGATCCTGACAGGTCCAGTCCATCTCTGGAGTCCAGGGTGTTCTGAGCTCCTCTCCTCTGGAATCAGTGGGAAGTTCGTGTCCAGAGCCTCATTTTTGATAGGGATGTCCGTTCCTCCTCTGGGGCATCTCCAATGGGATGATGGAATTCCTGGTCATTCATGCTCTGCTGCATCATGTTGTCGGTTTCCAGTTCTCCGGTGACCATGTGAGGATCCAGATTCGTGTCCAGTCCTCTTCAGCATCTCCATGTTTCCATGGGTCACCAGTGTCCAGTTCCTCGCCACGGATGGTCCATGGACCAGTGGTCTCCGTGATCATGGTGAGGCCTGGGTCATTCAGTCCAGTTCCTCCTCCTGGATGGGGCATCTCCAATGGGATGATGGAATTCCATGGGTCATTCCCAGTGTCCAGTTCCTCCTCTCTGGCGGGGCATCTCCCAATGGATGATGGAATCCATGGTCATTCCCAGAGCCTGGATGGTCCATGAGCAGAGATGCCCCCAAGGGTGTTATCAGGGCTGGGTCATGTTGAGGGTAAAGAGCTCTGCCCCACCTGGTTTAACAGCTCATGGAGATGGTGAAGAATACAGACTGATTGGTTACACCTTCCATGGAACCTGAGACAGAGAATCAGAAGATTCCTGTGAGGCTTTAGGTGAGAAAATCCTCTGGTGAACCACCAGAACCACCTGTCCAGCCCTCTGGGAGCCCCGGAAGGGGGCGGCCACACCCAAGAGGAAAAAAAGACTTTAAGATCCAACAGCTGTTTCAAAGGTTTTTTTAATCAATATTTTTTCTCTATTCTTGCCTTGTGGACGTATTATTCTGTTTGTTGACAGTTATTTCTCTTTTTCTCCTTTCCTTTCTTTCTCTTTCCTTTCTTTCCTTTCTCTTCCTTTCCTTTCCTTTCCTTTCCTTTCCTTTCTTTTCCTTTCTTTCTCTTCCTTTCCTTTCCTTTCCTTTTCCTTCTCTTTCCTTTCTTTCCTTTCCTTTTCTTTTCCTTTTCTTTTCCCCTCTGTGGAAAATTTTGTTTCCAGGACCTGAGTGGGGGAATGGGGGGCTTTTGGGAATGTGGGAATGTTTGCCCACCCACAAAGTTATCTCAAACCAACACACCTCGGAAATTTGAGCCCTCCGTGGCAAACACGGAGAGAAGGGTGATCCTGGAGTTCCCAAAATCCCACGTGTTCCCTCACTAGGAGCTCCTTGGAAGCCTTGGCTTTGGTGGGAGCACACCACAGGTGAGGGAAGAGGAATAAAGAGCAGCAATAAATGAAACCAGCTGCTAGGAGCACTCCCCAAAGGCCTGTGCTGGGATTTGGGATGTGTAACGTTCCCAAACTGCCTGAAAAGGAACAAACTGAAAGGATGCAGCATCTGCATGGCAGTGAGCAGGCAAATCCGAGGCTGCTGGGAGGAAAGGGAGCAGGAATCAACAACATCCATGGGCTGGGGATTTATTGCATGGGATAAAGGCTGATAAAGGCAAAGGAAAGTAGATGGGGAAATAATTACCAATCCTTCCCACCTGAGTACAGGGCTGAGCACCAGTTCCCTGCTGGAGATGGCTCCAGTACAGACACCTGGCTTTGGATCAGCCAGGACTGCCCTTCATAGCCAAGGAAACCCTTGGGCCTGGCCATGAGTCCCCAGTTCCTCCTCCAAGCAGGTCCAGGATGCAGCCCTGGATTCCCTGGAGGCTGGAGGACCCTTCCTGGCCCTTTCTCCTGTGTGGATATGGCTGTGCTGCTTGGAGGCAAAGCAGGCCAGTTCCATTTTTTTTGGAATATTTTTGGCCATGGTCTCTCCTTGGCTCCATGCCCGCAGCTGTTCCAGGTCTCTCCACCTGGCCGCTGCCTCCCTGGAAGTGGCTTTTCCAAAGGCAGCTTCCCAAAAGCCATGGCCACCCCCTCAGATCAGAGGATGAACTTTCCAAACAAGTTGGAAGCCGAGCCCCAAGGCAGCTCTGGGAGCCCAAACAATCCGAGGCTGAGGGTTTGGGAGTGCCCACCACAGAGGGGCTGAGACGTCCCAGCTGTGACATTCCCATTGCCTTGTCCCTGCATCCATGGGGCAGCACTACACAGCACTACTACCCCTAGTGCCCCTACTCCTGGGAGCAGCCAGGCTCTGGCAGGAGCTCCTGAGGTGAGAGAATTCCTGGGAAGTCCTGACTGCAGGATCCCATGGACAAGCAGGGCACACTGCCCAGCCCCAGAGCAGCCTTGAGCGCCAGTGGTGTCACATCTGCTCAGCTCCATGACAAATATTCCACGGCTCGTTATCCTGGAAAGGAATCTCTCTCTCCAGTGCTTTTAAGAGCTGGAGAAATTGGCAGCTGCTGTTTGCTTTTCACTCAGGCAGCAGTAAATTCTCCAGTCAGGAATTTTTGGGAGCCCCCTGCATGCAGAGCCTGAGGCTGGACCAGGCTGTGCAGGGTGAGGGGCTCCCAGCTGGCCAAATCCTTGCCTTTGGCACAGCTTCCATGGAAAACCTTCCACTTCAGCAGGGAAGCATCAGCATTTTCCTTGGCTGCACCTGTCTGCCTTTCTCTCAGAAACTGGGGAGGCTCCTGGAAAAAGCCAAATTAAACCAGAAGCAAAGAGGCCCTTTGATACTAAGGAAAGCTGGAATGCTGCACATGGAGAATCTGTGTGGATTCTGCTGAGGGCAGCTCCATCCATCACCTGGACATGCTGGGAAATCACCTGGGGGGGATCATCACCTGCAGGATCAGGGAAAACGCACAGCCACATCCACACAGGAGAAAGGGTCCTCCAGCCTCCAGGGAATCCAGGGCTCCATCCCGGCCCTGCTTGGAGGAGGAACTGGGGACTCATGGCCAGGGCTGGGATTTCCCACTCTGCCCCACACAGTCGTGCTGCCCCGCTGCCCACCCCACACATTCCCAGGATAAAGGTTTGTCTGGCATGAGCAGGGAGCTGCCAGGGCTGCCCCACACTGGTACCCCATGGCAGACACTCCCCAGGCTGCTCATCAATGCCTAATGAGAAGTTCTAATGAAGTTTCAGGAGCTGGGGTTGGAGGGAAATCATCTAAATTAGCAGAGACCACCCTGGGCAGTCAGGGCTGCACTGCTGAGGAGCTGCTGGGCTGAGGGGATGGGCAGCAGAGGAGGATGAGGGCAGGATCTCCTCACCCCCACACTCACAGCCATTTGCACAATCCCTCAGGGATGCACTTCCCAGGAAATCCAGGAGCCTGTGGCAGTGGTGGTGGCACAACAGCTGCTCCTGAGGGGAACAAGGGCCGGGGTGCTCCAGGGGCATTTTAGGGATCCTGGAATGCTCTGGGTGGAGCTGGCTGGATGGAGATCAGAGGAAGGCCACGAGAGCTGCTCACGGCTGAGACCACTCTGCTCTGGAGCCAAGGCTGGGGAGAAGTGGGGGGTCTTCACCTGGCACAGGAGAAGGATCCAGGGATAGCTCAGAGCCCCTTTTATTGGCCTAAACGAGGGCCCTCTCAGGTAGCGGAGAGGAACTGGGACAGGGATGGAGGGACCAGGACTAACAGGGAGGCTTTCCCAGTCAGAGGGAGGGATGGATGGGATAATTGGCGAAAAGCGGCACACACTTCCCACCCACACACCCCCCAACCAAACAACCCCAACAAAAAACAACCCACCACACAACCCCCACCCAACCCAGACCCACAAGAAAGACAAACACACACACCCAGCACACACCACCCCCACCCAACCAAACCCAACACCACACACGAACACCCACAACACACAAACAACACCACACACAAAAAAAACAACCACAACAAAAACACAACGCCAAACACCACAACACACACAACAACATGGCCATACAAGACTGGGCCACGAACCCAAGCACCCCATGACCAGCACAAACAAAACCCAGAACACGCCACCAAAAACACAGCCAGCCAACCTACCCACCAACACAGACAACCCCAAAACAAAAACACCCACACAGCCAAGGACGCCCACAACCCAGCACCACGCAAAAACAACACAAGAACAGCTGTGGCTGCCCTGGATCCTGGCAGTGCCGGCAGGCTGGACATTGGGGCTGGGAGCAGCCTGGGACAGTGAAGTGTCCCTGCCATGGCAGGGGTGGCTACTGGATGGGATTTAAGGTCCCTTCCCACCAGAGCATTCCAGGATCACCAAAAATGCCCGGACACCCCCGGTCCCTTGTTCCTCTATCCTCAGGTAGCCAGCTGTTTGTCCACCTACACGCACACAGTAGGGCTCCTGGATTTCCTGGAAGTGCTCCCCTGAGGGATACATATTCGTGCAAATCGCTGCCTACAGAACCGCAAATACAGCGAGGAGGATCGAGAAGATCCTGCCACCCAAACAACACATCAAATCACATCAACTCCCTGACCATCATCAGCCCACCCACCAAATCCCCACATCCAAACACAAGCACAAACAAACCCACACTCAAGACAGCCTCGTATCAGCAGACATAAGCAACGCACACCCACCCAAAACACACAAACACACAACTAACAACAAAAGACACTGCACCCCACCACCCACAGGGGTGAGTTCTCTGCTAATTTGATGATTCCCTCCAACCCCAGCTCCTGAAACCATTAGAACTTCTCATTAGGCATTGATGAGCAGCCTGGGGAGTGTCTGCCATGGGGTACCAGTGTGGGGCAGCCCTGGCAGCTCCCTGCTCATGCCAGACAAACCTTTATCCTGGGATGTGTGGGGTGGGCAGCGGGGCAGCACGACTGTGTGGGCAGAGTGGGAAATCCCAGCCCTGGCCATGAGTCCCCAGTTCCTCCCAAGCAGGGCCGGGATGGAGCCCTGGATCCCTGGAGGCTGGAGGACCCTTTCTCCTGTGTGGATGTGGCTGTGCGTTTCCCGATCCTGCAGGTGATGATCCCCCCCAGGTGATTTCCCAGCATGTCCAGGTGATGGATGGAGCTGCCCTCAGCAGAATCCACACAGATTCTCCTGTGCAGCATCCAGCTTTCCTTGTACAAAGGGCTCTTTGCTTCCTGGATATTACCTTCATGCATTTATTCCCAGAGATCATCACCACCGCTCACACCTCAGGAAGGCAACAGGACTGCAGGTGCTGTCCCAGACTGCTAGCTCCATTCCGACTGGGAATACAGCTGCCTGAAAAAGCACCAACAGAGACTGCGACGAATTTCTCCAGCCTTAAAAAAACCAGCACTGGCAGCTAGGCTCAGTGCAGGGGCCAAATCTGCCAGATTATCTCCTGAGTGAAAAGCAAACAGCCTGCCAATTTCCAGCTCTTAAAGACTGAGAGAGATTCCTTTCCGGATAACGACGTGGAATATTTGTCACGGAGCTGAGCAGATGTGACACCACTGGCGCTCAAGGCTGCTCTGGGGCTGGGCAGCGTGCCCTGCTTGTCCATGGGATCCTGCAGTCAGGACTTCCAGGAATTCTCTCACCTCAGGAGCTCCTGCCAGAGCCTGGCTGCTCCCAGGATAGGGCACTAGGGTAGTAGTGCTTGTTAGTGCTGCCCCATGGATGCAGACAGGCAATGGGATGTCACAGCTGGACGTCTCAGCTCTGTGGTGGGGCACTCCCAAACCTCAGCCTCGGATTGTTTGGCTCCCAAGCTGCCTTGGGGCTCGGCTTCCAACTTGTTTGGAAAGTTCGTCTCTGATCTGAGGGGTGGCCATGGCTTTGGGAAGCTGCTTTGGAATGGCCATTCCAGGTGAGGCACCGGGCCAGAGGGTGGAGAGACCTGGAACAGCTGCTGGGCATGGAGCCAAGGAGAGACCAGGCCAAAATATTCCAAAAAAAATGGAACTGGCCTGCTTTGCCTCCAAGCACCAGCCATCAATCAACAGGGAGCCAGGAAGGGTCCTCCAGCCTCCAGGGAATCCAGGGCTGCATCCTGGACCTGCTTGGAGGAGGAACTGGGACTCATGGCCAGAGCCCAAGGGTTTCCCTTGGCTATGAAGGGCAGTCCTGGCTGATCAGCCAGGTGTCTGTACTGGAGCCATCTCCAGCAGGGAACCGGGTGCTGGCCCAGGCTACAGCGCCACGACTGTACTACAGAAAAAGAATTCAGCTCAAAACAAAAGATGGAGAAACGATAACACCTCGATGCAGAAAAAATGGACACACTCAAAAAATGGAACTCTAAACACTTGTAACCAAAAATTCACGCGAAGGCAAGAAGATTAGAACAGATAGAGGATAACAAATCGATTAATTAATAACAAGAAAAAACCCCCGAATAATATATACACACACGAATGTACAAAGACTGCCAGGTTCACAATGTAGCATAAACAAACCTAATTCCGTCGGCAAAGATTTGTGGATCGACAGCTCCTCAGCATCACTTTGCGTTGTGTCACACTACTGCAACACAAACACCATGCCACATGCAATGAGCCAACAAGCTGCAGGCAAGTGGAAATTAACATCTGGAAAAAACAAAAAAAACCTCCGCTGAAAATTCTATATTCTCTTGAGGGGGGCCTTGAAACCCCAAGGCCTCCCCCTGATACCCAGCCTGACGTATTCCATATTTAAAGGAAGTGAGAGGCAAGCTCCCATCTTTTCCATGTGGTTTAAGCAACCACAAACATCCATGCCAGGTCACAACTAACACACACTCCACTCAGCTCTAGACAAAGGAAGTTCTCTTACTTCTTCCCTGTCAAAGAGTTTTCCCTGCCTCCTATCTTCGTGCTAGCACTGAACATCATTTTAGTCAGCCCCACTGTCACCTGATAACAGGTTACAATCAACAAAAGAAGCTGTGATTTAATTTCTGCCTAGATAGGCTCCCATCATGGATTGGACAGGTCACTAGAGCCTTTGCAAAGAGAAGAGCACATGGCTGAGGGAAGACAGACCACCTCCTTCAACGGCAACTGCACACTAGATTGTCTGTCAGCTGCCAATGTGAAACCACGCCCTGAAGCAATCTGAAGACTATATAATGTGTAGAAGTAGCTGGAATTCTTACCAAACCAACACACTTACATTTTGTTAGCTACTTTACGCAAAGTCTCAATCTACCTAATGCTCATTTCAAGGGATGTTTAGCATTAAAAAAAGAAGAAATGTGAGGTATAGTGGTGTCTTAAGGCGAGTGTCTTCGAGTGTGGTAATTTTTATTTCGTGATATTACAAACTGTCCCTTTTGTAGATGTGACATAAATGGACATCAGATTTTATACTTCCTCCAGGATGCTGTCACAGCCTTGCAAATACAATACCCATACTGTTTCAGTCCTATATGGTCATTTATACCCAAACTTAACAGCAGCTGACAGTGTCCGCTCAGAGGAAGAAATGAAATCGATTAGGAACAATGAGACACACTAAATAACTTTTTGCTCCAGTGAGAACAGATCTCCTCACAAAGATGCAACTCTTTGCAAAAATGACTGCACATGTATCACAGCCTTGATCAACGATTTGCAAGCAAAAAACAAATTAGAGTCTAAAAATGCAAAGTGTCGACATTTTTCCAACTTTCAATGGAATCAGTTTCTGAACTATTCAAAAAGGTAACAGACCAAACCGTAGTATGTGAGACGAAAAAACCCTGAGGTCGTTCCTCAAGATGATATGGTCCCCTGAGCTTGCAAGAGCGCCAATTTATGCGACTGTTTTATGCGGCAACCTCAAAACCGTACTGCATATCAATGTGACCAGATCACTACACCTATAATTCCAGGATTATGTAAAGGATGGGGTAACACAATACGTTCAATTCCCCACAAGCGTACAGCTGCTTCAATGAAACACAGAGCACAAGGTTAAAAACAAGCACTACACGTGTTTCAAAACGAAAAATTCTACCTCCCTTCCACAGGTTTCTTTATTCCTTAAGCTATAATCATCTTGAGGTTTAAGATACACAAAGTCTCAGCTTCCAAGACATCTAATGTAGATTTCCCCTTCCAAAAGGAACCCCAAGCATATACTTCATGCCTGTGTTTAACTTAGGAATAGAGCCCATGCTTCAAGAACAGACTTAAAGTAAACTAGACAACAATTCTCTCGAGGTAAGCAGAGGAACTTCACAGGTGAACCAACTGGCGACTGCACAATACCTAGTCATGGGTCAAACTGCTAAGGCATTTCAACTTTCCTTTGTACTATTTAAGTCTCATTCCTCAGGCAAATCTAATATCTTTGCACATTTTAAACTGCAGGTTCTCCTTGAGATCACTACAAGTGATAAGCCAAGGCCTGCTTCTGAGATATAATTTATAGAGACCCATGGAATGACGCCCCGAGTAGTCTCTTATCTTCCATGCAGTCACCTTGCAGGAAAATTCCTGACTCGCTCTGCAAAAAGAAAGATAAATCTGTGGAACTGTATTCAAACTTCCATTAGTATTCCAAGTTACTGCACTAAATTGCCTGCATAAAGCAAAGCTCTAGCACTCGCTACTATACCTGACCAGACAAGTTTTATGTAGAAGAAATTTTTAAATACAAGCAAGTATGTAAACATTCACTTTTCCTGGGAAACATGATTTTCTGAAATTGCGTTGGCCACACACAACAAAGCAGGTGGATGGCCGAGAAAACTTTCTCGATCACGGCCATGCAGACTCTCTACCTATTACGTCAGTCTACATCATCAAATGAGAGAGATTACTGGTTTTATCCCAGGGAAATACACTTCTATTCAGCACTCCTTCCACTTTAATGTTGTCTTAAACCTTTCCCCCCATCAACAACCAATAATGGGAGGGCCCAAAACACATCACAGTAACCCAGTCAGTAACGTGTTCTACTGGCACTGCATTCAGTAATCCTGCATTTGTGTACTTTATAGCCGTATTCTAGCCAACAGTATATTTTAATATCCTTGTAAAAGGCCTGCTTATCTCACTAAGGCTGAGGATGAACCCGCATAAAAGGCAGCACGCCTTTACCAAGCACAGCTTTATCCACAGCAGCTCAAAAGGCTACGTAAACTTTAAAGCATTGGAACATGACAGAGGGAATGCAGAAGCAGCACATATTACAGAATAGCTTATCATAAAAATGGTTCACTGGGAGTATGTTCGCCTGCAATAATCACACTACACACATCAAAGTAGACTTTCCTTCCTACACAGGTATCTCTGCAATACTGTTGCACCTTCAGGCCAAGGGAATTAGCCGAAAACTGGCACATAAATATAGCAAGTATGGCCCACGTCAGTCTTAACATCAGAGCTTTTTGTTGCTAGACAACATGTTGGGAAGTGAGTTACACGAGGGTAAGTTAACTCCTGGCCGGCAAGTTCATGATCCAAAAAAGAAATGCATGGCTTAGGCAAAGTGGAGCCGTGTCGGTAGCTCCCAATGACACAAACGAAGATTTCCTTCTGTGTTGCTACTTCATACAGGCAGATTGTGGGGTGAATCCCCCCTTCCCCATGCCCCCTGCAAAACACTCCCGCGGGTTTCTCACGTTCTGGATGCTCTACAGCAGCAGAAGAGTTTCCCACCAGTTGTCTGAGATACGCTGCCTACGAGAAGACACCAACCAGGCCCTTCTCTTGCCTGCAGTCGCGAATCACATAGGGCGGACATCAGCCGGCAGAGCTCGCTGTGCTCCCCCGCCCCTCCCTTGCAGCCGAGGGGCTCAGGTGCGCCGGACAGACACTAGCTCCCTACCCGGACGGGGAGCTCTAATCGTGTCCAGTTGGGCTTCCTCAGTAACAAGAAAAAACAAGGAACAAAACAGACAGGGCCCAGCAGAGGAAGACAAAGGCTGATTCAGCAGTCCTGGAGCCTCTCATGATCAGGACAGACGACTGGGCGGGAGCTGGACCTGTTAGTCTAGAGAAGACTGAGTGATAGATCTCATCTAATTGCTTATCAAATAGCTTCAAGACGGTTGTTTGAGGGATGGTGCCACGACTCTTTCAAGTGGTGCCAGTGACCGGGATAAGGAGCAGATTTCCACTCAACAGCTGAGGGAAAGCTTCCTTAACACTGAGGGTGCAGAGCACTGGGAGAACGGCTGCCCAGGGAGGTCGTGGAGTCCTCCCTACCTGCAGACATTAAAAATCCCACCTGGAGCGCGTTCCTGTGTCACCTGCCCATGGTGACCCGGCCTCGCCAGGGGGATTGATGAGATGATCTCCAGAATGGTACCTTCCAACCCTAAACCATGCTGTGACCCCGAGTCCCGGCCGGCGGGACGCCCCCTCGCCCAACAGCTGCGGGACGGGCAGGGGCGAGGCCGGGCGGAGGGGAAAGGGCCGGGAGGAGCCATCTCAGCACGGCAGGGCGCTGCCCTGGGCCCGAAGACCCCCCAGGGCGGCGCCGGCGCGGCGGCCGTACCTGCATGACCACCGTCGATTGGCAGCTCGCGCGCGAAGAGCTCCAGCGACGCCCCGTGGACGCACACTTCACCCATCTGGTGCTCTCAGTGTCGCAGTAGGAGAAGAGGTCGCAGTATAAGCGCTGACTATCAGCCTCGCTCAGCCGTCACCAGCCCTCCAATCTTTAACGCCGCGGTATCATATATCCGGCGGCGGGGCCGGACCGGAGGCGGCGGTGCGGCTGGGTGGGCGGGCAACACACGGGACACACGCGACCGACAGGCGGCAGCGCGCGGACAGGAGCTGCTCGCACCTTGCCCCCCACGCACGCCACAGCCGGCCGCGCGCCTTCGCGCCTCCGGCTGCGCGCCGCCGCGCCCCGAGAACAAGGGAGAGCGTGGGGAGAGGCCCAGCGCCGCGGGCAGCCCAGCCCCCCCTCCGCCCCGACGGCGGCGACGGAAGCGCCGGGCCCAGGGCGGGGGCCAGCGGGGCTAGCCGCGAGAAGCGGCCAATCGGCCGCTGCCCGCCCCGCCCCGCGGTGCCAGGCGCCATCTGCGGCGCCCTGGATGCGGGGCCCGGTGCGGCGGCAGGCGGCGGTACGGGGCACTAGCAGTAGCGATAGCAGTAGCGATAGCAGTAGCAGTAAACAATAATACAATAGCAGTAGCCGTTAGCCCCGCCCCTCGCCGCGGCCGTGCGCGGCAGCGCCCTCCTGTGGGGTGGCGGCGCGGACAGGGTGGCGGCCATCCGCGGATAGCAGCCTGGCAATGCCAGGACTGGCGCGGAGCCCGGACAGCGGTGAGGGGTGCTCAGTTCCAGACCGGCTGCACGGACTCCGGCGAAGCTGCCCAATAGTTAGGGAATTGCCCGGCTGTCCCGGCTTAGAGCGTCCGTGTTGCGAGCTGAGCAAGTGTGAGCGCGGCTCCTGACCTCCTTCACCGAATCAACAGAATTAATTCAGGTTTGGAGGAAGACCTCTGAGAATGATAGAGTCCAACCCCCTAAACTGACACCACCCGTGTCAGCCATTACCAGGCCCTCAGTGCGCACATCAGTCTTTTCTAGAACAAACTCCAGGGAGGAGTGACGACCACCACATCCCAGGCAGTTACCATTCTCCGTAATCTAATCACCACTTTCCGTGAGAACATTCATACCATGTCGTCCCAAGCTTGCGCTGGTGCAGACTGACACAATATCTCACTTGTCCTGTACTATGAGGTAGCTCTCTCCAATGGCTAACCTGCATATTTAAATTACTATTCAATAATACGAGCGATTTGAGAAAAGGTTTAGAAATCACCAGTAAGGTGAGTGTGGGATTCCACAAGAGCCTTTGTTCCTTTACAGTGGATTGTGATGCTAGTTCAGCACTGAGTTTGAAATAGTAATATATGTACATAATGTGTAGCTAGAAAGTCCGATGTAAGGACCCCAAAATAATTCTATTTCAGTCAAATATAATTTTGAGGTTTATTTCTAAGAGTTAAATCTGGATATCTAATTACTTTTAATTGAATGAGTAATCTGGACATATTTTTAACAGAAGTTGCTATTTTATTATATCTGCAAGTTTGCATCAAAGAGCTTTCTTTCTACCATTAACGGGACATCACGTGGCTGCCTAACAGTTTCGTACAACCAAAGAATATAGAAAAAAGAGGGAGTTTCCCTAGCGTGGACTATTCCTCTATCCAAATGCCAAACAGTCCTGAAGTATGTTCAATCGCTACTATTTCATTAAACCAGATGTGTCATGGAAATTGTCATGTCACCATTAGCTACTGAGGTTGAATGTTTTTTCCCATGTGGTAATAGTTTATGGAATCAGACTGTTGGATCTCATTTACAGTCCTGTAACCATAAAATTACCTGCTTGCTTTGGCCAGGTTCAAAGACTTGAGCAGCAATAATAAAAACGACACAACAATGCGCAAATTAATTCTCTTCCAAGCGTATACATAGTGGACAAAGATCTTGGCCTCTCAAAGAGTCCCAGTCAAAGTTTTCTGTGTTGACTATGGATTCTCCCTTCCCTGCCCTGGTCAACCCCTTCTACTTCCCAGCCTGAGGAGGGATCTTCTGTTGAAGAAATTTTACTGGTGCCATCATGCCCAGAACTTAGCATCAACTGAGAATAAAAAAATTAAATCTTCTTTCTGTGGCTTCTCAGTGACAATTAATTGTTTGTCTGGGGAACATTCTGATTTGCTGTACGGATGAACTGAGGAGAAAAGTCATATCCTGCATGTTAGTACAGAATTTAATAACTGATCTCTGTACTTGCAACTTGCCAGTGCAAGTGACCCAAACAATTTTGACTTTTAGGGTCTTTTGGTTTGGAAAGGATTGATTATCACACGCATTTTCCAGAGGTCATGATTAAGATACACAAAGAGAAGTTTTCTGGAAAATACCCACCACAAAATGTATCAATTAGTGAATACACTTTGCATGTAAGCCTTCAGTACATGAAAACACTTGATTCAGCCTTCAGTACATGAAACCGCTGATTCAACTGCCGTTGAAATTTTATGTATTAAAACAGAGCAAGAAACCTCTTTCTTATATTTTTAGGTATCGTACCTTTTATTATCTCGTTTTATGTACTGTCTTAGAATCAGGTTCAAATAGTAGAGTTGAACTATTTCCAGTGGTGCTAAGTTTTTTACATGTTAATCTTTAATTTTCCCGTGAAGAAACTATTTAAAGATTACATGCATTGATAACTAAGCATTCATTCTTTTAAAGGCAGAGTTAAGAAAATAATCATTATCATAGAAGGCCCAGTCTAATGACCCAAGGGATTGAAAGTGCCAAGGTTTTGCGTGTGCCAACACCTGAGTCAGACCTAAATTATATATCAAAAAACATTAATCATTATAAAAGGAAATATGTTTACAATGATAAGGTGACCGCACCTGTTGTGTGTATTGCTACTGAAAAATAAAGGGAAATACAGTTAAAACTCGGGTTCAGTGTCATTCTATCACTGTGAATCTTAACTAAATTGGTTTCCAAACATTTAGTTATTGTTACAGCCTGGTTGAACGAACTCATATCTAAAAAATCATATACCATAACTTAACTAAACAGAACGCAGGGTCTTGGTGTCCTGATGCACCAGTATGGAGCTCGTGTGCATGTCTACAGTCTACCTGCCTTTGATTTCTTATTACAGTTAGTGTCTCCAAGTACTATACCTTATTAGCAGTAAGTAAGATATAAGCCTCAGGTTTCTTTTATTAACAACACCCCAAAAACGTTTCCGCCTAGTAAAGTATGTATTCAGGTCCAGTTACCATTCTGCATCTGGTTTCTCCAAGTTGAGAAAAATTGCGCCTAAAGACAAATTTGTCATTGCGCTTTCTGAATCTTCCGCATACATAATGCTGTGGAGCAGGTTTTACCAATCTCTGTCCAATACTACCTTTACTTGCATGCCATCAGAGAGGAACTGTGTAGTAACACCGTGATAGTCTTTAAGTGTAAAAGACAAGTAGATTAAGGCCCAAAAATAATGGGAGATGCTATAACAAAGTACCTGTGTCTCAGACTTTAGATCTGGTCTAGTGGTTACTGCTGATCTTTTTTTTTTCTTCAAAACAAAAGATACCTTTGGAATAAACTAACTCGCAGACAAAAGATTTCTGAGATAGCATTCAGCAACTAACAAATAAACCTGTTCTGCTTTCTAGAAAACCATACATACTTTTCTTTGTGTGAACCAATATTTTCAGGTGGCAATATAGCCACTTACCAGACATTGTATCCAGATACTGTTGTAAATTCTGCATGCCCGTCAGTCTGGCAGTTTACAACTCTCTTCCACCTTACATTTTTTCAATTTTGAAACCATTAGTTTCCTCAGTGCTGTATTACCTTCTATGAAAGGGCATCCATATTTCAAAGATCTACCACTTCTACAGTCCTAGTTGAGAATTATTTCTCCTTAAAGGGCATCTTACATATAAAACTATAATTTTTCCATGGTGGAATACAAAATCCTTTCCACACAGAATAGGTAGCAGACAGACAAGTAAAAATGATGGGAGTTTGGCTTTCTTTCCCTTCTGTACAGGAGAGACCTTTGTGAGGACATTCATCAAGCCAATGGTGGACTCTAAAAACAATAGTGGGGTTACTCACCAAAGTGTGGGTTACTCACATCTAGCCGGCACATATTCTAAAAGGGAGAATAATAACTTCTTCCAGCAGCCCTCAGCATTGTTGTGTCACCACTGAATATATGATGGGACCTGGTTGAAGAACATCTACTCTCTCTAGCCTCCCAGTGCAGAATGAATAATAGTCCTTCCCATATCATTCAGCTATTGCACCAGTTTTCCTGAATCTCTCCTTTAAACATTTGATTGTTTGTAATACTAATCATGGCCCCTGAGAAAGTTGCCCGTGATTTAAATGGACTCTCTTTCACTCAAATAGTGCAACTGATTGAAAACAGGCAAAGCAGTCAATGATAGCCTTTAATAAGGAAAGGCGGGGTTGGTTAAAGAATCAAGTGGAAGATAATGGGAAGAGCAACCTACTCCTTTAATGATTTGGCACATTCCTACAGGAGATTTAAAGATTTAATCTCGGTAACTCAAAAGGTGTGGGGGCCCCCTATCCTCAAACCCCAAGCAGAGCACATGTATTTGGTATTTCAGAGAGGGCAATTCCTTCTTCAGAATGGTATTGAAGCAGAGTGCTTTTATATTTATGGCCTATAGCAGCTGATCAAATGCCATCTCTCTTTTATTTTTAAAACTACCTTGTTTCTTCAAAAGAAAAGAAGTGTTCTCTTGCTTTGCATGATACTATCAAACAAGTCCTCTTCTGGGAAATTGAATCCTATTAGAACCCTTACAAATATTCACTATAAATTCATTCTGGTGCTAGCCTGTCTGTTATTTACAACTATTCATGACAATGGCTCACATCCTTTTTATAAATATATTCTCTATAATTTTGTGACAGTCAAGAGGGGTAAAAGATTCAACCTTTTCTTTGTATTTCTTTAACAACTAAATGTACATACTTATTCATAAATTGATTAAACACACCAAAAAACTGCCTGAAGTATTATAAGGCTCATTTAAAAGTAACTTTTTTCTTATTATTGGGTTACCTCTGTAGTCCTTGTTCAATCTTTTTGTTCTTTTGAGCACCTAAAGTTTCATTACTGAAGTCCCAGGTAGCTGAAAACGGTCTAACTTATCACTACCCTCTAATTTACTCAGCTTCCATAACCTGATTCTGAGCAGTTCCCTCATTGTTCTCAGCTACTTAGTTCACTCTTTCCTCTTGCTACTCTAATGTGGATAGTGCAGTGTCACTAATGATGACTGAAATGGGATGTTAGTCTTCGCTGATAGGATATTCCTACGATCCATTCTATCCTGCTTATTCTCATTAAATTCCACTGAATATGATGCTCCATCTGGGGAGGCCTTGGTTATAGGCTACTTCAGGAAATCCTGGACATCTTACTGAATTTGTCAGAAATCGTTGTGAAGCGTGGGAAGAAAGTGCTGAAAGCAAGATTCAACATCCTCCTCCATATTACAACACATACTCAACCCCTCCTCTCTTTTATATTCCCTGCTTTAGCAGTATATTATAAATGATGTCTGTCCCTTTTCCACTTACTTCACTTACATTTTAGTTTCCATCTTACTATTTTTACATAAAGAGTTTTTAGTTTATATCAGTTATGCAAGATTTTATTCCTCCCCTTTAACTCTTTTCTTCTGAGCATTTTTTTCATCACAGACAGCAATACCAATCCTCCCTAGTATATGAGATAGTCATAAGGGATTTGTATTGCCATATCTGTGCCTTTCCTTGGCCATTGGCATTTTCTCCCTCTCTAGCTTCGGATTCATAGGGTTTGTTGTTATCCACAGCATAAATACCCTCGCCCTTAGGGTCACAATTTGATTCAGCCTATTCTTTTAGCTGATTTCCATGATACAGTTTCCAAGGATTTTAATTCATTCCTTTTGTCCACGGTGATGTTCTTTTGTATGTTAACCCGATAGAATAAAATACAAAACGCCCCTCTGTCTTAATTGTTTTAAGATAAGCAGTAACTACTAGTTTTTCTGTTTCTTTAAATTCCTCTAGAGCAAAAAACCACCCGCATGTGCTTTCAATGCCCCC
>CM019228.1:13417045-13450641 GCA_009741485.1 Malurus cyaneus samueli | reverse complement strand
GCTCTGGGGAAGCAAGGGACTGGTTAAGTACGGACGAAGGCTGGGGACAGGCACCAGGGGGTGGCTCGGAGCTGTGTGGCAGCTGCCTCAGAGCTACGAGGAGTTCCATGTGAGGGAAGGTCTTGGCTCTGTATCCAACAGAAATGGATGAGCAGTCAAGGAACTTTGGCAATCAGAAGCTTCGGAAAATTTGTCCACAGGGATTTTCCCAAATTTGCTGTGGCAAGTAGACTAAGTCCAGGTGAGAGGGAGGAGATTGGAGCTGATGCTTCTTCTGAAGGAAAGAGCTTGAGTGGAGAGCACTCTTCAGGGGGACCCAGTGCCTGGGAAGAATTTCTAAGAGAGAGAAGGTCTCAAAAGATTCCCCCCGGGAGGGTGGGGAGGCCCTGGCACCAAGGGTGCCAAGAAAGCTGTGAGCTGCCCCTGTGATCCCTGAATGTCCAAGGCCAGGCTTGGCATTGGGGCTGGGAGAGCTGGGATAGTGGAAGGTATCCCTGCCATAGGCTGGAGGTGGCATTGGGTGATTTTTAGGTCCTCTTTCCACCCAAACCATTCCATGATTCCATGACTGGCATCAGTAGGAGATCCAGAGCACAAGCCCTGGCCTCTGATGTCACTGAGGTACCAGTGCCATGTCAGGTGCTTGGGCTCTGGGCAGGCTTTTCCTGAGAGCTGGCAGAGCTGCTTCCTTGGAGTTAGGAAGGCTGAGGATTTTCAGTCCCTCCGATGCTCGTGTTGCGAATGAAATCTTGCGAGTCCCCTGGACATGGACAGCCCTTTGATGCTGAGAACAACACAGATTCTTCTGCTGCATTAAATCCCGCACAAACTCCCTCTGCCCTGCCTGGAGCTGCCTTCCACTGAAATCGCAGCCTCCCAAACCTATCCATGGAATCAGAGTCACCACCAAATAATCTTACTTAACGTAGATAGCAAATACGATCCCCAGCCTGCCCTGCCCCCCCAGCTCTATTTTCTAGGACCATTCCCAGGAGGGCACACCTTGCCAGGTTCCTTTTTCTCCCATGTTAATTCAAGCTGCAGGCACCTGAATCAGAAATCAGAATTGCTTTGCTCCATCCCACGGGGAATTCCCCTCCTTCTGGGAAAAAAAAAAAAAAAAAAAAATAAAAAAAACAGCCCTTCCTCAACTTGCTCCAGGATCCGAGGTATTTAAGAGCAGGATAAAGGGCTGCAGAGAACCAGAGGAGGGGCTCTGGTTTATTTTCTGTCCCCTGTCTCCCCTCCAACTACCAGACAGCAATGCTGCTTAAAGGCAGAATTTCTGACGTGCTGGGAGGGGAATAAGGTTATTTTGGGGTTTCCAGCCTGGTGGTGAAATTCAATCTCTATTCAAGCAGCAGCTGACGGCTCATTAACCGATTTGCTGCTCAGGCTCCCTCGTTATCCCTCCTGCCTTTCCCTGCCTTTGCAGGATGTGTCCCTGCTGGATTTTGCCATCATTTCTGCACAGAAAAGCTCAGTCCTAGGACCCTGGAGCGTCCCCTGCTCTCTTCTCCCTGCTCCTGCCTACAACTGCCTTCTCTCCTCCCTTCTTCCTTCCTGTCTTTCATTGTCTCCTCCTGTTGCCCTCTGAGGATGCGCACCTCTTGCCCTGATGCTCTCTGTTTCACTGCAGTCTCCGCTTTTCTTCCATGAGTTTTTCTTCATTGAGTCCCCTCCTGGTGATTCCACCTTTTCCCATAAATTGAAAAAGCACATCCAATAAATTTCAAACCCTCTTGGTGCCCTGACACTGAGTGTTTTTTTTTAACACACATGGCCAGGTCAAAGAGCAGGCAGGACAGGAGAGGCAATAACCCAAATCATTGTCTGGTATCTCCTAAACCCAGTTTATTTTGAGTTCAACTGCCCTGAAATGCTGCTTTCTCCCTCCTTTGCTCTGCTTGTCATAACTGCTTCCCAGGGATGGAGCTCTGTGGCTCTGGGGTGATGCTGGATCCCAGATCCTGGGATGGTCTGAGGTTGGAAGGGTTCTGGAACAATCACCTCTGCACGGCCCGGGTTATCCAGGGCCTCATCCGCACCTTTACCTGGGAGAGAGTCCAAGTGAGCATCTCCAAACCCACAGTTAGACTCTCACATCCACTTTCCAGGCACTGTCATGTGGCTCCATCTTCCCTGCACCATCTTTCCTTCCACATTCCCAAGGAAAAGACCCTGGGACACCACAACGACTGTGTCATGTGTGTCCATACAGGAATTGCCTGAATCCCAGGATTTTGGGGAGTTTTGGGGAGATAGATGATTCAAAAAAAAACCAGAGCCTGAAGAGGCATTGGCATGAAGGGAAATTTTGCTTCCCGGGCTGGGCTTTGTTGGAATGACAATGTCTGTAGAAAGTGATTTTAATATTTCCCTGAGCATTTTCTATTATTCATTAAATTAAGCTGGGGGTTTATCTGGAGTGGTTTAGTGAGAGTTCATACTAGCCTGCCAGAAATAATGGGGAAAAAAAAAAAAAGGATGTATTAGAAAGATATTTTTCAATTCTCCATCAAAATAGGGCTTAACTGGGGAAATATTAAGCAGCAGTAACAATATTGGATCAGGAGGGAAATTGCTGCAGACAGGAGCTCATTTCTCGGAGCTGACTTTTCATCAGAACTCTCCCTTTTTTTATGCCTCAAAATTTCACTTGAAAATATTGTTTTCGTATCCCTACAGGAATCAGGGACTTTCTGAAATCAATTTGTTGTGAGAATCCAACTTTCCATCCAGCAAGAGTTTGGGCAGGAAATCCTCTCTGTCTCTCCACATTGCAATGACACCCTGTTCCCATCCCCAGATCCCTCTCTGCACATCCAGGATTCTGGTGAATTTGTTTGGAAATATTTGCAGTCCCTGAAGAGGTCATTAAGTAATTCTTGAGTTTTATTCCCTCTTGCTGGTTTTTGGTTTTTTTTCCTGATTTTTTTCTCTTCTGAGCCGATCAAAGTCTCGCCTGGCCCTGGACTTCCCATATTTATTGGGATTTGGTATAATGAGTGCAGTCTCTCTCAAATATTGATCCTTCTAATGAGCTGAATATTCATGGGAGAGGCCTGAAGGAGCCGTTTTTGCCATGAATCCCTGTGTGCTGTGCATGAAATAATCGCTGGACCTTGTCAGCGCTGGACTGGCATGGTTTTGGGATGGCAATTGGGACAGGGGAGCTGTGCTGGTGTTCCCAGGGAAATTCCTGGGAATAACGCCTTGGACACACTGGGGTGCAGTGTGAGCTGAGCTGGGATTTGTGCTAGGTGAAGAAACCCGGGGAATCCCCTCAACAAATACATCGTGAGAGATTTCTAGTACTACATGAACGAAAAAATCAAAAGACAACAATACAGAAACAACAGCTCAAACTGACAAAGTCAGAATCCACCCTGACAGCCTGTGGGCAGGGTGGTGGCTGCAGCCCGTTGCAGTGATGGATGTGCTCTCGTCCAAGCGCTGATCCTGACAGGTCAGTCCATCTCTGGGTCCAGGGTGTTCTGAGCTCCTCTCCTCTGGAATCAGTGGAGAAGTTCATAGTGTCCAGAGCCTCATTTTTGCAGTAGGGATTCAGTTCCTCTCTCTGGGGAGGCATCTCCCAATGGGATGACTGGAATTCCAGGGTCATTCCCATGTCCATTCTCCTCTCTCGGATGGGGGACATCTCCAGGATGAGTTCCAATGGTATTCCCAGTGTCCAGTCTCCTCTCTGGATGGGCATCTCCAATGGGGATGGATCCATGGGTCATTCCCAGTGTCCAGTCTCCTCTGGCGGGCTCTGGGATATGGAATCCATGGGTATCATTCCAGTTCTCTCTGCAGGGATCTCCCAAGGGTGATGGATTCCATGGGTCTTCCAGTGTCCAGTTCTCCTCTCTGGGCAGGGGCATCTCCCAATGGATGATGGAATTCCTGGGTCATTCCCAGTGTCCAGTTCCTCTCTTGGGCCGGGGCATCTCCCAATGGATGATGGAATTCATGGGTCATTCCTGTCCAGTTCCTCCTCTTGGCGGCTCATTCCTGGATGATGGAATTACAGGATCCAGCCCTGGAGGTCCATGAGCAGGATGCCCCCCCCGGGTGTTATCAGGGCTGGGTCATGTTGAGGTAAAGAGCTCTCCACCTGGTTTAACAGCTCATGGAGATGGTGAATAGAAAACAGACTTTGGTTACACCTTCCATGGAACCTGAGACAGAGAATCAGAAGATTCCTGTGAGGCTTTAGGTGAGAAAATCCTCTGGTGAACCACCAGAACCACTCTGTCCAGCCCTCTGGGAGCCCCGGAAGGGGCGGCCACACCAAGAGAAAAAAGACTTTAAATGCAACAGCTGTTTCCAAAGGGTTTTTTTAATCATATTTTTCTCTATTCTTGCTTGTGGACGTATTTTCTGTTTGTTAAGAACAGTTATTTTCTCTTTTCTCTTCTTCCTTTCCTTCCTTCTTCTTTCTTCTTCCTTTCTTTCCTTCTTTCCTTCCTCCTTTCCTTTCTTTCCCTTTCCTCCTTCTTCCTTTCCTTTCTTTCTTTCCCTTTCTTTCCTTTTCTCTTTCCCCTCTGTTGGAATTTGTTTCCAGGACCTGAGTGGGAATGGGGGCTTGGAATGTGGAATGTTTGCCACCACAAGTTATCTCAACCAACAACCGGACATTGAGCCCTCCGTGCAACACAGAGAAGGGTGATCCTGGAGTTCCCAAATCCCACGTGTTCCCTCACTAGAGCTCCTTGGAAGCCTTGGCTTTGGTGGGAGCACACCACAGGTGAGGGAAGAGGAATAAGAGCAGCAATAAATGAAACCAGCTGCTGGAGCACTCCCAAAGGCCTGTGCTGGGATTTGGGATGTGTAACGTTCCCAAACTGCCTGAAAAGGAACAAACTGACAGGATGCAGCATCTGCATGGCAGTGAGCAGGCAAATCCGAGGCTGCTGGGAGGAAAGGGAGCAGGAATCAACAACATCCATGGGCTGGGGATTTATTGCATGGGATAAAGGCTGATAAGGCAAAGGAAAGTAGATGGGGAAATAATTACCAATCCTTCCCACCTGAGTACAGGGCTGAGCACCAGTTCCCTGCTGGAGATGGCTCCAGTACAGACACCTGGCTTTGGATCAGCCAGGACTGCCCTTCATAGCCAAGGAAACCCTTGGGCCTGGCCATGAGTCCCCAGTTCCTCCTCCAAGCAGGTCCAGGATGCAGCCCTGGATTCCCTGGAGGCTGGAGGACCCTTCCTGGCCCTTTCTCCTGTGTGGATATGGCTGTGCTGCTTGGAGGCAAAGCAGGCCAGTTCCATTTTTTTTGGAATATTTTTGGCCATGGTCTCTCCTTGGCTCCATGCCCAGCAGCTGTTCCAGGTCTCTCCACCCTCTGGCCCCGGTGCCTCACCTGGAAGTGGCCATTTTCCAAAGGCAGCTTCCCAAAAGCCATGGCCACCCCCTCAGATCAGAGGACGAACTTTCCAAACAAGTTGGAAGCCGAGCCCGCAGCTTGGGAGCCCAACATCGAGGCTGAGGTGGGAGTGCCCACACAGAGGTGAGCGTAGCTGTGACATCCCATTGCCTGTCCGCATCCATGGCAGCACTACACGCACTACTACCCTAGTGCCACTCTCTGGGAGCAGCCAGGCTCTGGCAGGAGCTCCTGAGGTGAGAGAATTCCTGGGAAGTCCTGACTGCAGGATCCCATGGACAAGCAGGGCACGCTGCCCAGCCCCAGAGCAGCCTTGAGCGCCAGTGGTGTCACATCTGCTCAGCTCCTGACAAATATTCCACGGCTCGTTATCCTGGAAAGGAATCTCTCTCTCCAGTGCTTTTAAGAGCTGGAGAAATTGGCAGCTGCTGTTTGCTTTTCACTCAGGCAGCAGTAAATTCTCCAGTCAGGAATTTTTGGGAGCCCCCTGCATGCAGAGCCTGAGGCTGGACCAGGCTGTGCGGGTGGAGGGCTCCAGCTGGCAATCCTTGCTTTGGCACAGCTTCCATGGAAAACCTTCCACTTCAGGGAGCATCAGCATTTCTTGGCTGCACCTGTCTGCCTTTCTCTCAAACTGGGGAGGCTCCTGGAAAAAGCCAAATTAAACCAGAAGCAAGAGAGGCCCTTTGATACTAAGGAAAGCTGGAATGCTGCACATGGAGAATCTGTGTGGATTCTGCTGAGGGCAGCTCCATCCATCACCTGGACATGCTGGGAAATCACCTGGGGGGGATCATCACCTGCAGGATCAGGGAAAACGCACAGCCACATCCACACAGGAGAAAGGGTCCTCCAGCCTCCAGGGAATCCAGGGCTCATCCGGCCTGCTTGGAGGAGGAACTGGGGACTCATGGCCAGGGCTGGGATTTCCCACTCTGCCCCACACAGTCGTGCTGCCCCGCTGCCCACCCCACACATTCCCAGGATAAAGGTTTGTCTGGCATGAGCAGGGAGCTGCCAGGGCTGCCCCACACTGGTACCCCATGGCAGACACTCCCCAGGCTGCTCATCAATGCCTAATGAGAAGTTCTAATGAAGTTTCAGGAGCTGGGGTTGGAGGGAAATCATCTAAATTAGCAGAGACCACCCTGGGCAGTCAGGGCTGCACTGCTGACGAGCTGCTGGGCTGAGGGGATGGGCAGCAGAGGAGGATGAGGGCAGGATCTCCTCACCCCCACACTCACAGCCATTTGCACAATCCCTCAGGGATGCACTTCCCAGGAAATCCAGGAGCCTGTGGCAGTGGTGGTGGCACAACAGTGCTCCTGAGGGAACAAGGCCGGGGTGCTCAGGGGCATTTTGGATCCTGGATGTCTTGGGTGGGAAGGGACCTTAAATCCATCCAGTACCACCCCTGCCATGGGCAGGGACACCTTCCACTGTCCAGGCTGTCCCAGCCCCATGTCCAGCCTGGCTTGGGCACTGCCAGGATCCAGGGGCAGCACAGCTCTTTGGGCACCCTGTGCCAGGGCCTGCCACCCTCCCAGGGAACATTCCTTCCCAATATCATCCATCCCTGCCTCTGGCCTGGGAAGCCATTCCCCTTTGTCGTCCTCCATCCCTTGTCCCAGTCCCTCTCCAGCTCTCCTGAGCCCTTTAGGCCCCAAAGGGGCTCTGAGCTCTTCTGATCTCTCTCCTGTCCAGGTGAGCCCCAGCTCTCCCGCTGGCCAGCAGAGGGGCTCCAGCCCTCTGAGCAGCTCCGTGGCTCCTCTGGGCTCTCCAGCAGCTCCAGCTCTCTGTGCTGGCCCAGGGCTGGGACAGCTCTGCAGGTGGGTCTCACCTGAGCAGGAACAGAATCCCCCTCCCCTGCTGCCCTGTGGGGAAACAGCCCAGGGCTTTCAGGGCTGGGCAGGTCCAGTCCTCACCCAGCACTCAAATTCTTCTTCCAGGCTGCTCTCCTTCCAGCTCAGCCAGCCCTTGTGCTGGGATTGCCCGCAGCAGAGCAGAGGGAAATCCTCCCAGTGGGCCGGGCAGTGGAGCAGCCTCAGCTGCAGGTGCAGAACATTGGTGCTCTTTGCTCCTGAATTTGGCCCAGGGCAGAGGGGACCTTTGCTCTGGAACTCATGCTGGTGATCAGTGCCTTCCAGCTCTCCTGTCCCGACTCGCTTTTCCTAGCACCTCCGTATTTGTGGGTTCACCTTCCCCTCCCAAATTACCCCTCCAGCAGCACCATCTTCCCCCAGAGCCTTGTTCCTCTGGCACAATCTGCCTGGATGAAAGCAGCAGCCAGAGCATGGGATGCAGCCCCGCAGACGGAGGAGCCACACAAATTCCAAAATGTCACTTTGGAAGTTCGCACTTTATCTTTTTTAGCTGCGGAGGAAAGTCCTCCTCCATGCAATTACGCCTGCAGCAAGATGCCAAAGCTTCTTTGCCTCCCCAGTCGTGGTGAGACTCAGATTGCTGCATGATTAAGGCCTGGCAGCTTTGCCTCCCCTCCTTTTCTAAAACAAACATTAAATTATGAAAATAAATGTGAAAAAATCCCTTGCTCCCGACATCTGATGTTACGGATCCAACGGACCGGAGTCAGAATATAGAAATTCAAAAGGTTACAGAGAAATATCAGCCCTTCATCCTTCATTTCACAGCCTTTAAATCAGGATTAAATGATTGCATTAAGGCAGCTGATTTAGAGAGGGAATTGGCTGGAATTCTGCAGGAATACTTCCAGTCAGGGAAAATGGAAATGTGGGAACGACAAAATGTTTTGCAAATCCGTGTTTGTTTTTTGCAGCTTGTGCATTTATTAGAGACACTTCGTGGCTTCTCGTTCACTTTGTTGTGGGCTCCTCCTGTGTCCCGGCTTTGTCCTGGGTGGACGCGGGCTTCCATCAGATGTTGGCTGGTTCTATCATGTGTTTTCTTGAGCACTGCGTTTCATCCGGGAAGGGGGTTATTTGATTGGGTCCTATGTGATAGGATAACAAAGGACTTCAATGGGGAATATGTGTTGTGGCGATGAGGTGCTGCTAAGGGGATGGGACCGGGCTAAGTTTCATTGATGGTTTGGGGTTTTGGTTCAAGGTATTGGAACTGCAGTTTAGGGTAGACGCAGATAAGACCACAATTTCTTACTTCATACAGATCGATTGGCTTTTTTGTGGTCGCCTAGGCGAAAACGCCAAGATTTCCAGTTTTCTGGGCTTTACCAGGGGAGCTGAGCTTTGCGAGGGAGCATTGATCATTCTCCCTAGAACGATGAGTTTCGGTGAGTAATGTCCGCATGGCAAGTGGCCCTTCATCTGCCCTCGCAGGGGACATTTAACATTCAGAGAGCAAAGTGAGTACAGATTATGTTCTGGCAACCCTGCAGTTCTGAGCTTTCTTGCTTCCTTTCTGCCCTGGCCCCCCCACTGGGAGGATTTCCCTCTGCTCTGCCCTGCCTGGGGCAATCCCAGCACAGGGCTGTGGCTGTGTCTGGGATTGACTTGGGAGTCAGCGCCTGGCAAGAAGAATTGATGCATGGTGGCTGTTGAGCTGTGGTGATTTTTCCCCTAGGTCCCTCTTTTTGCCCAGCCACTTCTCGCAGACAATCCTTGGTGGGACTGCTGTTTTTGTTTTTATACTCCCCTTAGGCCCGAGATTGTATTGGTTCAGAAAATAAAGCAAGGTACTGCGGAGCAGGGACAGAGGGATGCAGCCAGCTCCTTGGATTTCTGTTTTTTTTTTGTTCGCTGTCGAGGTGAGACCACCTGTCGCGCTTGTTTCCGCCTGGGCCCAGACTATGGTCTTCTAGGACCTGGAGCTGCTGGAGGACTCCAGAGGAGGCCACGGAGCTGCTCCAGGGCTGGAGCCCTTCTGCTCCAGAGCCAGGCTGGGAGAGCTGGGGTGCTCACCTGGACAAGAAAAGGATCCAGGGAGAGCTCAGAGCCCTTTCCAGTGCCTGAAGGGGTTCCAGGAGAGCTGGAGAGGACTGGGGACAAGGGATGGAGGGACAGACAAGGGAATGGCTTCCCATGCCAGAGGGCAGGGATGGATGGGATATTGGGAGGAATTGTTCCCTGGGGGTGGGAGGCCCTGGCACAGGTGCCCAGAGAAAGTAGGGGTGTCCAAGACCAGGTTGGAAAAGGCTTGGAGCAACCTGATCAAGTGGAAGGTGTCCCTGCCCCATGGCAGGGGTGGAATGAAATGATCTTTAAAGTCCCTCCCACCCCAGACGCAGGTCCCTCCTGTGCTGGGCCCAGGGCTGGGACAGCTCTGCAGGTGGGGTCTCACCTGAGCAGGAACAGAATCCCCCCCTCCCCTGCTGCCCATGCTGGGGAAACAGCCCAGGGCTTTCAGGGCTGGGGCAGGTCCAGTCCTCACCCACCAGCACTCAAATTCTTCTTCCAGGCCTGCTCTCCAGTCATTCCCAGCTCAGCCAGCCCTTGTGCTGGGATTGCCCCAGGCAGGGCAGAGCAGAGGGAAATCCTCCCAGTGGGGGCCGGGCAGTGGAGCAGCCTCAGCTGCAGGTGCAGAACATTTGGTGCTCTTTGCTCCTGAATTTGGCCCAGGGGCAGAGGGGACCTTTGCTCTGGAACTCATGTCTGGATGATCAGTGCCTTCCAGCTCCTCCTGTCCCGACTCTGGCTTTTCCTAGCACCTCCATGTATTTGTGGGTTCACCTTCCCCTCCCAAATTACCCCCTCCAGCAGCACCATCTTCCCCCAGAGCCTTTGTTCCTCTGGACCAATCTGCCTGGATGAAAGCAGCAGCCAGAGCATGGGATGCAGCCCCGGCAGCGGGAGGAGCTCCACACAAATTCCAAAATGTCACTTTGGAAGTTCGCACTTCATCTTTTTTAGCTGCGGAGGGGAAAGATCCTCCTCCATGCAAATTAGCGCTGCAGCAAAGATGCCAAAGCTTCTTTGCCTCCCCCAGTCGTGGTGAGACTCAAGATTGCTGCATGATTAAGGCCTGGCAGCTTTGCCTCCCCTCCTTTTTCTAAAACAAACATTAAATTATGAAAATAAATGTGAAAAAATCCCTTCTGCTCCCGCAATCTGGATGTTACGGATCCAACGGACCGGAGTCAGAATATAGAAATTCAAAAGGTTACAGAGAAATATCAGCCCTTCATCCTTCATTTCACAGCCTTTAAATCAGGATTAAATGATTGCATTAAGGCAGCTGAATATTAGAGAGGGAATTGGCTGGAATTCTGCAGGAATACTTCCAGTCAGGGAAAATGGAAATGTGGGAACGACAAAATGTTTTGCAAATCCGTGTTTGTTTTGCAGCTTGTGCATTTATTAGAGACACTTGGGCGATGTCACGTTCCTTGGGTTCTCATCATTGTGCTTTTGAGGGTTTGAGGTTAATTAAAAAAGGAGAGAGAGGGAAGAGGATGGCCCAGTTTTCAATTGAAATGTTTGTGGTTTGTCAAACTCATTTTCACTTGAACCAAAAGAAATTCTTCTTCGAGTTCCTGCTTTTCCGACAATTTCAGTTTGGCTTCGGCTTGGAATTGAGTTCTGTGATTCTGTGAAAAGTCTGGGTTTTTACAGAATTCAAGTTGCCACCAGATCCTCTCCTTTTGTGTTTTCCAGCTCCTCCATTTGCATCCCAGCTTTGGGGAGCTTTTGTCTTTAATTGCTCCGGTCTATTTTAATAAATACTCAGCCAGCAAATCATCCAAGCCTCTCCTTCCTTCCTTCCTTCCTTCCTTCCTTCTTCCTTCTTCCTTCTTTCCTTCCTTCCTCTTCCTTCCTTCCTTCTTCCTTCCTTCTCCTTCCTTCCTTCCTTCTTCTTCCTCTTCTTCCTTCCTCCCTCCCTCCTCCCTCCTCCCTCTCCTCCTCCCTCCCTCCCTCCCTCCTCCTCCCTCCCTCCCTCCTTCCCTCCCTCCCTCCCTTCCCTCCTGTCCAGATCCAATCTGCAGCAGGGCTGGGAACTGAAGGGCACAGAAGGGACATTCTCCATGTCCGTCACTTTTTCCTGTTAAAAGCCTTGGAGAATTGTCATCTTTGGCATTTTAGCATTTGCTGGGGACGGGCCATGTGTGGGTTGTGGTCCATCCTCCCCAGATGTTCTGACCATCTCCTGTGCTTGCAATGGATGAAGCAGAGCTCCACTGGGACATCCTGGATGGAATCTTCCTCCTTCACAGAGAGCCATGGGTGGGAAGGGAAATCCCAGTGGAAAATGGGAGAAATCAGAGGGTTTGGAGGGGGAGACCAAGGGGATGGACACAAAAATTCCCAGAAGCTCTTTTCCATGTGTTGTTCATTGAAGGAACACCACATCCAATTCTTGGGACCATGGGGATGGACACAAGAATTCCCAGGAGCGCTTTTCCACGTGCTGTTCACTGTGGGAACACCACACCCAATCCATGGGACTGTGGCACTGCTGCCCTGAATCCCTCATCTCTCCCCCCCCCAGGCAGGAAGGATGGAGAAATACAGGATATGGAAAACAGCAGGGGCCTCTCAGCTCTTCCTCTAAGATTCCCATCACCCAGGAAGGCAGGAGAGTGTTTCCATTCCCTGGGCAGATGGTAATGGAAAAGAAAAAAACAATGGAAAAAGGAATTAAGGAAGCGTGTAATGCTTGATGGGGTGGGCAAAGCTTTGGGAGTTTATCCTGCATTTCTTGAGGGAATAAAGGAAATATTTCTCTTTCATTTGTGCTCCCAATCTTCCCGACGAGGCTGGATTTCCAGGTGGGAAACCCAACAGTCGTGGCTGGGATTCAGGGAACTGGCCCCTAAGGGGTGGAGGAAGAGAAAGAGGTCCCAAACACTGGCTCCAGGTTAGAGATTCCAATTCATGGATCCAGGTGGGAGCTCCCAAACCTTGGCTCCAGGTGGGAGCTCCCAAACCTTGGCTCCAGGTGGGAGCTCCCAAATCCTGGCTCCATGTGGGAGCTCCCAAATCCTGGCTCTATGTGGGAGATCCCAAACCCTGTCTCCAGATGGGAGATCCCAAACCTGGGCTCCAGATGGGATTGTTTTGGGACTGGAGCTGCCCAGTGCCTTTGCTTTGAACTCCTCACTCCTTTGTCAGCTCCAATTTCACTTTGCAGAGACCAAGAACAGCCTGGGAGGGTGGATTTGTGACCTGGACACCAAGGCTACCGTGGACTTTGCCTTCCCAGGGAAGTTTCCCTCTCTCCTGACTTCCAGCTGGGCTCAGGTCTTCTTGCTTCCCTCTTTTTCCAAATTCCGCAATTCCCAATTGCCCGAGTGTTTGGTGAGGCTGGCACAGCTCTGTCCCTGGGGTTGCCCACGGGGGCCGTGTCCCAGGGCTGGGGAAGCACCACCAAACATCACTGAATCTGTGAGCTGTGGCAGCTGAGGGAAAGTCCATTTCCAGATGTGGATTCTGGAGCCGTGAGGAGCTGCAGGGGTGGAGCTGGAGTGGGAGAAGGGATGTGGGGCTGAGCTGTGCCCCTCACCCACCACCCAGGGAAGCCACCAGCGCTCCTCCAGCCCTGCACCTGCCCTTTCAGGAGCCAACTGGGAAATGGGAGCATGGGGAAAGGAAAAGAGAAATGCATCGACCCTGATTTATCCTTTGACATCCTCGGCACATATAGCCAACCTGAGAAAAACCAAGGTTTCAGCAGGAAAATCCCAGTGTTTGCCTTGGTGGAGATCTCCCTGCTGGCAGCACTGAGGGACTGATGGATCCCTGGCAGGGAGGGTCCCTCACTGCTCACCAGGATGGGGCTCTGGATCACTGCTGGGATGGAGATTTCTCCACCCTGCAGAGGGACCTTGCCAGGATCCTGATCCCTCTGACACTCACGGATATCCAGAGGGTGTCCCCTGTTAGGAGGGTCAGATCCCACCCTGCCCACTGCCCTGCTCCCCATCCCTGTTCCCAAGGGGCTGGGAGCAGCCTGGGACAGTGGGAGGTGTCCCTGCCATGGCAGGGGTGGCACTGGATGGGATCTAAGGTCCCTTCCCACCCAACCATTCCATGGTTCTGTGCCTCTTGCCCATAGTTCTGTGTGGGTCATGTCCCTGCAGCCTCTGGGCTCCCATCTCAGCTCCAACACTACTCAGGTGAGCAGCTGGGGACTAAAATCCCCGTTTTCCATAAATCTCATTAAAACAAACTTCCCCAACAGAAACCACCTCCTTCTTGTCAGAGAAAATGTTTCATTTGGCATTTCACCCCACCAGGAGCAGTCTCACTTCCCCAGAATCTCTGTCAAGTCAAAGTTTTGGGTTAACTTCAAACAGTTTTTTTTTTTTTTTCTGGGTCGCTGGCCAAATCCAGGGAGCAATTCCTCGTGGATCCCTGCTCCTGACAATTCCACCAGGCAGCCTCACTCCCCGTTTGCAAACAGCAGGAGGAGGTGGAAGGTCTGAGCCGTCACCACCACACCCAAACTGCTGCCAGCTCCTGCTCCCAGGGCCCACAAAAACAAGGGATTTTACAGGAAAGGAAATGATTTTCTGAGCTCCTTTGCCCGCAGCAGTGAGGGTGGGACGGGGCTGCGATTCGGGGAATGGATGCGGGTTGGAGTTTCATGGAAACGCCGGGTGAGGGGAGGGAAATGAGACGGAGCAGAGCCCACGTCAGGGCGGCATTGATGTTTCCAGGAAAGGGAGAGCAGCCCACAGCGAGAGCCCAGCACCTCCATCCAGGGCTGCTCCCAATTCCACCCATTACAGGGACGATCTAATCATGATGGATTCTGGCCCTGAGCTATTGGTAATTAAATATTCGCAGTTTCTTAGCGACATCCTGGGGATTTTTTTCCACTGCAGGACAGCTCTGCGCTCATTGCTGCTGTTGCTCTCGGCCAACAAGAACACATAAAGCTGAGAAATTCAGAAAATAGGAAGAAATTACATTGTGAGTTCAACACAACAAAGGAAAAGCCTTTTCCAAGGCTTTTATCTGCGGGTTCCAGCCTTTTTTCTGTCAAATCCCACATCCCTCCTTCCCGTGGGGAGATTCCCAAGTGCAGAGAGCACAGAGAATGTTTTGTGTCTGTTGGGGACGCAGATTCCAGGCAGGATGGATTGAAAATGGGTTTTCCTCTTCACTGGTCATTCCTGGATTGATTTCCCGTGGTTTCCACTGTTTCCTTGAGGTTTTGAGCATCATTTCCATCTCCATGGAAAGTGACAATCTGTGGAACCAAATCATGTTGTGGAAGGATCGACTGACTCCAGCAGCTTGTTCTTCTTATAAAAGTCCTTGACTTTTATACCCATGATCAGGAGCTGATTCCTCCTGGTTTGAGGAATGCTGGCAGAAGGATGGACCCAGAATATTTGGGATTCAGAGCAAGGGAAGCAGCCTGGCATCCAATACAGCACGACCTTGCTCCTTCTGCCTGAAATGTGAATTTATGGCAGAATTCCCTCCTTCCTCGAGCAAACTGAAGGATTGGGGTCCACCAAGGCAACACCCAGGAACACGTGGGTGGCCCTGCCTCGAGGTGTAATTCAGGAATATCCAAAATTTCCTTAAATGTCATCTCAGGCTGCTGCCTGAAAAACCTCTCGCTTTGGGCTTTGTGTAGCCCCAGGGCTCTGTTTTTTTGGTTTTTTTTTTTTTGGAGACCCAGCCTTTCCAACCCAGACCCCACAGTGCAGAGTTTGTCTCGATTTTAGAGGCTGTAACAAAAGATCCCGAGCTTTTTACAGAGTCCCTGATATCAGGAACGGAGCCCGTGCGTCATTGGCAGCCTCAGCCTCCCATGCCTGCAATTTCCTACCCCTGCATCTCGATCTGTGCTTATCTGCACAACGAGACATTGTTTTGCTATCAGGGATCTGTGCCCTCCCGGGGGATTTTTGTGCTGTGCCATTATTCACAAACTTCACTTTAATAAACTGAAGGATGGAGCGGCTGCTGTTTGGCACATTCAGGTTTTCCAAGCCTTGACTCATCCTTGCCAGGCTTTGTCTCCCTTTTCCAGCCTGAACAATGTGGATATCAGCTCCAGGGGCACAGTTTATCTCTGCCCATTGTTGGATGCAGAAATCACAGCACCTCTTTCTCTCCACTTGCCATTTCCCGATGAATAATTCCGGCTGGCTCCCGTTCTCCATCCCCATTTCCTTATCTCCGAGCCAGCTCCCATTAAGTTGTTATCTCTGCTCATCTCCCAGTCATTTGTGGGGTCAGGCTTTATCATTTCTCCTATCACAAATCTCATCTGGGCTGTCTATGCTGGGATTTAGGCTCTGGTGTCTGGATGCACATTGTTCATGGGATCACAGAGTCATGGAATGTCCTGAGTTGGGACCCCCAGGATCACCCAGCCCAGCCCCTGTCCCTGCCCAGACCCCCCAACAATCCCCCCTGTGCATCCCTGGCAGCGCTGTCCAAACGCTCCTGGAGCTCTGGCAGCCTCGGGGCCGGGACCATTCCCTGGGGAGCCTGGGCAGTGCCAGCACCCTCTGGGGACAGGAGAACCTTTCCCTGCTCTCCAGCCTGAGCCTGCCCTGGCCCAGCTCCAGCCGTTCCCTGGGTGCTGATCCTGTCTCAAGGAGCAGAGACTGGGGCTACCCCTGCTGAATTCACCCCTCAGCCTCCTCCAGCTGAACATTCCTGGTGCCCTCAGCTGCTCCACAAGGGATTGACCCTTCCCACCTGATCTGGATCTCTCCAGTGCTTCTCCTGTGGCTCCCTCCAGCTCAGCTGTTCAGGGGCTCTGTCTCAGGAGTTGAATGGTTTGGGGCTGGAAACATCCCCAGAGAAGCAGAGGGTGGGAGCAGCCCCCAGCTGGATCTGTGCAGCTCCCTGGGGATTTGGGATCAGCTGCACCAGATTCCTGTGGAATGACAGGAGAGTGATTCCTCACCCTCTTCCTCAATGAGAGGAGGATTTGAAGTGGTTCTTTGGTGCCTTGAGGAGAAGCTGTTCATTACTCACATCACACTTTCCCCTGCCCTGCCCTGTATTTGCCATCATGGCTTTTGCCAGGATTTGCCATCCTTCCCTTGTCACTGGAGAGGAACATGTCCCGGAGCACCTGGCTGCTTTCCCTGTGGCATCCCGGCCTTCTGGAGGAGGAAGGAGCTGCCTGGCAGCTCAAAACCAACACCCAGCCCCGGGTGCTGCAGTCTGGAGCTGTGGGGCTCACAGGGAGCTGCTCTTTTCCAAGGATAAAGCCATGGGAGCTCAGCGTAGGCTCCTCTCCTCACCCGGACCACAACCCTGCTTCACCTTCATGAATTCTGGACACACTGGAATTTTACTAAATACTAAAAGCTGTGCAGAATCTGAAAATAAAATGTGTTTTCCTTTTCTCTAACCAAACCTGCAAAAACACCTGAGAAGCATTTTGAACTTGAGGATAAAATTTGAATAAATACAGTTCTTGGTGGTCTGTTGTTCAGAGTTTTTGTAACTACTTAGAAATAAAATACAAATAATAAAGAATAATTGTTTTGTCGTGATTATTAATTATTCTTTGATTTTTCAGCTGCCTTTCTGTCTGCAAAAAATTGCAGGTTGGTGGTTACTGGTTTATTCTAGACCAGCTGTTTTTAGAGTTCAGCTTCTGTGGGTATACTGGTGGACACAGTTGGATCATGATTGAAACATCTCTTTATTCCATTATCTTCGTGTGTTTATCTTGTAAATCCATGAGTGTGCACTAATTTTCTTAAAAATGTTTGTATGACTGGATTGGATGACCCTTGGTCTGTTCATCTTGGGGATCAAGCATGGGAACTTCTGTATTTTTTCTCTCCCACCTTCTAGCTTGCAATAGTACATGGTTTGCATGTTCAAGGCCAAAGAGAAAAAACCTCACTTCTGAAATTCTGACAACACTAAACAGAAAATCCATCCAGCAGCTGCAGAATTCCAGAGGAACTCCCAGCTTTGCTCCGGGTGGGATATCCAGACTGTCTGTGCAGCTTTGCTGAGAGCATCACCCCTGGGATTTGATTCACTCAGGGGCTCAGGTGGGCACAAAAACACCCCAGGAACTCTCCCAAAAACTCCACATCAGCCAGAATTACCCCTTGGAAAGAGACAACCAAGCAGCAGCTGCCTGGGAGAGGTTTTTGCAGGAGCAGCCAAGAGGAGGAGAGCAGAGCCGGGGTAAGGGGTGCAGGCAGGGCAGCTCTGTCTCCTCCAGCCCTGCAAAACCAGCTCTGGGGACCAGAACCACACTGGGGTAATATTGAAATCACCACCCCATCCCATCAGGGAAGAATTTTGCATTTGAGCAGAACAATGTGCTTTAGAACAGAACAGATTTGCGG
The DNA here is from genome assembly GCA_009741485.1 of Malurus cyaneus samueli. Taxonomy (NCBI): domain Eukaryota; kingdom Metazoa; phylum Chordata; class Aves; order Passeriformes; family Maluridae; genus Malurus; species Malurus cyaneus. The sequence continues at coordinate 13,433,015 of CM019228.1, read as the reverse complement.
GAGCAGTCCCTGCCGTGGTGGGGCAGCCGCTGCAGGCACCATCCTAAGGGTTTGTGCCCCATTCCATGGAATCCTCCTCCTGCCTGGCTTTGTCCCTCAGCCCATGGAATCCTCCTCCTGCCTGGCTTTGTCCCTCAGTCCATGGAATCCTCCTCCTGCCTGGCTTTGTCCCTCAGTCCATGGAATCCTCCTCCTGCCTGGAATCAGCCACAGGAGAGCTGTGGGTGGTGGGCTGTGCTCCCTGTCGCCGATTCCGCCCTAATGCTGATCCCCTGTCTCCTGCTGGCCACCAGCGCCCATCCAGACCCTTTGATGGCAGAATTCCCTCCCTTCTCGAGCAAACTGAAGGACTGCGGTCCACCAAGTCAACACCCAAGAACATGTGGGTGGCCCTGCCTTGAGGTGTAATTCAGGAATATCTGAAATTCCCTAAAATGTCATCTCAGGCTTGCTGCCATGGGGACACAGCAAGGGGGCACAGCTGGGGGACCCAGCAGAACTTGTCAGGCCCGGGGAGATGGGGAAAGGGAGGAGGATGAGTGTGGCAGGGCTGGGTTTGGGGACAGGGGGTAAAGACCCAAAGCCTCTGTGGGGCTGTGGTTCCTGGGCTCCCTGGAATGTCCTTGGCTCCTCTTCTCTGGGATCGACTCCTCCAAGGGTGGGGACAGGAGGAAGACGTTGGTGGCACAGTCCAGATGGTTCTGACCCCACAAGGAATGGAATCACAGAACCACAGAATTATTAATGCTGGAAAAGACCTCCAAGATCAGCAAGTCCAACCCTCAGCCATCTCAGCTGCTTCCTGAAAAACCTCTCGCTTTGGGCTTTGTGTAGCCCCAGGGCTCCAGGGTTTTTTTTTGAAAACCCAGACCCCACAGTGTAGAGTTTGTCTCTGAGTTGAACATCTTGTTCCAGCAGGATGTTAAACCTTCCCCTAAATGCTGTGTCTGCATAGACCCCTTTACCTTTGGGGGGTGGGGGATGAATTTTGTGCCGTATTAAAGCGGGGGCTCCTCCTCTCCTGCTCTTTGCTGCATTAGGAGCTCTCTGTGCCTCCCTAGAGCTCTGCCCTGTGGGACAGAGACAGCCCAAAGCCCCCACAGCCCCTGTGCCCAGGGGAATTGAATGCTGTGACCCATTCCCACCAGGCTTTCCTCACTTCCCCTGATTTCTGAGCGCTCTTCCTCCAAAGAACCCAAACCAAGAAGCTCTCGCCGCCTCCCTGCTCCCCATCCCTCCCCACACAAACCATCCGCTTTGATTCCCATGAATAATTTATGCAAAGGAAGACGTTACTGATGGCAATAAACAGAATAAATACAACTCCCTGAGACCCCATTACCAAGCAGAATTCATTTTTACACAGATATAAAGCTGTTATGATGGAGTAAGGGGGGAAATCATCTCCATCAATAACATTCCCTTATTTCCTCGTTGTTTTATTTGCACAGGGCTCCGTTCCCGTGGAGTGCCCCATCCATCCAGCTGTCCCAGGGATGCCTAAGAAGCTATTCCAGCCGGGATTGGATTAATCATTTCTCATCAGCACCCAGGCACTGGTGGAGGCTGCTCATGTTTCCCTCACAGCATTAGATCACTTTGAGAACAGGCAGGGTGAGACCTAAACTTATTTTCCAGGTGCAGAAAACCAGCCTTATTTATAAAAATTCACGTTTTCATGGTTAATTCCACGCTGGCACCCACTGCACAAGACATAAAACGTCATTATTGGACACAGGGAGTGTTTGAGTTCCGAGCTAGAAGTCACTGGAAATGCTCAGTGTCACTGGGGGCTTGATTAGATTTTTGCAGATGGGTTTTTCCATTTGGGTCCAGATGATCTTTCCCCATTATTTCCCAGCTTTGGCCATTTTCTCATTCACTGGAGGGTTTGAGAGGCTCAACAGACGCTTTTTGAGGCAGCATTTACTGAGCAGTGGCTGCATCCTGTGGCCAACTCTAATATCCTGCCTTTCCCTAACATCCATTCCCTTCAAATGGATGTGGGAAAAAAGGCCTGTCCCGGGTAACTGCTGCTTTCCCTCATTGTTACCTGATTTCCTAAACTCTGAAAAGCGCAGTCTGGCCAACAACCACTTGAAATTTATGTGCTTTCGTATTTTGACAGAGATTTGGGACTGGCAGCAGATTAAAAAAAAAAAAAAACAAAAACCCAACAAAAACCAATTTAATACTTTGCAACTTTTTTAGCCTGAGCTCGGATTCCAGCAAGGACAACGTTTCCTAATCAGCACAAATGAGCTCCCTCGGCGGGAATCTCTCTCTTGCTCAGCATGGAAAACATCGGGTCCCTTCGGAGGGGAAACACCTACCTCGGCAGCTCTTAATTGCCGCTGTTAATTGGCGCTGCCTGGCTGCGGGTGATAAAGGCGAGATGAAAGGAGAACAAAGGCGGCGGCGCAGCGCAGAGCCGGGGTGGCTTGGGGGTGGAGGGTGGGGACATGGCAGGGGGACACAGCCAGGGGACACAGCAGGAGGACACCACTGAGTGACACAGCCAGGGGGACATGGCCATGGGGACACAGACAAGGTGGTTTTGGGGTGGAGGAGTGGGGACATGGCCATGGGGTCACAGCTATGGGGACATGGCCAGGGGACACAGATGAGGGGACACAGGTGGGAGACACAGCCATGGGGACACAGCCAAACTGGTTTGAGGGTGGAGCAGTGGGGACATGGCTGGGGGATGAGGCAGGGGGACACAGCCATGGGGACACGGCTGGGGGACATGGTAGCAGGACACAGGTTGGGGGACATGGCCATGGGGACACAGCTATGGGGACATGGCCGGGGCACACAGGTGAGGGGACACAGGTGGGAGACACAGCCATGGTGACACAGCCATGGGGGATGTGGCCAGAGGACACAGCCAGAGTGGTTTGGGGGTGGAGTGGTGAGGATACAGATGGGGGACACAGTGGACATGGGGACAGTGTGGGGACATGGGGAACTGCGGGGACACGGCCCTGGGGACACTGCCCTGGGGACACGGCCCTGGGGACGCTGCCAGGCCCGGGGGGATGAGTGTGGCAGGGCTGGGTTTGGGGGCAGAGGGTGAAGGCCCAAAGCCTCTGTGGGGCTGTGGTTCCTGGGCTCCCTGGCGTGTCCTTGGCTCTTCTTCTCTGGGATCGCCTCCTCCAAGGGTGGGGACAGGAGGAAGATGTTGGTGGCACAGCCCAGATGGTTCTGACCATCTGATTCCATTCTGTCAGGGAATGGAATCACAGAATCCTGGAATTATTAATACTGGAAAAGATCTCCAAGGTCAGAAAATCCAACCTTCAGCCCCTGAACGCTGTCCCCAGGAGACACCTCTGCTCATTCCTGGGACACCTCCAGGGCTGGGGACTCCACCACTGCCCTGGGCAGCCCCTGCCAAGGTTCAGCCATTCTTTCAGTGAAGGAATTTCCCCAATATCCCCCCTGGCCCTCCCCTGGCCCAGCCTGAGGCCATTCCCTCTCCTCCTGTCCCTGTTCCCTGGAGCAGAGCCCGACCCCCCCAGCTGTCCCCTCCTGTCAGGGAGTTGTGCAGAGCCACAAGGTCCCCCCGGAGCCTCCTTTGCTCCAGGCTGAGCCCCTTTCCCAGCTCCCTCATCCCGATTACTCTCTAATCCCATGGCATTGCCCATCCCGAGGTTTCGTTCCAAAAACCCAAAACTGTGGTGCCAAGGCAGGCTTTTCCCAAAAAGAAAGGATTCCATAGCAATTATCAACGGTGCCTATCAGGAAACCTGCAGCTTGCATTGTGCAGTGTTGGGAGTCAATTTTGGGAATAAATTTGGTTTGTCTCTACCAAGAGTCAGAGAAAAATCTTGGAAAATGGCTCAGAGAGAAAAAAAACCCACTAAAACTGATAAGAAAACCAAGGTAACCTCTGTTTTTTTTTTCAATTTCAGTGTTTACAGGAAGAAAAGAAATCTTTTTACAATTCCTTTCACAGGAAGATTTCATTTTCCCATGTGGAGTTTGGGATTTTCTTTCTTAGTTGAACTTTGCCCAGTTCAAAACCATGGCCAAGCAGAGGAGAGCTTCTCATTTTAAAAAGTAGTTTTGAGTTTAAATATTCATGATTTCATACAGTTACCCTTGGAAAAAAGCTGATTTTGTCGGGTGGGAGCCAATATCCCATGGGAGAAGCTGAATTTTCTCCATTCTCATGGGGTTTTCAGTGGCCAAAGAGAAGATGAATCCCCACACTCAACAAAACGCACTTTTAAATTCTTCTGAAGTTGTGTTTCTTAAACATGTTGCTTAAAATAGAAGTGCAGAATGAAAAAAAAATATAATTGAAAATTAGTGCCACTCCCTCAAAGCAATTTCCTCTGGAAAAACGCTGAACGAAAAAAGACATTTATTTTGGGGATGTTTTCACGCTACTCCGATTAGCGCCATCTAAACAAACACTCGTTTGTGAGGGCAGGACAAAGCAGGCAAATCCACAAATATCGGATGTTTTCCGTTCCTGCAGCGCTGGATCCGGCTCCTCTCTGTCCTCTGAAAATCCCAAGGGTATTTTCCTGGGGGAATTGGGTTTGTGGCCCAAATCAGATCAAATTTCTGCTTTTCTGGGGCATTTTCTGATGCCACAACTTTTCCAGGCAGAGCTTTAACAGCTCCTGCCAGGAATCTGTTCCCAACCCTTTGCATTTCCTTCCCTCCCACACTGAGGAGCTCATCTGGGCATTGACCTTGGGTTCCTCCGCACCAGAATGGGGTTCTGGATGGTTTCATCTTAAAATAAGGCCGAGGATGGTTGGTCTGTGTTGTCTTCTGGAGGTCCCCGTGCTCTGGGCTCCTCTGGCAGGAGCAGCTCAGGTTTGGGTGGCACCTTGAGTTTCTCAGCTCAAGGAGAACTTGGAGAGTGAGCCAGGCTGGAGAGCTGGGGGTGCTTCAAGGAGAGCTCAGAGCCCCTTGCAGGGCCCAAAGGGGCTCCAGGAGAGCTGGAGAGGGACTGGGGACAAGGGATGGAGGGACAGGACACAGGGAATGGCTTCCCAGTCCAGAGGGCAGGGATGGATGGGATATTGGGAAGGGAATTGTTCCCTGGAGGGTGGGGAGGCCCTGGCACAGGGTGCCAGAGAAGCTGTGGCTGCCCCTGGATCCCTGGCAGTGTCCAAGGCCAGGCTGGACATTGGGGCTGGGAGCAGCCTGGGACAGTGGAAGGTGTCCCTGCCATGGCAGGGGGCTGGATGGCTCTAAGGTCCTTCCGTCCCAAACCATTCCAGATTCCTGCTCCCAATTCCCCTCCGATCTGAGGGCAGGATGGGGACAGGGGCCAGTCCCACACCCGCCCAGGGCTCTGCCCCAGGGTGAGCGTCCCTCCCACTGCCCCTCCTAAGAATCGCTCTGCAGCAGAATTCAAAGCAGCTTTTTTCGCTCTCCGAGAGGATGATCAAAGCCTCCCTCCCCTGAGCTGATCCCAGCAATATTCCTCATCAAAAAGCAAGGCAAGAAAAAAGAACATATTTGCCTGTGGTTGTCTTCTAAATAAATCCCCCTCTCTCAGGAGGCTCGGGGCTGCTGTCTCACCCGCATCAGCTCCGGGGCTGCTGGTAAAATTCTTCTTTTCTCTTCAGCACCTCCAGAAAAAGAATCCCCCTATTGTAGGAACTGGAGATGCTTACATCTGGTTATCTTCCCTCTGATCTGCGGGTCCCTGCACCATCCCCACTCCCCCTTCAGCTGCATCATTAATTCTGCACAGAACACTGAGAAAAGCCTGCTCTGCCTCTGGAACCCGCCTAGCATCCCAGAGCATCCCAGAGCATTCCAGAGCATTCCCACCCTCCTCAGCCCCCTTTTCATTTCTCTGGACAGCCTGGGAAAGAGTCCCCACCCTGGTTTGACCGAGCAGCTCTGGTGGCAGTGGCTGCAGCCAGACCCTGTCCCTGCTCTGTAACCTCTAAGGCTGCACAGACAGATCCCACAAAACGTGATGTTCCTACAGAAATCCCTCTTCCAGAGGCACTTGCACCACTCATTTCCCAGGCACCGGACTGTGCTGGAGCTCTGAATCCACGGAAATGGCACTTTCCTTCTGTCCCTGTGCTCATGAGGCAGAGCAAGGTCCAGCTCTGCCCTCAAAGCTGTGTCTGATGTCACATCAGCGCCCTCACAGAATGGACAACTACATCTCCTAATAGTGGAGATATGAAATAAAACTCTTTTCTTTCTAGAGAGACCCTGCAGCTCAGCAGTTCAACCATTTGTCATTTAGGAAGTGAAATTTGGCCAGGAGATCAATGGTCTCCACGTGAAAAGAACAACAATAGAAGTCTCTTGTATTTATTCCTGTCCCTATTTTATTTATTCCTGTCTCTCATAGGACATTTTTCACCTGCCAGGGAGCAGGAACAGCTCAGAAACACAGAATTCCAGGGCCCTGGGACACTGCTCCAGCCAGGGCTGCTCCTGCTCAGGTGTAAAATGGAAATGATTTAAATGCAACAGAGCTGAGACAGAATAGATTGTCCCAAAGCTTCCTTCAGGTGACCCAAAGCCATTCTGTGATTTTGTGACGCACTGAGGGACATTTTTAGAGTCACCTGCCCCTGCACCACCAGGCTGGAGCATTCCCAGCTCCTGCTGCTCCTCAGGGATCCCACACTGGGGATCGCAGCCCTTGGGAAGGGAAAAGGAGCTGGGAAGTTGTGTTTGGCTCTTCTCTGTCACCCCAGGAGGGCCCGAGGGACCCCAGAGCTGGGTCCCACAGAGGGCTCTGTGTCACACCCAGTGGGGACCGGTGCCAGGTGGGGTCTGGAGCGGTGTCCTGATGCATCCAAGCCTGACGGGAGCACCTTTGGTGGTGCCACATCCTTGTGGGTACCCCGAGCACTCCCTGGCACACAGCCCAGCCCCAAACACCCCTCCAGGGCCACCTGGCAGGGATTTGGGGACAGAAATCCCCTGGGATCCCTGCCCAAGGGGAGCTGTCCAAGGCAGTGCCCAGTCTGGCCGTGAGCTGACAGTACCCTGCCCACCAGTAACACCAGCAACACCCCCAGTTAATCCCACAGCACCAATATCCCTTGGATCTCCCTAAGCAGAGAGTATCAGAGCAAAAGCATCTTCCTACCAGTCCCTGCAATGCCTTGGATAAAGCCAAAATTCCCTTTTCCCCCTGTCCTGGATGCTGGGAAATCCCACCCCAAGGTGCTGGCCTGGCAGGGACATTCAGCACTGTCACCTCCCCCTGCTCCCCACTGGAACTGGAGCCTCCCCAGCTCCAGGTGCCCTGCCCCAAACCTCCCGACACTCATCTGCTGGTGAGAAAACACATTTTAATGGAGCAATGATCCCCGGCTGCAGAGCTGCCTGCTTTTATCTGCACATCCATCCTGCCAGGTCTGATGTTATCTGCAAATTCCGCGTTTATTTTTAGGTAATTGATAGAGAAGTTGAAAAGTACAAAGGCTGCAGCGTTTCCTTGCGATCCCAACAGAAATGGCCCCGTTCCGTGACAGTTCTGTGTCGATTCCTCGTGCTCTGGAGTCTGCTGTCACTTCCCAACCCATTTCCCATGGATTAGGTAATGCCCAGTGTTGGTGTTTAAAACCAGGGGATGATGTCAGGTGCTTTTCATGGTTATATCTGTCAGCCCCAAGCTGAGAGGGACCTCAATGGCCTGGAGGCCGCTATTGTGTCACTGTGTCCTGCTTCAGGCTCAAACAAAGGTCCTTGCACCTCTCAACAGTGCAGAAACAAACATCAAGGTCCTGGCAGTGTCCAAGGCCAGGCTGGACATTGGGGCTTGGAGCAGCCTGGGACAGTGGAAGGTGTCCCTGCCATGGGATAGGGTGGGATGGGATGGGCTTTAAGGGCCCTCCCAACCCAAACCATATGGGATTCTCTGCTCCAAGCCCAGCCAGGAATTCTCTCTGCCCTCAGGATGGGAGCAGAGCAGCTGCATTCCTGCTGCTCCCCCTGAAGGAATTCTCGTGGTGCCCCTGCACCAGCACAGCCTCCCTGCAAGCCCTCAACTGCCCCCGTGCTTGGTCTGGCACGGTGAGGGGATTATCCCTGGGGAAAAGGGAATGGAGCCCTGCAGGGATTGCGTTCGTCTCCATTCCTGCCCTGCCCACATCGTCCCCAGCTCCACTCCTGCCCTGCCCACAATGCCCCCCTGGCCCTTTCCTTGTCCCAAAGTCCCCGTGGCTCTTTTCCTGACTCCAAAGTCCCCCTGGACCTTTCCCTGTCCCTGTCCCCACAGCGCTGCAGCCCTGAGTGCTGCCTGCCCCATCCCCACAGGGTCCCCTCCATCCCGGGCCAGATCCCTTCATCCCTGGCCAGATCAGGATCCCCTCCATCATCACAGGATCCCCTCCATCATCACAGGATCCCCTCCATCCCTGACTGGATCCCTCCATCCCCAGCAGGATCAGGATCTCTCCATCCCCACTGGATCCCCTCTAACCCTGCAAGATCCCCTCCCTCCCCAGCTGGATCTCTCCATCCCCGCAGGATCCCCTCCATCCCGGGCCGGATCCCTCCCTCCCTGTCCCGATCCCGTCCCTCTCTCCCTCCCTGTCCCGATCCCATCCTCTCTCCCTGTCCCGATCCCTCCTCTCTCCCTGTCCCGATTATCCCTCCACTCTCTCCCTGTCCCGATCCCATCTCTCCTGCTCCCTCCCTGTCCGATCCCCGTCCCTCTGCTCCCTACCTGTCCCGATCCCATCCCTCTCTCCCTGTCCCGATCTCATCCCTCTCTCCCTGTCCCGACCCCGTCCCTCTCTCCCTGTCCCGACCCCGTCCCTCTCTCCCTGTCCCGATCCCTTCCCTCTGTCCCTGTCATCCGATCCCATCCCTCGTCCCTGTCCCGACCATCCCTCTGTCCCTGTCCCGATCCGTCCCTCTGTCCCTGTCCCGATCCCGATCCCTCCCTGTCCCGTCCGATCCCATCCCCTCTCTCCCTGTCCCGACCCAGCCTCTCTCTCCCTGTCCCGCCCCGTCGTCCCTCTCTCCCTGTCCCGATCCCTTCCCTCTGTCCCTGTCCCGATCCCATCCCTCTGTCCCTGTCCCGATCCGTCCTCTCCCGTCCGATCCCATCCCTCTCTCTCCTGTCCCGATCCCATCCCTCTCTCTCCTGTCCGACCTCCCTCTGTCCCTGTCCCGATCCCGTCCCTCTCTCCCTGTCCCGATCCCTCTCTCTGCTCCCTCCCTGTCCCGATCCCGTCCCTCTGCTCCCTCTGTCCCGATCCCATCCCTCTCTCCCTGTCCCGATCCCATCCCTCTCTCCCTGTCCCGATCCCGTCCCTCTCTCCCTGTCCCGATCCCGCTCAGCAGGGCGCAGGGATGGGGCAGCTCCCGGACAGGAGCTCCCGGACACCTCTGCCGCCTCTGTACAATTAATTCTCCCTCCTGTCCGCGGGCTCCTGGAGGTGCAAACCGGGGCTGTGCCAGCGCCTGGCAGCGCTCCAGGACCCGCTCCGAGTGTCAGGATGCAACAGGGGATTTTTAGTTTTTTTTTTTTTTCTTTATCGTCAAGCTCAGCTCCAAACAAACCTTTAATTAATTCCTACACCAAGTTCTGCTGAGCTCGTGGCCTTCGATTCCTCCGGGTTGCTAATTAACCTGCTCTCCTCCCTCCCCGCTCCTTCCTCGTGATTGTCAGTTTGCACTTGTTGAATCCTAATGCCTTTCCCGGGTGCAACAATCTGCTGCCGCTCCCCAGACGCCTTCGCCCCCAGAGCACCGGCTCTGCTGCTATTTTGCCTCGATGAGCTCATGCTCCAGCTGCCTGAGGAGCAGCAGCAGCTCCCACTCCTTCGCAGCAAAATTCCACTTTCTTCAACATTTCCCCTCAATGTTGGGGAAGGAAATCACCCAGGGATTGCGGTTTTCCACTAAAATTTTCATTTTTTGAAGCTGTTGTCTTTGGGGTTTTTTTTCAGTGATGGTTGCAGGGCTGTGGAATCATGGAATTATGGGATAGTTTGGGGTTGGAAAAGGTCTTAGAGCTCATCCAGTGCCACCCCTGCCATGTCCAGGGACACCTCCCACTGTCCCAGGCTGCTCCCAGCCCCAGTGTCCAGCCTGGCCTTGGACACTGCCAGGGATCCAGGGGCAGCCACAGCTTCTCTGGGCACCCTGTGCCAGGGCCTGCCCACCCTCCCAGGGAGGAATTCCTTCCCAATACTCAATTTAATCCTCCTTCCTTTCACCTCAAAGCCATTCCCTCTGTCCTGTAACTCCATGTTCTTGTGAGAAATCCCCCAGCATGTTCCTGCTGTAAATATTTCCTGCAAAATCTTGAGGAAAAGGAATCCCGACTCTTCTCAGAGTCATAGATGTCCACAGGCATTTTGGGCAAAAGCCCATTTTTTGGAGCTCCATCTTGACCAAAAGCCCACTGATTTTAGGCAGGAGGCACCCAGATCGTTCTCAACACTCAAAAACATTTATTGAGGCTGGAAAACAGAAACTCCTGAAATGCACTGAGATGTTTTGGAGACATTTTAGTCTTGGTGTGACTCAGTTCCCTGAGACTGATGTGGGAGCGCTGAGCCTTCCAAACTTCCATGCGTGGTGACACCAGGCACAAAAGTGTTTGTGAAACTTCAGCATTTCAGGAGAGGCTCAAATTGGAAATTAGGGGATATTTATTCTCTGAAAGGGTGGTCAGACCCTGGCACAGCTGTCAGGATGGAGTCACCATCCCTGGAGAGGTTAAAAAGTGAGCAGAGGTGGCCCTTGGGGATTTCTGACCGCGGCTGAAGATAGGATGTGATGGCCTTGGAGGTTTTTTCCTGCCTCAATGACTCTATGGTGTTTTCCACTATTCTACAGCTCCCATGGGCTCCACAGGGCTGGGGAAATGCTGAGGGTGGAGCTGGGGGTGGGGGGTATGGTGTGAATTTACACCCCAGGACTGGGGAGTCCAGTGTGGGACGTGGCACCGCAGGGACACTGAGGCACAAACCCCATTTGTTCTCCGTGCAGGAGGGCTCTGCACAAAGGACGAGGGGCTGCAGGACCCAGGGATGGGTGGGAATGCTCAGCATTGCCATGGGAAGAGCCCGGCACGGTGCTGGACAATGACCCCATGGAGGAGGGAGCTCAGGGATGTCACCCCAAACCCAACCTGCAGCAGGAGGAGAAGCAAAGGGGACACCCAGGGACCTCTCCCTCCCTGCAGTGTCCTCCCCCTGTGCTGGGCACCTCCTGGCTGTCAGCAGCCTGGGAGATATGTCTGAGATGTGACCCAGGGAGGGATCATCAGGCCCAGGGAGAGACAGTCGTGACCCAAGCAGAGGCAATGTGACCTAGGGTTTGATGCTCCTGGAATAAGGGGTTTGGCTGGGGTCAGTGTGGGGCCAGCACCATTCTGGGGAGAAGCAGAGCCAGAGCTGCAGGGTGAGCGCACCAGTGGGGGTTTGCCCCGAGGACCATCAGCACTTCAGTGCGTGTTGTGGTCAATCCCACGAGGGACGATCCAATGGAGGCAACATGAGGTCAGTGAGGGTTCCCTGTGCCCTCAGGGGCTCTGAGTTGCCCCCAGGATTGATCCCCGCTCGTGGGGATTGACCACAACACCACTGAAGTGTGATGGTCCCTCGGGGCAAACCCCACTGGTGCCTCCCCTGCAGCTCTGCTCTGCTTCTCCCCAGATGTGCTGGCCCCACACTGACCCCAGCCAAACCCCTTATTCCAGGAGCATCAAACCCTAGGTCACATTGCCTCTGCTTGGGCACGACTGTCTCTCCCTGGGCCTGATGATCCCTCCCTGGGTCACATCTCAGACATATCTCCCAGGCTGCTGAGAGCCAGCACAGACCCCACATCGGGAGACCCACAGCTCCAGGCAGACCCAGCGGCGTAGGGCTCGGTGCCTGGATTCCCTGGGATGTCCAGGGAGAGTTGGTGCATCATGGAATCGCAGAATCATGAATGGTTTGGGTGGAATGGGTCCAAATCCCACCCAGTGCCACCCCTGCCATGGCAGGGACACCTCCCACTGTCCCAGGCTGCTCCCAGCCCCAATGTCCAGCCTGGCCTTGGGCACTGCCAGGGATCCAGGGGCAGCCACAGCTTCTCTGGCACCCTGTGCCAGGGCCTCCCACCCTCCCAGGGAACAATTCCTTCCCAATATCCATCCATCCCTGCCCTCTGGCACTGGGAAGCCATTCCCTGTGTCCTGTCCCTCCATCCCTTGTCCCCAGTCCCTCTCCAGCTCTCCTGGAGCCCCTTAAGGCCCCAAAAGGGGCTCTGAGCTCTCCCTGGAGCACCCCCAGCTCTCCCAGCCTGGCTCCAGAGCAGAGGGGCTCCAGCCCTGGAGCAACTCCGTGGCCTCCTCTGGACTCCTCCAGCAGCTCCAGGTCCCTCCTGTGCTGGGCCCAGGGCTGGGCTGGGGTCTCAGCTGAGGGGGCACAGAGGCAGAACCCCCCTCCCCTGCTGCCCAAGCTGGCAGCTCAGCCCAGGCTCAGGGGGTTTTAGGGCCTGGACAGCTCTGCCCCCCTCACCCTCAAACACCATCCGGGCGGGGAACATGAAATAAACCCCTTTTAGTGAGAAGTGCCAGTTACAAAAAGTGCTGTCCTGCTTTCCCTGCAGCCCAGGAGGTGCTGGCGGGGCTGGGCCGGGGCCATTAGTGGGATCAGAGCCCCGTGGAGCAGCGGGAGCCGGATTTGCTGCCCTGGTTTGCATCGCTCCGCACCCCATGGCCGAGCCGCGCTCTGAACGAATCGCACAATGAGCGCTCACACAAAGCCACGGGCTCCTTCAAAGCCCCAAAGGCATGGAAATCAAGGTGAACGGCTCTGGATCCATCATTATTGTGTGTCACTCATCTTCACCATGACAACCCCTAGGCACACCAGATGCTTCCCTTCCAGCCTTTGGAACAGGGTTTGGAGCCCACTCTCATCTTTTTCATCTCTTTCTTTTTTTTTTTTTTTTTTTTTCCCAAGCAAACCAAAAATAACCTGAAAAGTATAAATCTTGCCTGCATTCCCCTTGTACACACATGCATTGTTCCAGCTCCACAAAAGGCTTTACAAGCAGCAGAATTTAGCCGTCTGGGGAAGGCTGAGGCCGCCTTAGACAAGTTTGAGGCCACCTGGGTGGCTTTTTGTTCTGCTCACGTGTTCTGAGCCGGAATGTGGGAGGTTTGTGAGGCTGATCCCTCAAGGAAGGACAGGATTAGGATGACTCTGGGACTGGAAAAGGCCCCTGCAGCCACAGCTTGCCCCACAGGATCTGGATGAGGGAGCAAGACCAAGGGATGGTGGTCCAGCCAGGAGTCCACAGAGCTCCAGGGGGAAGCCAGGGAGTCAACCCAGAGGTCAGACAAGGTCAAGGGATCAGTGACAGTGAGGTGACAGCTCCGAGCCATGGCATCACCCCAGGGAGTGGCCAGGAGGGACACGGCAATGGCCAGTGCAGACCAGCACTTGGCCAGCGGGGCCTGGAGGCACCAGGCTGGACCAAAATGGAGCTCCTGGGTTCCAGGGGGAGACACCAAACCAGGACCAGGAGCACCCAGAGCTGGAGCAGGGCCCTGCTAAGGTGGGAGTGGAAAATGGGGCTCTGAGGGTCACTCTGCTCCTTCCCAGAACCCTCAGGCCACTTTTTTTTCCCCCAAATACTTCCCCCCACAACCCAGATGCAGGGTGGGATTGTTGGGGTGTCCTGTGCAGGGCCGGAGTTTGGACTGATTCCTGGGGGCCCCTTTCCAGTCTCAGGATATTCTGTGATTCCGACGAAACCCTCCATTCCTTCTGGATGGCTCTGCTTCCCCCCGTGGCTGAAATCATTTCTGAGGTTGTGTAAACTCTGGAAATTTCCACAAATCCGCTGGAAATAAAGAATGCATTCTAAGGGTGGGAACAAATAAAAAACTGGAGGCTCCTCTGAGTTCACTGAAATATCCCTGACCCCTTCAGCTGACGAAAGCTGGCCAAGAACAAAGTGGTCAAAGTCCAAGGCAGCAGGTCCAACCTAACCAACAATTCAGAACTTACCCAAATGGAACGTGGAGGAAGCTGGTGTTGAACCCCTCTAGTAAGCTGGAATTGCTGGGAAATTCCTGAAAGCAACACACAAATTAAAACACACAGAGCAAAGTTAAACATCCCAGGGGTTTTTGCACTCCCACCCTTCATTCACATAAATCAGGTGTATGTGGGAACGCACTCCCAGATTTCAAATGGCATCTCCTTCGTCCCCACAGTCCCATGTTGGAAAATAGACCTGTTTAAAAATTTTTATATAATTTAGTCAAAAGGTCTTGTTTGCCTTTGCCGCTGGGGGAAGGCGCTGAAGTTTTCTTTGCAGGCATTGTGTCTGAGGAGCTTCACAGCTCAACAGAGTGGGAGAAGCACAGAGAAGAAAGGATCTATATGACCATCAGTGGACCAACAGTGATCAAGTGACCACAGTGCCATCTGGACCTCATGACCATCAATATAGGACCATCAGTGACCATCAATATGATCAGTGACCATCAGTGACCATCAATGACATCAGTGACCATCATGGTGACAATCACCATGTGACCATGCTTGACCCACCCATCAGTGGCCATCTGTGCCATCAATGACCATCAGTGACCATCAGTGACCATCAGTAACCATGGTGACCATACGTGACCATCAGTGACCATTTACATGACATGACCACTGGGAACATCAGTGACCACATGACTCAGTACCATCAGTGACACAGTACCATCGTCCAAACCTCCCCCCGTGTGTCGGTACCTGCTCTGGCACAGAAGAGATGGGCAGGACCTGATAGCATCAGAGGGAAGAAATCAGATCCAATAGGAACCCAAATGCTGAGAACTGCCTCAACGTTGGACCAATGACATTGAACCCATGGAGTTCTCTGGGTTTGACTGGATAAAGTTTGGGGAAATCTTGTACAATCCATGTGCCATGGAATGATTTTCCTCTGCACACCCTGGCTGCTGTGTGTGGTGAATGATTTTGTGGCACATCCTGGCCAGAACAACTCCTGGCCAGAAAATAAAGTAATGCCTTGACTTCTAACATTAAAAGATGTTGTTGGAGAGTTTTTGTTTTTCCTGCAGTTTGGGTGATACCAGCAAGGTCACTCTGACAGCATGGCAGGAAAAGAGCAAGGAAAAGGCATTTAGTGAAATACAGAATGTAACAGCCTCGCTTGGAAAGCTCGTTAGAATTCCAGGTTTTACTGCCCAGAGCAAACGGGAACATTCAGTCCCGGAGCCTTGCAGGGAGCTCAGAATTGGTGCGAATGCCTGGCGCGGGTGAGGAGCGCCTCCCGCACCTCCTCATCGGCATGCGGGGCCACCAGGTGCCCGCTGCTAATTGGGGATGCTAATGAGGCAGCGGCGGTGACTGATTCCTGCCTTGGTGTCAGGACACCGCACCTCCGTCAGGAAACGCGGCAGTGTCGCAGGGATTTGTAAAGCGCTTGTAGCGATTACACGAAGCGCCCGGAGTGAGAATCACGTTAGATAACTTGCCGAGCTCCGAGAGGGTGTTCGTACAACTCTTGACATCGCCGCAAACAGCTCATCAATATTCCATGGGAGCGGCCGCTCCCGCTGCTGCTGTCGGTGTGGCTGGAATGGAAATACCGGCGAGGACAGAGCGGCGAGTGGCGAAATGTGGGTCTAGCAGGCTGCTGCTCGGGGCTGGGCTCCAGTGGAAACATCTCCTGCTGCAGGACAGGCTGGGAAGGGCCTGGAGACCCAAAACCACCCTGGGATGGGCCCTGGAAAGAGATTAAAGGGCTCACCCAAAGTGGGGGGGCATCTCTGGGGCTGTGGCACCTTCCGGGTCAAGGGGCACATGGAGCTCCTCGGATGGTGTCTGAGGGTTGGGGGGTGGGCCATCTCCATGGCTTTAGTCCCCATCAGGGTGCAACAGCTCTCAGGATGGTGTCCATGGAGGGTTCTGGGGCTGTGGCACCTCACGCTCCTTTTCAGGGGCTTTTGTCCCAGGGCAAACAGAGCCCCTTGAGCGGC
>CM019228.1:13386720-13408468 GCA_009741485.1 Malurus cyaneus samueli | reverse complement strand
GTGGGATGTGCGCAGGAGTGCAGCCCCTGAGCCATGCCCACGTTGCTGCTGTGGGAGCATGGCCAGCTGCCAGAAGCGATGATTTCACCCCAAACGTGCCCTGGTTTGTGCTCGGTGCCAGCTGGGCCCGTTTGGTGCCTGCTGCCCCCAAACCAGGCTCCCCAGCAGCCTGAGGGCGGGTCAGTGCCTTTGCAGTGCCTCAAACCCCGCCAGCGGGGCAGGCTCCGTTATTCCCATCGCGTTATCCCTATTTATAGCCAGCCCAGAATGCGGCTCCTGTCAGTCTCACCGGCCTCACAGCTCCCCTGCCATGCCCTACTTATGGCACAAATCAAGGGGGCTCTGACCAGAGCTTTGGGCCCCAGCCAGACCCAAATGTTCAGCTTTGGATTTGTAGGTGAAAGGAATGAGAGAGGAGCGTCTTTACAAACAAACTGTGACTCTGTGGGTAAGACCAGACAGATACTGGGGGAGAGAAGAAACAATGGGAAGGATTTTCCATGGGAATTCCACTGATTGACTGACCCCAGACTGGGCTAATGAACTACAAGAGCAGACACAGAGAGAAAAATAAGAAGAAAAGGAGATGTGTATTAAAGGTGGGATATGTATTAAAAAGGGGGTCATATTGGGCATTTTGGGGAGCCTGTACCTCTCTAGTCCCTCAGCCAATGGGCAAAGAGGGAAATGAAGCCAAAAAATTGGGATAAAAAGGAGGCTTCATCCTCTAACAATTTGAGAGACCCCATGGAAATGTCCCATGATAAAGTCCCAGTCATGATAAAGTTGTGGGACTCCTCTGTCTTCTTTTTGGTTAAAAACCTCTGGTGTTTGTGGTATAATTTTCCTCAGATAGAGAAGGTTTTCACAGATTCCTTGCCCTCCCCATAGTTGTGGGCAGAGCTCCTGCTGTCTCCAGAGATTCCCACCAGCGATCTTGCACCATGCTCCAATATCATCCTTAAAAATTCTCCCTCTCACTCGTTCTCTGCTCTCCTGCCCACCCCCAGCTCTCAACGACTCCGGGTTTTTTTATCCCTCTCTGGTTTTAAGAAGGAGGCAGAACAGCAATAACTCTGCTCCCTGACTGCCTAATGACGGGGAACTAATCCAGAAACACAGCTTGGAATTAAAAACCCTCCCAGCCTTTATTATTTCCATGCATCATGTTTGTTTGGAGCAAAGCTCAGCAGCTCAGATAATCTGCTCCGTGTCGGAGCAGAGATGTGGAAACACGGCTCGCTCTCGGGGTTCTGGGGGATTCTCTTTAGGAGCAGAGATCTCATTCCTGGGGAGCCACAGCCAGCTGGGAATTTGTCCCAGGATCTTCTTTTGGGGAAGCATTGAGCGGAGATGCTCCAGGTGTCCCCATAGACATGCAGGAGCTCCCTGACACAGCACTTGCAGCTCTCCTTCCTCCTCTGGGATTTGGGGCTTCTCTGCTGGTTCCCCAGCTCACAGGAGGAGTGGGAAACTCCAGCCTCAGATGACAAAAGCCTGGGGAAAGGGACTCCAGGCCCAGAATGCAGATCAGCAGGGCTTGGATGAGCTTTGTCCACAGGAGCTGATTCCAGCTCGGGAAGCTGAGCATGGGGAAAGCCCCAGTGCTGCACTTGGGAACAGCTTGGGAAGGGAGCTCCCTGTCCCAGGGGAAGGGCAGGAGGGGCCAAGGCAGCTCCTGCCACATCAGGACCAAAGAGAATGAGGTGGAACAGCACATCTGAGGCAACTGTGGATTTCTCAAGTCCGAGGCCAAGAGATGCCACCAGAGCTGCCATCAAGATGACCAGGACAGGACCCAGGAATCCTCCAGGACCCTGGACAGGGACAGGAGGATTTAGGTTGGCTATCAGGGAAAGGTTCTCCTGTCCCCAGAGGGTGCTGGCACTGCCCAGGCTCCCCAGGGAATGGTCCCAGAGCTCCAGGAGCGTTTGGACAGCGCTGCCAGGGATGCACAGGGGGGATTGTTGGGGGGTCTGGGCAGGGACAGGGGTTGGATCCATGATCCTTGTCCCATCCATCTCAGGACATTCCATGATTCTGTTGTCCTGCATGGAGCAGAATGCCTGGAGCAGTCCTGGAAGCAGAGCCTGCTGCAGGCAGTGGATGGAGGATGTCCCCCAGTGCCTGCCCAGGGTCCCTGTGGCTGTCTCCTCCTGTCCCAGTCTCCCCCAGTCCCCTCCTGGGGTGTTCCCAGCAGGGCTGGCTCTGCAGCTGCAGCTGTGAGCTCCAGTGCCAGCCCTTGGGGCACTGTCACTGCTCACACTCAGACTGTCCATGTTCCAAAGGACTGGAAGGCCTCTGGGCAGGAACACGGACACAGCAGGGACAGGTGCAGGGACAGGGACAGGGGCAGGGAGAAATCCTCAGGATATCACAGGTCCTGTTGGAACTGCCTGAGCCACAGGTGTCAGAGAAACTCAGTCCTTCCCAATCCATGGCCAGGATACCTTTCTGATCCACATCCAGGATGTCTCTGCTGAACCAGACCATTATTGGGGTTTCTTCCATGCTCCATTACCCTTCTCCTGCCTCCAGCTCTGATGGGAAGAGTCTTGCTGATGGGAATGACATTGGAGCTGCAGCATCCCTCCATAAGGTTTTGATCCTAGTGATTCACAGTTATCCATTAACAAAGGGAAAAAAAGCTTTCAAAGCCAGTTGGGTGAAACAGCTTTTCCATCAAATCTGTGCACACCAACATGGCAGCGGCAATGGGGTCCCCTGGAGCGAGGGTCACCATTCCTGAGTTCAGGGACCTCGTTTGGGATGGGACAAATCCCCACCCGCACAGGCCTTTGGGATCTCCTTCCCCATCCATAGGCAGAGGAGCAGGGGGATGGAAGGTGGAGGAGGGGCAGAGGATAAATACCCTTCCCGTGTGACCATGACGAGAAGGGGCACAACCATCCCAGTGCCAGCTCAGGTCGTCTTCACAGCCAGACTTGAAATCCTGTAAAAAGGGATTTCTCTTTTGGTTCTGTTCCTGCTTGGAACCACCAGTGAAGAATCCATGGAGACACATTCTGGAGAGTCAAAGATGAACTCGGTGTGTTCCCACTGCTGCTGGAGGCTCTGTGGTGCTGCTGCCTCTCCATCAGTGCCATGGATCAGCATGGGATGGTGATGGGGGTCAGTGTGGGGACAGTGATGGGGGTCTGTGTGGGGACAGTGCCAGGGCTCTCTGTGGGGACAGCGATGGGGCTCTGTATGGGGACATTGCTGGGGCTCAGCATGGGGACAGTTCCAGGGCTCTGCGTGGGGACAGTGATGGGACTCAACATGGGGACAGTTCTGGGGCTATATGGGGACAGTCATGGGGTCTGCGTAGGGACAGTGCCAGGGCTCAGTGTGGGGACAGTGCTGGGACTCAGCATGGGGACAGTGCTGGGGCTCAGCGTAGGGACAGTGCTGAGGGTCTGTATGGGGACAGTGCCAGGGGATGGTGCAGCTCCCTGCTGGTGGTGGGGAGCCCATTCTTCCCAGGAAGCCTGGATTCCATCCCTCATCAGTCCTGGCTCCTTGCTGCTGCTTTTGTCTCTTGGATTTCCCTCCTGGCATCAGTGGCAGGAGCAGAAAATTGAGCGTGACTTCACAGGAGAAAGGAAGGGAGAGAAGTATCCTGAGATGGGAGACAGCCAGATCCTGAGCCCTGCAGGGCGAATCCTGCTCAGCTCCTTAACATCCAAATGTAAAACAAGTTTGGGATTATCCGAGGAGTCGTGCCAATCCCAGCAAAGCACAAAGCAGGAGTGAAACTCCCTTTATGGGAACTCCCTCCCTGCCCTCCCCAACACCAGAGCTCAGCCTTTGCCTCTCCCAAGCTCTGACAGGAATTCCTGCTGCCCACTGCATCCCTTTCTTCAATATTTGTCATTCCAATGGCCTCCTAATGCCTGTAAACACAGGAATTGGCATCTGGACAGCAGGAAATCTAGGAAATTAGCACGAGGGACTCTTCTGGGCTTGTGGCCAATGCATAGTCCTGGGAGCCACTGAAAGCACGGTGGAGTCAAGCTCTAGAAAGCGGCAACGGTGTCACTGGGTTGGCAGAGCGCAGCTCCTGCTCCGTTCAGGGTAAGTGACCAGAATTCCTCGTCTGCTTTGCAGAATCCACAGAGAAACAAACTCCCCTGACGGGGCAGGATAAGCCCAGCTCCGAGCTCTGCCCAGGGCCCATCAGCTGCTGGGGGGAAATGCCAAAATGAGCTCTTTTTGCTCTATTTTTCCCTTTCAGGTTCATCCTGCATTTTTGGCACCTCCTCTGGTTTCCTGATGCTGATGGAGCAGGAATTTGGACCGCCAATGCCCGTACAAGGCAGCCACCCTGAGCCTGTGACCCGAACAGGAGGTTCCACGGGAGCCTGGCAGAGCTTCCAGTGAATATTCCAGATTTTCCATGGGCTTTGGGGTGGTGCTGACCCCATGGCCAAGCTCTTCTCTCCTCCTGTGCTTCAGATCCCAGGTTTGAATCCTTCAAGGGTCCTGATAATGTTTTGGGGTGAGCAGGAGAGGACAGGGAATGCAGGACCTGGGGAAATCCTTCAGCACTGGCTTGATGGGACAAATCCCGGCAGGAATGGCAGGAAGGGGCTGGGAAGGTGCCAGTCACTGGGCTGTGAGTGCAGACTGGACACACACTGAGCACACGGGGCAGGGCTGGCCAGTCAGCCCAACATAGGGTGCTGATTTCCTGCTCCATCCTTCTGGCAAGACGATGAATTCACCCCCAAAGACCCCAGGATCCTCTGCAGAGGCTGCCTCAGGGGCTGGGCTGGCAGGAACCAGAGCTGCTGTGATGCCAGGGATGCTCTGCCCAGCGCGGCCGGACAGGCCCGTCCCCATCCCGGGGACACCAGGGGGCTGCTCCCTGCCCGGGTCTGTGCACACCTTGCTGGCAGCCCCGGGGTGGATTTGGACACAGATCAGGGATGCAGCGCTTTGGGCACTCCCTGGCACTCACCCAGGAGGGAGGTGGCTGTGGCAGAGCTGGGAGCAGCCTTGGAGTGAGGCACAGCCTCTGGCATGGCCCCACAGCAGCCCAGGATGGCACACTGGCCATCTGTGCATCCTGCTGCTCCTTCCCATGGCTGCTGCTCCCTCCTCACGAGCCACCAGGCCTGGGACAACCTGGGTAAGCCATGGCCATCCTGATGCCCCTCAGTCCTGGCTGGCAGCGCCTCCCTCCTCCTGGGAAATCCAGCACCAGTCCCAGTGCTGGAATCCCAAGGGGTGGTGCAGCTGGAGCCCCTCGCTCTGAATTCCACACACACAATCTTGGAGTCCACATTCCCTTGGGACTGTGGCTCTGCCCTTCCCTGGCCCTCATCCCGTGCCACTTGCAGGTTGCTCCTGCCTGCACAGACCTCCAACAGGAGAGAGAGGCACAGGAGAAACTCTGTGGCTCCATAAGGAAAAGCAGCCTCCAGATGAGCTCTGTGCCCAGCCCTTCCCAGCCTGGCCCAGGGGGTGGCTGCAGTGCCAGCAGGGCACAGCCAGCTCCACTTCATGGCCCACTGGGTCCTGTGGGGGTGACACCCACCATAAGTGGCATCTGTGGTTTGCTTTGCAGCACCCCAAGCTCACTGTGGAGATGATGCCAGCACCACGCTGATCCCAGGGATGGCCAGGGGCTGATTTTGGAAAGATACCCCCTATTTCCTAATTCCCTGAGTGCTGCTCTGCTCAGGATCTGCCACAGAGCTGAACCCATCTGTGCAGAGCAGGAGCAAAACTGCCCTGCCCAAACCTTGGGGTTGTTTTGGACATTCCTCCACCTGCAGAGCAGAGCCCGATCCCAGGGACCGGGCAACATTTCTGGAATCTGCTGGGAGAAGGTGGGACAGGCTGCAGGGAAAGAGGAACATTAGCAGGGCACGTTTCACACAACCAAACCCTCTGCTGGCACCAGTTAAAGGTTGCATAAACATCCGAAGATGTCTCATTTATCACTGCTGTGTTCAATGCTCAGATCACACTCTGTATGCTTTTAAAATTTCAGCTTTTCAGCTGCTCCGAGTCCTTCACCCCTCGCAGATGACAACTGCTTAGGAAAAAGAAATCTTTATTTTATAGGTTTTTTTTTGTATACTTGTACACAAGTAAAATAAAATGCATATCTATATATACTGCAATCTTGTGAGGGGAAAGGCAGCATTCTTTAACAAATGCTGCCCATAAACGTGGTGTGAAGGATGGAATGGAGACGGAAAAACTGCAAGAGTCATCAACATAGGATTAAAACAGCATCAAATCCATTACCTCTGCAAATGGGAACCTGCAACATTGTTCAGTGAGATGGCGCGTTACAAACAGATTTCAGACATTCTTTTCAGAGCATTTCTTACACTCTTTTTTTTTTTTTTTCCTGTAAATAAACCATATTTCTTTACCATCTGCTGTAGCAAAAGCTGCTTTGTGGGCAAGTGCAGTTCCGAAGACCAAAGGTATAATTCACAGGTTTCAGGACAAATAAATTATGTACATCTCGGCATTTGTCTTTGGTTTTGTTTTGTTTTGTTTTGTTTTTTGTCTGTTTGTTTTTTGTTTTTTTTTTTTTTTTAATAAAGGCATCCAGTTAAGTTTTGTGTAACAAGCTTCTCAGGGTGGATGGGAGTTCTGCTTTTGTTTGCAACATTTATGGAGGTCAGCAAAAGTCGAGTATTAAAGTGTCATCAACCCAGGAAAAGAGTTAATTTTAGCAGAATAACAGTAAGCTCCACACCAAGGGGGGGATCAAAAGGCTTAGGCTGAGCTGTAACGTGGAGCTGTTCCCCTGCTGGGTGAGGCGGCACTGGGCCTTTGATCTGTTCTTTTTAGAGCAGCCCTGCCTCTTTTTGGTTGGGACTGTGGAAGGTTCAATGGGCTCTAGAAATTCGGGTCTCAACTTGGTCAAAGGAGGGTCTACAATGCTGGGGAAGGTCCCAAAGGGGGAATCGTTTATCTGCTTGTTGCTGCCGTTTTTGGAACGGTCCGTCTCCATGTACTTGGGTCTGGACATGTTCTCCTTCTCCTTGAGGTGGTTGTTGGACGAGCGGCTGCTGTGGGAGGAGGGTCCCGCCTTGCCTTTCGCTTCGTAAATGAAGGACTTATCCATCTCGGGCTGGCAGCACTTGGAGGAGCCGTCATGGGAGCCCAGCGGGGGCAGCCCCGTGGGCAGCTTCCCCAACCTGGTTTTGGTGCTGAAAACGCTGGTTCGGATCTGGTTGAAGGAGTCCACGCAGCCGTCCAGGTCAGAGCTCTGCAGCCGCTTGAGGTCCCTCCCCGCCAGGCGAGGCGGGAGGTGACACTCCAGCTCCGAGGAGGAGCCCTTGAACTGCTTGAACCAGTTCCAGAGGGAGCGGGCCTGGCAGTCGCAGATCCACTGGTTGCCGTTGAGGCGCAGGTACTGCAGGGACGCCAGCGGGGCCATGGTGTCCCCCGTCAGCACCGTCAGGTTGTTGTTGAACAGGTAGAGCGTCATTACCTTGCCCAGGTCGTGGAAGGCGCGCCGGTGCACCACGCTGACCCGGTTCTGGTGCAGCAGCAGCCGGTCCAGGTTGATCAGCCCACGGAAGACATTCTCTGACAAGCTCTTGATCTTGTTGCCGTGCAAAAACAGGTACGTGAGGTTGGCCAGGTCGATGAAGGTGTCATCCAGCAGGATCTGCAGGTTGTTGTCCTGAAGGTAGAGGTACTGCAAGGAGAACAAGCCTCGGAAAAGCCCTGTGGAGAGCTCCAGGAGCCCACAGCGATCCAGGTGTAAGGTGTGGAGGTGCACCAGCCCCCGGAAGGTGACGGGGTTGATGGATTTCAGGTTGGTGTTGTCGCTGAGGTCCAGCTCCTCCAGCTTGGTGAGGCCGTAGAAGGCCCCGGGCTCGATGAGGCTGATGTTGTTGGAGTGGATCCACAGGATGCTCATGTTGCGGCAGGAGGTGAAGCTGGTGGCCCTGACCAGGGTGATCCTGTTGTTGTGCAGGAAGATGCGCTGGCTCTGGATGGGGATCTCGGTGGGGATGGCCGTCAGCCCCTGCTGCTGGCAGCTGATGGTGATCTTGGGCTCGCTGTAGCAGACACACGCCCCGGGGCAGGACTGCGCTTCTGACGGGATGTTCAAGCAAAGCACCAAAATCAGCAGTTTGCTTCCTGAGGAACGACAAAAACGGGGTGGGGATTAGGCAGGGTCATGGAGAGCCCAAAATGCCCCCTCTGATGTGGCACTGCCAACAACAACCAACGGATGCCAGGGCAACCAACAGTTAAATGCAGGATTCAGAATGCTCTGCCCCTTCACTCAAGACCTTGAATCAATTTACACTTTCAGAGGCTGAGTCTGAGTTCCTCCTCAGCCCTCAGGAGGTGAACGAGAGGGATCAACACTACAGATTTGCACATCCAGCACCAGCCCTGCCCCCAGGATCTTACCTGTGAGCAAAGAGACCGAATTCTGGGGCATCTCCCCCTGCCACGGGCACAGCTGGCACAGCTCAGCCACCAGGAAAGCCCCCAGAATATACCAGGAGACTCCAAAGCCCACCAGGAGACTCCAAATCCCACCCCAGCAGCTCCACAAACTCCTTCCCTCCCTTTCAGGGTCACTGAACAACTCTTCCAAATGAGCAGGTGTCCCCACAGTGCTCTCAAAATGTAACTGCCTTTCCACAAATAATTTTGGACTGGTTTGGTCTTCCTGGGAGAAATAACTGTGAGACATTCCCAGAATAACTTTCAGGTCAGACCTGCCTGGAGAAGTCTCAGGACCAAGAAGATCCTTTCCTTCACCTGGTCAAAACTTCAAGCCACACATTCCTGCTTCCTCTCTCTCCATTTTTTTTTTCCTTTGAACCCGTGCAGCCACCAAGGGAGAGGAGGAAACAGCAGGATTTTCCACGGTGGGTGTTGCTGCTGTGGGAGAGTATCAGGTGCAAGTCTTCATTCAGGGACCCCACAAAGTTTGCAAGGCAGGAACAGATTCCATGTGTCCCAAGCATGCAGGCAGCCCCATGGGGCTGAAAAACCCCCAAGAGGAACAGTTTTTCCTGGTGATGCCCGGGAGCTGCACTGGAATCACGAGGAAACATTTTGATTCACCAAATTCCCCATCTGGGAAGCTGGGAATGAGCCTGGAGGGAGGGCGAGGATGGACAGAGCAGCACCTCCTGCAAAGGGACCCGGGAGGGTCCATGGAGCTCTGGCTGACAGACCTGAGCAGAGCCCTGCTGCTCCTGCTGGGGAAGGGAGCGCAGCCAGCAGTGCTTTCCCAGCAATTAGCAGCCGGTAATTAGTCTGATTCCTCCAAATTGGCAGCTAAATTGGATGGGCAGCAGCCAGAGCAGCGGGAGGCTCCATTTGAGAACGCCTCGTGTGACCAGGGACACCGTGTCCCCTTCCCCACCGGTCACTTCTGGGACAAGGATCTCCAGCCCAGGGAGACTTTGCTTCTGTTGTGGGAGCGTTTTTCCTTCTTTGAACCCCTCAAAAATATCTTTCAGGAATGTTGGTGCCTCATTACAGAGTAAGGTGGAAAAGCAGAGTTCTAAAAGTCAGGCAGCAAAGGCCAGCGGTGCAGAATGGGATGAACTGGGGAGACTGGAGCCACATCCAGCCTTGCAAATTCCCAAGGGCAAATCCGAAGGCAGCGGCTGCACCTTCCTTAGAATCTGGCAGATGCTCACATGGCCAAGGAAATCACATCAAACACCAACAATTAGGGACTAAATCACACGGAAACCTCTCCAAATGTTTACTGAAGTAATTACAGATGGAAAAGCTGAGGCGGGAAAGTCTCTTTCCTGCAAGGACAGGCCAGGGGCTCAGGTCTGGGTGTCAGTCTGGTCGAAATGATTCACCACGTGTGGTTAATAAACCCGATGTGATCCAAGAGGCCAATTCAGGCAGGAGACTCCCATATATCACATTGCACTCGGCAGAAAAAGCCCAGCTCAGCATGCAGAGATAATTGGAGGCTGATGTTATCAGCTGCTGAGCAGCCCTGCAAGGCACAGTCTGAGAGCAGTGTTGTGACACATTTTGGCTGCCTTGTCATGTTTTGACGTGTCACGTCCCATTGCACGGAGCGCAGCGACACGAGACAGCTG
Organism: Malurus cyaneus samueli; assembly: GCA_009741485.1. NCBI lineage: Eukaryota > Metazoa > Chordata > Aves > Passeriformes > Maluridae > Malurus > Malurus cyaneus. The sequence goes on along the minus strand of CM019228.1, from coordinate 13,398,392 downwards.
CAATTCCCTGCTGGAGCCATGGCACACCAGGAGGAGCCTCCTGGGAAATTAAAACAGGGCTGGAGACTCTCCGGCCATGCGTCTGCAGCTGATAATGAAACCCCGTGGGCAGAGGAATGGGACTGTGTGGAGCCTCTTTTCAGCTCTGTGATTGGGGTGATGGGGACAGGGGTGACACCGGGGCACCAGAGTCACCTCACTCTGCAACACCTCCCACTCCAGCACAACAGCGCTGGGACACTGTCCCCAACTGCTCCTTCCTGCCAAGGCCTGGGCAAAATCCAGCCACACCCTCGGTGCATCCCACATGCCTTAGGAATATATGGGAATAGCAGAGGGAATGCTAGGAGCCGTTCCCATGCAGTAACAACATTCCTGTTCCAGCTCCAGCCAAGGGCACAATGAATCCACGTCAATCCACGTCAATCCACGTAAATCCATGTCCACACAGGGAGCAGCTGGCAGAGGATGAGCCATCACCCTGCCCTGTGCCACCCATCCCGACAGTGATCCAGAGGATCTCCCTTCCCTTGGGAAGCTCCGAAGGTCCTGTCCCAGCACTGTGGCTCCTCCCCAGCACGGAGGAGCAGGGGGGAAGGAGCACATCCTGCTCAGCTCCTCAGCTCCTCAGCTCCTCGTTTCCTCAGCACGGCTCCCCCGTCCCACCGCGATGCCCCGAGGCTGCCAGGAGCAGTGAGTCAGTGGCACCTAGAGCGCTGCCAGCCAGCAGCACCGGGAAATTAATTACAGCAGGCCCGGCTGTGTGCTTTAATTAGGGACCTGGTGTTCATGAGCTGCCCGGATTAGCTCCTTCCACCAGAGACAGTTCTGTCAATCATCCCCTAAAGCTTTTTTCCAGTGACTTTCCCACCGTGCAGCTCAGCCCTGTCCTGACTGATCCATGACAAAGCCCGGCCAGACAGGGCCTGAGGGAAGGGCAGGAGTGGATGGAGCTACGGGAAGGTGACCCTTCTGTCCCCAGCCAGGCTGGGTATGCTGTAACAGAGCCCTGAGGGACCCTGCCATGGCTTTTCCTGCTCCTCCAAACTCGTCCCCCAGTGTCTGCTGTTCCCCCAGCAGCTGTGCCTGTGTCGGTGTGTCCCAGGCTGCAGCAGCCACCGATTGCCATGAGCCACCCAGACCTTGCACCAGGATATTTTCATTTGTTTGTTTTCCCGGAGCACTGGGTTCATCTCTGGCTGTGGACTCCTTCCATTTCCAGGAAAAACACCCCCTGTCCTTCGGCCAGAAGTACAGGAGACATCCAAGGCCAGGCTGGATGGGGCTTGGGGTGACCTGGGATAGCAGAGGTGTCCCTGTCCATGGCAGGGGTGGGGAATGAGATGAACTTTAGGTCCCTCCCGCCCCAAAGCATCCCATAATCCTGTGATCCACAGATGTCTCAGGGAGGAGTGAGATCAGAAGATGACATTTCCCAAAAGAGCACGTCAAGCTCAGCTCCTGGTGGGCAACTGCAGCGTCCTCCCTGAGCCTCCCAGATAAATCCATCCCAAATTCTGTATGTGCACTGGACCTTCCACCTCAGGCTGGATCCTTCCACCTTGGGATCCATCTCAGTGCCCATCCCTGAAGGAAGGGCAATGGAATGGCACCCATCCCTGAGGAAAAGGCTCATGGAATGACACCCATCCCTGAGGAAAAGGCAATGGAATGACACCCATCCCTGAGGAAAAGGCTCATGGAATGACACCCATCCCCTCTTGTCTTAGCCCAGAAATCATTCCTCCCACTTTCACACATGATTAAAACTTAACTCGAGAGTGTCTGTCACAAGCAAAGGATGAAAGAAATTCCAGAACCTGGAACTTCCAAGACTTTGGCTTTGAGTTTAGCATTTGTTCCTCCAGGGCATTCTTAAAAGCCAGAGAGCTCCTCCAGCCGAGCTGCAGCGCTTCCCCTTGGCCGTCCCCGAGTGTTCTGACTCATGGAACTGGAAGCAATTAAAGCGGGTCCATTATCCGCCTCTCCGCCGCTCCCCCGGGCCATCGCCCTGTCAAACGTGGCAATTAGAAAGAAAAGGCTCCGGGGGCCTCCGACAGATGCTTTGCAAACTTTTTTTTTTGTTCAGGAGGCCAAAGCGAGCGCGATTTGGCGCCGTTTGCAGAGCCGCGGCCTCTCCGCGCTGCTCTGCCCTGGTCTCTATTGATTTGGAGATATTCTAATGCGCCTTTCCTGCAGTGGAGGGTCAATAACCATCTCCCGCTCCGACATAAAGAGAGTGCTTTACAATACAAAGCCTTTGCTCATGCACACCGCGTTTTGCCTTTGTTTATAGTAGGGACACTCTGGAGCTGCCCAATTCCCTGCTCGGAGTGGGCATTGTTTAAAATTCCGGGGGCATCGTCTGAAATTCTGGGGACATCGTTTGCAATGCTGGGGGCACCATCTGAAATTCCGGGGTCATCGTTTGAAATTCCGAGGGTATGGTCTGAAATTCCGCCCTCGGCTGCTCCGCTGGTCCCTCCCGTTTGTCCTGTGGCCAGAGGTGGGGCTGTGCCGGTGCCAGCGGGAAGAGGGCAGCGCTCGGATGCGTTTGGAGTGAAGGTGCATTGAGAGGTCAATGAGGAAGGAAAATTGGTTCAGAGCAGCCTGCAGTTTCCCTCCCTCCTGCTGCGGAGAGGAAGGATGAGCAGGATGGACTAGGATGGAGTGGGATGGGGCAGGATGGAGCAGGGCAGAGCAGGGTGGAGTGGGATGGAGTGGGATGGAGCAGGGTGAAGCAGGATGGAGCAGGGTGAAGCAGGATGGAGTGGGATTGAGCTGGATGGAACGGGATGGAACAGGATGCTGCTGCTGGAGCCACTCCAGATAGGAGGAGGTGATGGGGGTGATGATGCTTTGCCACCATCAAACACCTGGGACAGTCACCAGTGTCACAGCTCCTGGGCACAGAGCAGGTTCCAGCCACCTTCAGACAGCTGTGGCCCATTTGGGGGCTGAAGCAGGTCCCGGGGCACATCTTCATCTCCACAGGGATGTTGGGGTGTCAGACACCCCTCTCAGGCGTGACAGTCAGTGGGGTCACTGGGGTGAGTGAGCTCCAGGGTGCTGAACTGCTCCATAGGCTCCCCTGGGGATGCTCCACGTCCAGGGGCTGAGGCTCAAGCCCCAGCTTGCACCAAAACACCCATGACTGATCCCAGCTGCCTAAAAACAGGGACTAATTCCCTTTTGGGCACCCTTGGGGTCTGAGGCAGCAGGAATGGTGCAGGCAGGTTTGGCACAGCTCCTGTGTGAGGCCTGTGCCTGGAGCCGCTGGGATCAATCATGGCACCTGAACCTTGTCCCTGATCCCACATCCTCCTTAATCTTTGGGACTGTGGTGCCCTTGCTCTTCCCAGCCCCTCTGGAACACCCAGGCTGTGCCCTGAGCAGGATTTCTGCAGGAAAATTCCCAGCTGTGGTCAGAACTGAAAGGTCATTTCCGTAATGCATCCCGGCGGGGAGGCAGGGAACAGATGAGCCATTTCCTCACTTCGGGGGGTTCATCTTTTCCTCCTAAATCACACTCCCTTAATGTGATTTTTGGACTGAATATTGCAGCGATATTTTGAAGGGAAGAAGGTGAAAACGAGTTCCATCTTGTGCAATTCTTCCACTCCATCCTCCCAAAGCTCCAGGGTGGGTTGAATGCTGATTCCTCAGCATCGCTGTGGGCTGAGCTCCACAACTCCTTCCAGGAGCTCAGGGCAGCACAAACCTGCCCTGGGACAGCTCCATCCTTTCCTGGGATGTGCCAAAGCAGCTCCCAGCTTTCAGGGCTTCCCACCCTTGCCAGAGGTTCTTCCTCTCTCCCAAAATTTTGGCAGCATGGATTGAGCCCAAGAACATTTGGTCAGGGTTACATTTTTGGTGCTTTGCCAGCATTTCCCTCAGCAGCAGCAGGGAGAGGAAGGGGAAGGGGAGAGGGAACAGTTTGTGTTTCAGCCCATTTGTATGAGAACTCGACAAGGAGCAAAAAGAAATTGAAGTTTCTCCTGTAGCCAGAGGGTTTTTATTGTGCTGAATTCCCAGAGGTGGTCAGAGAAAAGGTCACCAGAGCCCTTCTGAGGGGGAATCTCAGGGAATGCAACCCCAAGGATGATCAGGTCCCTGGTTAACAATAACAATTATCAATTATCACATTCCAGGAGTGCCCTGGGAGGCCAGGCAATGGGAAAAATTCTGATTCCAACAAAAGAAGGTGAGGAGAGCTGCAGGGAGTCAGACCAGGGATATTTGGATCCAGGAGCAGACAGGGGTGGGAGCACAACAGTGGGAGCCTTTCCTGGGCATCTTCTCCAAGCCTGGGGCAGGCAGTGCCTGAGGCAGAGCTCCCCTGGCTCCCTGACAGACACAAACCCTTCCTCCCCCTCTCTCGGGATTTTTCCAACCCCAGATCCCTGCAGGAATGCTCTTCCTGATGATTTTGCTGCTCTTCACAGCTTTTCCTCTTGTCTGCAGGGGTGGGACCGTGGTGCTTGGGATGCAGAGGTTAAGATGGACAATTCCAGAGGTTCAGATGGACTTTTGCAGAGTTTTAGATGGGTCCCTGAGTTCCCGTTGGTCAGTGGCATCAGCTCATTCCCAGCCTCTCTCTGTGGCTGTTCAGGAGTGGCCCAGGCTGGCTGCCAATTATTGGGTCAATTATTGGGGATTTAGGAACGCTGAACTGCAAGTGTCAGCTCGGCAGTGTTGGGAATCTCACCAGGAACCCCTCAGTGCAACAAACCCCATACCCAAACACCCACTGCCCTTTGAACAGGAATGTGGCCACAGCTCACAGTGCCCAGCTCTTCAAATGTCCCCCGGGTGTGAAATGGGCCATCTCCCTGGTCCTGCAGCCAAGCTGCAGCAGGAGGGCACAGAAACAGCCATGGGATAACAGAATTATGGGATGGGATGGGATGGGATGGGATGGGATGGGATGGGATGGATGGGAATGCTGGAATGGATGGGATGGGAGGGACCTTAAAGCTCATTTCATCCACCCCTGCCATGGCAGGGACACCTCCCACTGTCCCAGGCTGCTCCCAGCCCCAATGTCCACCTGGCCTTGGGCACTTCCAGGGATCCAGGGCAGCCACAGCTTCTCTGGGCACCCTGTGCCAGGGCCTGCCCACCCTCCCAGGGAACAATTCCTTCTCCAGATCCATTCCTGCCATGCTGCCTTTTGCCAAGAGGCCCATGGCCAAATCCCACACCCAGCCCAGGAAAGCCAAACCCAGCAGATCCCCAAGGAGACCAGGGAAGCCGTGCCTGGTCCCGGCCCTGTGCTGAGGGCAGCAATCCTTACTCCTAAGGGTCCCAATCCTTACTCCCCTCTGATCCAGATGGGATGCACCCAGCCTGCTGCACGAGCAGGATCACGTGAGATTCTGCCACCATTCCATCCCCGCACTGCAAAGAGCGAGGTGACAAAATATTCATTGTGAATCACAAGCAGCTCCTCCAGAAGCCAGGAATTGTCTGTGCCATAAAAAATCAGGTGTCTAGAGGAAGGGAAGTCAGGTTCCTGAGATGATTGAGATCTCCCATGGAGCACAAAGCACCTCAGGAATGCTTCAGAAGCTTCTGAGGAAGGAGAGAGCTTCCTGCAGCCCCAAACCTGGCTTTGGTGGCTGCTCTGAGTGACTCAGTGAGAGGAGAGGTGAAGCTCCAGATGGAGCAGACACCTGCTCCCCTGAGCCATCTGGGACTGCACCCCCTGCCAGCTGCAAATCCCACCCCCACAGCTTCTGGAAGAGCCCCCTTGCCCCAGGCTGCATTTTCCTGGGTTTTTCTCTAAAACAACATTTATCTCTGTTTTGCTCCCAGCCCCATCATCTGTATCATGTGGAGTGAGGGATGAGGTTTGGGGAAGAGCCTGGAAGGAACAGTTGTTGCAACCACAGCCCGTGGCCTCAGCTCAGATCAGAGTGCCCCAAGAGCCCTGGGCAGCTCAGGCAGCTCAGGGGAGGGAGAATATCCCAACTATCCCAACTCCAGCCTCAGACAGAGCATTGTGCCCAAAGAACAGCTGGAAATGAGCACAGGGACACTGAAATTTCTCCACCCTGCTGTCCCTGCGCTCCCCTTGCTGAGCCTGGAGGATCAGAACTCCCCAGACATCCCAAGAGCTGTCACTGGAACAGTGGAGGAGCAGGGGAGGAGCAGAGCTGTGCAAAGATCTGGGCGGTTGATACTTGATGATTTTTGCGTTTTATTTGATACACCCTTTTATATATTTTTATATCCTTTTAAACATTTTCTGTACCTGTATATATATCTGTACCCTTAGCCTACATGTCTGTAATTCTTGTGACTTAATATTTTAACTTAGTTTAAAAATTCTATTAAACAAAAAAGCCAAACATCCTCAATAAGAGATCAACCTACCAAGTACTATCTTAAACATGACACTCCAACCTCGGTTGAAGTCTTCTCTCTGAAATATATTGTATAAACTAAGCTCTAACCTCATCCAAAAAATAAAATTCTTGAAGATAGACCATCATTACTTAATTTGTTACATTTCTTATTAAAAAATTCAAAATAAATATACTTATTTATAAAAGCTATAAAACTTGTATACATATTATACACAAAATGCACATTTTCCAATGTTTCTCCCATTCTGTCAAGTTGTACAACTAAAATCCCATTAAATACCAAAATAAAACCCTTTTAATTCCCTTAACCATATCTATGTCATAATTAAAACTGGCCAATCAAAACAAAAAGGTCTCCACCTCAGTGGCCTTCAGCAGGTTCAGAACATTTCTCATCCCCCTGGATGACCACTTGACCACTCTCCCTCCTCTCCCCTTTTCCCTCAGTGTCCCTCCCAGCTCCTGCCTTCTCCTTTCCCAGATGCCACTCCCAGATGAAGCTGGGACTGGTTCTTGGTGGGGTTGTGTGTCTCAGGTGAGTGTAGCCCACTCAGCCACGCTCCCCAGGTGAGCAGCAACACTCACAGACCTTTAAATAAATAAATAAATAAATAAATAAATAAATAAATAAATAAATAAATAAATAAATAAATAAATTCCTCTGAATGTAGCTCTGTAAATAAACAAATATATTCATCCGAATGCAACTCTATAAATAAATATTTCCTCTGAATATAACTCTATAAAAAATACATTCCTCCGAATGTAACTCCATAAATAAATGCATTCCTCTGAAATGTGCATTTCTGTGAAGCCAAGCTAAATGAGGACACAGCAGGCTGCTAATGACACAACTTCCCGTTTTCCTGGAAATCAGGAAGCAAGCCATGTGGAAAGGATCCTGCAGCCCAGCAGGGTCTGAGCCCCTGGTGCCAGGCTGAGCTGCCCTCCTCTCACACCCACCCTGAGACCCCACAGAATTCCACAATTCCCACCACATTTCCACACCCAAAGCCCTCAGTTCAAGATCTCACTATAGCCAGAGAGACAACAGCCCCTCCCTGGTTTTTATTCCAGGTGGATGTGATGCCTGAGGATTTTCAGCTTCTATATTTTCATGTATCTGTATTCTTGTCATTCTCCAGTGCACAGCACTGAGCTCCTGCTCTCCCATCTTTAGACAAAACAATTCCTCTCCGGGCCTGAAATCCAAGGACACCTCGCTGCCTCAGAGCCCCAAAATATGGAAACAACAGAGAATGGGGGGAGCAAACTTGGGGGGATTGACACCATCTCCTGAAGGTGTCATTGGAGAATTGGGGCCCGATGTGTTCATGAGACAGAACTTTAAAAAGGTGAAGAGCTCATGTCTCAGGGTCCATTTTGGGTGCAGCCTCAGGAGGGGGCTTTGTCTGCCCTCAATGCACGTGGGCCTGGATTAAATTTGTCTGCTTTTATTCTCCTGAATTTGTCTGGCCTCTGTTTCAGGTGAGCCTTGTTTTAGACATCAGATGAAAGCTCCCTGTCCGCCTGCAGCCTGCCCTTCTCTCCCACCCCTGTGCCCACCCATTTCCCTCTCCAGGACATTAAATGTCCATCATCCCCCATTGTCCAGCATGGCTGTACATCAATCCCAGCCCCTCAGCCCTCATTCCCTACTCCCAGCATCTGGCAGGATTCAATTCCCACTGTTTCCCGTTGCCAGTCCCCTGAGCAGTTACAGAGCTCAGTGTTAGAGCTCAGCCTTCAGCTTTATCCACCTCAGCGAAACCCCAGCAGCTGCCAACTCTACGGCACTCATTTATAGGTATTTTCCGGATCATTCATGGAAATAAGGAAATACGGCGGGGTGGGAGTAGAATCCTGCAAAGCCCCCGTGCAAGCAGCTTGTTCTGTGCTGATCCTCCCCCAACAATCGCATTTGGAGGGTTTAAGCTGCCTGTCTCTTAATCCATTTAATAACCGTCCATTGATTCCATAGCCAGGATATCCTGCACCACGGAAATCGAGTGCCTGACAGAAATCTGAGTTTGTGATGATAATCCAGAGCCACGAGCAGAGGCTGGGGAGGGTTTGTGGACATCTCATCCACCAGGACACTGCTCTGTGCTGGGGCTTGCTGGCTTTGAGGTGATACCACCGATAAATAATTGTGACAGAGATATCTTTAAAAACAGTATCAGAAATAAAAAAAAAAAAAAGAAAAGAAGAAGTTGACTAGGCTGAAGAATATTTTCTGGGGAATCTAGCAGTGGAAATTATTGGCATTTCATGTAATCAGAGAATTGATAAGGTTGGAAAAGCCCTCGATGGTTTCCAAGTCCAAGTGTCAGCCCGGTACCACCAAACCATGAGTCCAAGAGCCACATCCACATTTCTGGAGCACCCCCAGGGGTGATGGCTCCCTGGGCAGCCTGTTCCAGGGCATTTCCAGGGTTTTTTCTCTGCATTTCTATGCCTTTGATCCCTGCTCTGTTAACATCTGCTCTTTCTCCACAGTACAGATCCTGAGCTGAGCAGCCTCTCCTCACCTTGGGGCTTTCCCACTCACTGCTCCCAACCTTCCTGGCTTTCCCTGCCTCTGGAACTCCCCTGTTTTCCAGGTTTATCAGGAATAAGAACCAGAATCAGCTAATTCTGTCCAGGCTCCCACATCACACACATTCCTTAGAAAGGGGCTCAAGCACCCATCTCTGTGGGATTATTGTCCATAAACCATCCCATGGATGGGGTCTCAGTCCCAGCCCGGCATCCCTCTCTGCAGGGAAGTGGTTTCAGCATTCAGGATCATTTCAGAGGAAAGAAAAGATTTCCTTGAATAAAGAATAACATTTTCTCCCTTCCATGGGACCTGTTTTTCCCCAGGACTGAGCATTCCTGTCACCCCACCATGCCCTGGTGGCAGGGCCACCTTTCCTTCCTCTCCCACTGCCAGGGTGAGGCTGTCCCAGAGCTTATCTCTCAATTAAAAGATCCAAACCATGAGGTTGATTGGAGATAATCACCATCCCCCAGCCAGGCCCTGCAAATCTCCAGGGGGACAGAGCCTTCCCACCCCGCAGCAGAGCCCTTCCAGAGCTGCAGGGCTCACTTCCTTTAAGTGCCCGTTAATATTTCATGGGGCTAAGTGAATTTTTTTTCCATTTCATTTGCCATCTTTGTTTAATTCACCTCCTTCAGCATGGAAAGGAGACCAAGGACCAAGTGCTGATGTGGGGGAAATGTGAATCATCTCGTCAAAGGAATGAATTCAAGTGAAAAAAAGGGAGAAATTGGACAAATTGTGAATAGAAAATACTGCAGAAACACAAAAATGTCACTGGAAGGCTCAGTCCTGCAGAAGAATTCATGCCAGGCATCCAAATGACACCTGATAGGAAAGATACTAATTTTCAAGCACAATATCCCATCCCTTCCAGCCTGGAAAATCCTCATGCCAGCATATTCACTGTTACTTTCTTTGGTATTCCTCACATGATGCATGTCAAGGAAAAGGAAGAGTAAATCTTGTGCATCTGAAGGCAGAAAAAAAACCCATCTCCTCATGTTCTCCTGCTCTTTTTTTCCCTGGCCAAGTGGAAGCCAGTCCTCCTCTCCCAGGGGAAACTGCTCTGACAGGAGTGAGGACAGGGAACACAAACCCTGCTGGTTCCAGCGGGAGCTGTCCAGACATCCCCTCCCAAAGGTGCCAGCCCTGCTTCCCAAACCTACTCATATTCCCACCTCACAACACCAAAACTCCCCAGAAAGTGCCCAGCAAACACCCCCAGCCTCGTGTGGGGCATCAGGCCTGGGATTTCTCACAGGAAAACCAGGAATACTCTGGAATGCATCTGGGAATTCCAAATTGTCCTTTTTTCCTGTCTCTGCCTTCTTTTCCTTATGGACTTTTCAGAGCAAACCCAGCCAATCTCCCCTGGATTCCAGAGTCCAAATCCCACCTCACTGCTCATGGAAATGTCTCCTCCCAGGGTGTGGGTGCTGCTGGTTCTGCTTCACTCCCATGGCCTCTCCCTTCCCTGTACTCCTCCTAGGCTGTTATTTGGGGTAACCCCCCTCATACAGCCCCTTTTGCTGGGAACACAGCCCAGACCCTCCTCCCGTGAGCCCAACCTGGTCAGACCCAAAGGAGCAGCACCAATCTGTGGGGGAGGTGACAGAGCAAACCAGGGTGACACCAAAGAGACCAGGGACAAACCCTTCTCTGAGAGTTTCGTGCCATGTCCTGGGCTGACCCCACAGAGTGGGCCTTGGAGTTTCGTGCCATGTCCTGGGCTGACCCCCAGAGTGGGGGTTCTGCCCTCTGCCCTGCTCAGTAGACCCCACCTGCGAGATCCCAGCCCTGGGCCCAGCAAGGAGGACCTGGAGCTGCTGGAGGAGTCCAGAGGAGGCCACGGAGCTGCTCCAGGGCTGGAGCCCTCTGCTCTGGAGCCAGGTGGGAGAGCTGGGGGTGTCACCTGGAGAGGAGAAGGCTCAGGGAGAGCTCAGAGCCCCTTTTGGGCCTAAAGGGCTCCAGGAGAGTGGAGAGGGATGGGACAAGGGATGGAGGGACAGACACAGGGAATGGCTTCCCATGCCAGAGGGCAGGGATGGATGGGATATTGGGAGGAATTGTTCCCTGGAGAGGTGGGCAGGCCCTGGCACAGGGTGCCCAGAGAAGCTGTGGCTGCCCCTGGATCCCTGGCAGTGTCCAAGGCCAGGCTGGACCTGGGCTGGAGCACCTGGGCAGTGGAGTGTCCGCCCATGGACTAGAGGACATTTCAATTGTCCCTTTCCCCCAAACCGTTCCCTGGTTTCTTGTGTGCAGTAGCCCCAGTGATCTGTCCTTGGTGACCTGCCCCCCTTGCAGAGCCCAATGTCCCCAGGAGCTGCCACTGCCTATCCCAAACTCATCCCAGCTCCCTGGAAAGGGCAGCTGTGAAATTCAGATGAATTTCAGTGCCTTTTCTGCCCCATAAATTCTGTTTACATACCCCACCCACATTTCCACCTCCAGGAGCTGATGGACCATGCAGGGTTTGCTTGGCCAGCTGGCCCGGGAGGCTCCCAAGGTGTCCAGGGCAGTGTCACCATTCCCTGACCATTCCCCAGGCACCAGGAGCACAGTGGAGGGACTCTTGCCTGGTTTATCCTCCCAAAGCCTGACCTGAAGGCTGAGCCCTGCACCTTTCCCACGGGCTGACCACCCAACCCTGCAGCATCACCAACCAACTCCTGCTGGACTGAGGAAGGCTCCTCCCCATCACTCCAGAGAGGACTCTGCCTGCAGGATCCCACCTCAGTGTAAAGTGGCTCACTGGG
>CM019228.1:13373057-13383674 GCA_009741485.1 Malurus cyaneus samueli | reverse complement strand
GGGTTCTGCCTCTCTGCCCTGCTCAGGTGAGACCCCACCTGCTGAGATACCCCAGCCCTGGGTCCAGCACAGAGGACTGGAGCTGCTGGAGAGTCCAGAGGAGCCACGGAGCTGCTCCAGGGCTGGAGCCCCTCTGCTCTGGAGCCAGGCTGGGAGAGCTGGGGGTGCTCACCTGGAGAAGGTCCAGGGAGACTCAGAGCCCCCTTGGGCCTAAAGGGCTCCAGGAGAGCTGAGAGGGACTGGGGACAAGGGATGGAGGGACAGGACAAGGGAATGCTTCCCATGCCAGAGGGCGGGATGGATGGGTGATTGGGAAAGTGCTAAAATGTTCAGTGCTACATTTTGAGACACACTGATGACTGTTCAGTTTTTCAAAGCAGCTTGTGTGTATATCTTCACAGTTCCACTAGTGGGAAATGCGTACATATTCTTGATCAAAACACCTAAGACAGGGGACTGCTGTGACTGGCCACTGAGACCACTAGCACCCCCAGACTCATTAGAACACTCATTAATGAGCTCGTGAGAATGGCGGACAATGGCAGGGTAATTAAATCTGAGATGGGGAAGGCTCCAGCTTCACTGGGAATGGATGAACGACAGAGAGGGCTGTGGCAAGGGCTGGCAGATTGTTCCAGGCTGGAAAACTGCTCCTGGTGGGGAAAATGAGCCTCCTTGCACCTCGTCAGGCTGGAGATGAAAGAGCTGTGTGTGAGGAGCTGCCAGGAGCTGGGGATGATGCCTGATAATTAGAGAGGGGAAGGTGGGGGAATCGGCAGGGGATCTGTGCTCTGTGCTCGTGTTGCCAAATGTTCCTGCAGGCCTGGGGCTCCCAGAGCCCATCAGAACAAACCCAATTGTTGTTATTGATCCCTGCTCCAACAGCTCTGAGGGGCTCATGTTCCTCCTTGACCAAACCCAACTCAGAGAAACGCGGAGAGAAAGAGCTTTATCCACGTGTGGATTTGGAACAGCATGGGGCAGAAAATGTCTTAATTGTGTTGTTGGAAAATAGATCAGTTTAAAAATGTTTTATACAACTTTGGTCAAAGATCTTGTTCACATTTGCCGCGGGGGAAGGCTCTGAAGTGTTTTTGCAGGGCATTGTTGGACCAGGTGAGGCCTGAGGAGATTCACAGCTCAACAGAGGGAGTAGCATAAAAAATAAAAGCCACAAAAAATAAAAGCCATCAACATGAGCTCCCAACCTCACCCCTGGCGTGGTCAGAGACACCTCGTCTGGGAAATGGAATAAAAGACACCTGGTCTAGGAAAGGAAATAGGAAGATCAGCATCAGAAGCAAAGAAATCCAGATCCAAAAAGAAACCAAACCCTGAGAACTGCCCAACGTTGGACCAATGGACATTGAACCCATGGAGTTCTTTGGGTTTGACTGGATAAAGTTTGGGGAAATCTTGTACAATCCATGTGCCATGGAATGATTTTCTCTGCACACCCGGGCTGTGTGTGGGTGAAATGATTTCTGTGGCACATCCTGGCCAGAAAATAAAAACCCAGCCAATCTCCCCTGGATTCCAGAGTCCAAATCCCACCTCACTGCTCATGGAAATGTCTCCTCCCAGGGGTGGGTGCTGCTGGTTCTGCTTCACTCCCATGGCCTCTCCCTTCCCTGTACTCCTCCTAGGCTGTTATTTGGGGTAGCCCTCCTCATACAGCCCCTTTTGCTGGGAACACAGCCCAGACCCTCCTCCCGTGAGCCCAACCTGGTCAGACCCAAAGGAGCAGCACCAATCTGTGGGGGAGGTGACAGAGCAAACCAGGGTGACACCAAAGAGACCAGGGACAAACCCTTCTCTGAGAGTTTCGTGCCATGTCCTGGGCTGACCCCACAGAGTGGGAGGTTCTGCCCCTCTGCCCTGCTCAGATGAGACCCCACCTGCTGCGAGGCCCCAGCCCTGGGCCCAGCACAGGAGGGACCTGGAGCTGCTGGAGGAGTCCAGAGGAGGCCACGGAGCTGCTCCAGGGCTGGAGCCCCTCTGCTCTGGAGCCAGGCTGGGAGAGCTGGGGGTGTTCACCTGGAGAGGAGAAGGCTCCAGGGAGGGCTCAGAGCCCCTTTTGGGGCCTAAAGGGGCTCCAGGAGAGCTGGAGAGGGACTGGGGACAAGGGATGGAGGGACAGGAACAGGAATGGCTTCCCATGCCAGAGGCAGGATGGATGGGATATGGGAAGGAATTGTTCCCTGGGAGGGTGGGCAGGCCCTGGCACAGGGTGCCCAGAGAAGCTGTGGCTGCCCCTGGATCCCTGGCAGTGTCCAAGGCCAGGCTGGACATTGGGGCTGGGAGCAGCCTGGGACAGTGGGAGGTGTCCCTGCCCATGGACTAGAGGACATTTCAATTGTCCCTTTCCCCTCAAACCGTTCCCTGGTTTCTTGTGTGCAGTAGCCCCAGTGATCTGTCCTTGGTGACCTGCCCCCCTTGCAGAGCCCAATGTCCCCAGGAGCTGCCACTGCCTATCCCAAACTCATCCCAGCTCCCTGGAAAGGGCAGCTGTGAAATTCAGATGGAATTTCAGTGCCTTTTCTGCCCCATAAATTCTGTTTACATACCCCACCCACATTTCCACCTCCAGGAGCTGATGGACCATGCAGGGTTTGCTTGGCCAGCTGGCCACGGGGAGGCTCCCAGAGGTGTCCAGGGCAGTGTCACCATTCCCTGACCATTCCCCAGGCACCAGGAGCACAGTGGAGGGACATCTGCCTGGTTTATCCTCCCAAAGCCTGACCTGAAGGCTGAGCCCTGCACCTTTCCCCACGGGCTGGACCACCCAACCCTGCAGCATCACCAACCAACTCCTGCTGGACTGAGGAATGGCTCCTCCCCATCACTCCAGAGAGGACTCTGCCTGCAGGATCCCACCTCAGTGTAAAGTGGTGGGACAGGGGACTGCTGTGACTGGCCACTGAGACCACTAGCACCCCCAGACTCATTAGAACACTCATTAATGAGCTCGTGAGAATGGCGGACAATGGCAGGGTAATTAAATCTGAGATGGGGAAGGCTCCAGCTTCACTGGGAATGGATGAACGACAGAGAGGGCTGTGGCAAGGGCTGGCAGATTGTTCCAGGCTGGAAACTGCTCCTGGTGGGGAAAATGAGCCTCCTTGCACCTCGTCAGGCTGGAGATGAAAGAGCTGTGTGTGAGGAGCTGCCAGGAGCTGGGGATGATGCCTGATAATTAGAGAGGGGAAGGTGGGGAATCGGCAGGGGATTTGTGCTCTGTGCTCACGTTGCCAAATGTTCCTGCAGGCCTGGGGCTCCCAGAGCCCATCAGAACAAACCCAATTGTTGTTATTGATCCCTGCTCCAACAGCTCTGAGGGGCTCATGTTCCTCCTTAACCAAACCCAACTCAGAGAAACGCGGAGAGAAAGAGCTTTATCCACGTGTGGATTTGGAACAGCATGGGGCAGAAAATGTCTTAATTGTGTTGTTGGAAAATAGATCAGTTTAAAAATGTTTTATATAACTTTGGTCAAAGATCTTGTTCACATTTGCCCCGGGGGAAGGCTCTGAAGTGTTTTTGCAGGGCATTGTTGGACCAGGTGAGGCCTGAGGAGATTCACAGCTCAACAGAGGGAGTAGCATAAAAAATAAAAGCCACAAAAAATAAAAGCCATCAACATGAGCTCCCAACCTCACCCCTGGCGTGGTCAGAGACACCTCGTCTGGGAAATGGAATAAAAGACATCTGGTCTAGGAAAGGAAATAAGAAGATCAGCATCAGAAGCAAAGAAATCCAGATCCAAAAAGAAACCAAACCTGAGAACTGCCCAACGTTGGACCAATGGACATTGAACCCATGGAGTTCTTGTTGCTGTGGGTGAAGAATTTGGGGAAATCTTGTACAAACATGTGCATGGAATGATTTTCTCTGCACACCGGGCTGTGTGTGGTGAAATGATTTCTGTGGCACATCCTGGCCAGAAAATAAAGTAATGCCCTGACTTTCTAACATTAAAAGTGTTGTTGGAGAGTTTTTGTTTTCCTGTAGTTTCAGTGACAGTGTGTCCAAGGAGCTGGAGGATCCTGGAAAGCAAATTGACTGAGCCGAGGGGCAGGAGCTGCATTTCCAGGACTCCCAGGGCTCCTTAGCAGGGAGAGAGACTGCAGGGAAAATGCTGGGTGATCTCTCTGGTTATGATTGAAAGAGAATGAGAGAGGAGCATCTTTATAAACAAACTGAGACTCTGTGGGTAAGACAAGACCGATACTGGGAGAGAGAAGAACCAATGGGAAGGATTTCCAGGAATTCCACTGATTGACTGACCCCAGACTGGGTAATGAACTACAAGAGCAGAGACACAGAGTTGTATATAAAGGGGGGGATGGATTTTAAAGGGGAGTTGCATTGGGCATTTTGGGGAGCCTGTAGCTCTCCAGTCCCTCAGCCATGGGGAAAGAGAGAGGGAAATGGGGTTGGGAAATTGGGATAAAAGAGGCTGGTCCTACTAGCAATGAGAGACCCTGGAAACTGGCCTCTCCCTTTATTCATGGATAAAGTTACAGGACTCCTCTGTCTCCTTTTTGGACACAAACCTCTGGTGTGGATTAATTTTCTCCACCATTGCCTCCACCGAGCTGTGCCAGGGCAGGCACCCTGTGCAGGACGGCACTGCAAGGACTCAGAGCAAAGGCACACCAGGACAAACCCTGGCAGATGCAAGAAATGGAAAAAACAAAAAAACAAACAAACAAAAAAACCTGGAAATTGTGGGCAGAATAGTCCCAGGGTAATTTTTGTGTTACACTGGGACAGAGCAGCTGGAAGTGTCCAAGGCCAGGTTGGACGGAGCTTGGAGCACCCTGGGATGGTGGAATGTCAGGGGGGAATGACAGGGGGGGAATTCCATGATCTTTAAGGTCCCTTCCAGCCCAAACCATCCTGGGATTCTTGTGTAAGAAGATTCCTGTGCTTGGTATAAAATAATCCCTCAGACCAGCACAGCACCACGGGTCAGTGTTGTTTGGCCTCCTTTCTGTCACCCCTCTACAAGGGAAAGGACATTTGGTGCTCCACAAAGAGAAATATTCCAGGAGAAAACGTTTGGAGAAAAGGGGACAACAAAACCTCGCCTTTCCAAGGTGGAAATGTGAGCAGTGTGTGCGTGCCTGTCCTGAGTTGTGCTCTCTCCGGAGTCAGAACTTCCCTGGAATCCTCCGACTCCAAGAGCTGCAGTCCGAGGGCTCTCTGGAACCGCAGCAGTGAGAGACGAAACGACTTAAACCCTTTTCTAAAGGCAGGGACTTCAAACAAGAGGGAGAAGATATTCCAAGGCAAATGTGGAAGTCTGACTACTTAAAGCAGTTCCTGAAGAGCAGGGATGAGGCAACAAAGCAAGCTCGGGAAAAGAAAAAAAAAAAAAGGTGTTAAGGCTTGAGAGCAGCATTAACGCTCAAAATCAAAGCAATTTCTCTAAACTGTCAAAATAATCCCTGGGTGTTGGGAGGAGCAGACCCACAATTTGAGGAGGAAGGGATCCCTCCTGCCCGGGAGGAGGGAATTCAAGCATTCCTGACAATCACAATGGGAGCAAAGCCCGCGGCTGAGTGGCATTTACAGGATACTGAGAGGAAAATCTAAATGAAAAAGAGAGAATTGAAAAGCCCTGGCAAGCAGGGACACAAAAGGTTTCTGTTGAGATGCTTGTAAGCCTTGGTGCATCTGTGCAGGAATTAATGAATCGGTGGTGTAGGCCTCTGATTAAAGAAATAACCCCATATATAAATAAGGGGCTGTTGGCTGCCGAGCTCTCGTTTGGATCAAATGTGTGATCAGATCTCACCCAGGACCAGCAATGCAGCACCAGGGTGAAATTAGAGACAAAAGGCACGAAATCAGGATTTCTGACCCATGAGCTTGTTATAAACTCCCAAATCCGAGAGGAGAACCACCCAGGATCAGACGGATGGACCAAGAGGCTTCGGCAGAGCTCTGGGCTGGGATGGAGCCCCTGGAGGGGCTGAGGAAGGGCCGGGAGCGGCTCCGTGCCCGGGAAAGGCTGAGGGAGCCGGGGCTGCTCAGAGCCCAGAGGAGCCCCAGCCCGGAGGGTCGGCCGGGGGGCCTGTCGGCCGAGTGGGTGTCCTGGCCCTGTGTCTGTGTCCATGTCGGCCTGTCCCAGGTGTCCGTGTCCCTGGCTGTCCCTGGTGTTGTGTCCCTGTGTGTCCCTGCTCCCTGGCTGTCCCCAGCTGTCCCGCGTTGTCCTGCTGTCCAGCTGTCCTGGTGTCCCTGCCCTGTGTCCCTGTGTCCCGCTGTCCCCGGCTGTCCTGTGTGTCCCCGGCTGTCCCTGTGTGTCCCTGGCTGTCCCTGGTGTCCCTGGCTGTCCCTGGCGTGTCCCTGGTGTCCCTGTGTGTCCCTGGCTGTCCCCAGCTGTCCCCAGGTGTCCCTGCTGTGGTGTCTGTCCCCAGCTGTCCCCGTCTGAGTGTCATGTCCCTGGTGTCCCTGGTGTCCCTGGTGTCCCTGTGTGTCCCTGTGTGTCCCAGATGTCCCCAGATGTCCCTGTGTGTCCCTGTGTTCAGGGAGGGCTCCGAGCAGGGTCGGGCTCTGCTCCAGGGGGGACCCAGCGATGGCACCCGAGGGTCGGGCAGGGACCGAGCCCAGGGAGCTCCCCCTGCACAGGAGGCAGAGCTGAGCTGGGACAGAGCCCAGACAGGGACTGGAGTGTCCTCCCGGGGATATTCCAGAGCTGGGGGGGCACAGTGCTGTGCCCTGGACTCTGGCAGGTGGCACCAGTGACACACTCAGCCCATCTGTTGGAAACAACAGAGCTTTTAAAATTTTTTTTTTTCTCTAGTTAGACTTAGTTTGACTTTGCTTTGGGGAAGGGAATTCTTTGAAAGTTTTTTTAGGAGATGAAGCATCGCTCTACAGACATGGGTTTAACATATCAACAGCCTGGGAGTGGCCCAAAAGATCCCCAAAAAAATAATGGCATCAAGGGAACATCACCAGAACATCAGAGTCCACCCACACACATCTACCCCAGAGCAGATCTGGAGACATCCAGTCCGGAAAAAAACTGATCAAGAAAATCCAAGAATGGAGATCTAATGAACATTAGAGGCAAAGAAATTCGGCTCCAGCAGGAAAGTGAATACTGGGGGCTGCTCAACTCTGGACCAATGGACTTTGAAATATCCCTGCGAGTTTGACTGTATAAAGTTTGAGAGAAAATCTTGAAAAGCATGAGTTTGGAATATTTTCTTTGGCACTCTTGACCAGAAAATGCCTGATTCTCTATCACTTCAAATAGAGTGTTAGAGGGTTTTTTTACATTTTCTACCCAATTTTCAGTGACACCTCCAGCCTGACCCACCCTGCGATCCTGTGACATGGGGGACACTGAGAACCTGTGGCACTTGAGAGAACATTTGGACGGGCTCTGATGGGGCAGAGGATCCACCTGGCTCTCCACACAGCAGGATATGGCTGAGAGGGCACATCCCCACCTCTGCCCCTCTGCATCCCCCCTGCAGCTGAGCTGTGCAGATCACCAGAGCCCAGGGTAAGATTCCATCCCTCTCCTGTCCCTGAGAGTGTCTGGAATGACAGCCAGAGAGAGGAAGGGGCCACACTCTGCCCGAGATCGTTACCACCATTTGCATGAAGGGCCAACCTTTAAGAGGAATGGTCCGGGCTGACCTCCAACCACAGTCCCTGCCCCGATGGCCCCCGGAGGCTGCACTAACAAGGTGACATTTCCAGGCACGGCCTCGGTGGCGGCTCTGACATTACAGAGAGAGAAAACAGCTTCAGAAAGTTTATATCAGCCCCAAATCCCGGCTGGCAGGGAGCGAGCGGGGCTGGTGCCAGCCCAGCCCAGCCCCAGCCTGGTGTTGACAGTGGCCAAGACAGCACAGCACAAACGCTGCTGGGCTCTGTTCCTGAGCAAAAATGGAGATGTAAATTGGGATATTCTGGGTTATGAGGCGCTCTATAAACATTTCAGTCACCTCTAGCATCAGTGAGTCCGTGGGCCCAGCCTGGGGGAGATCCTGGAAAATGGGAAGGCGATTTCAAGGGTGGAAAGCAAAGCCCCTGGGTGTGAGCTGTGATCTTTGAACAGCCCAGCCCCCCTTGGATGATCAGCTGAGCTCTGTCCCAGCACCACAGAACGAAGCTCTGCACACCCTGGCCATGCTCTGACCCTAACCCTGGTCCCGTACCTGCCCAGACAGGAGAGCCACGCCTCACCTGCCCTCCAAGCACATCAATCCTGGGAGCAGAGCTCCCTTTAACCACATGGAGATCCAAAATCACCAGGTTCCTGCAGAAGACAGCCCCAGCATCGATTCACAGGGACAGTGTTGATGCTGGAGGGTCACAGCACAGGAAAGGCTCCTGCACAGACCTGCTGTCCAGTGAAACTCTGCCTCTGCCCACACTTCCCAGCCAAATTCCCAAGGCTAAAGCTGTCCCTGTGCATCCCTGAGCACCTCATGCCCGGTGGGAAATGGGGAGCAGTCAGACACGGAGCTGTTCAGCTCTCAGCCACATCCCAGGGGATTCAGGAGGACCTGGGGAAGGGCTGGGAACTGAAACCAGTTGTGCCATGACAAATACAGCCAGCGCCTGCACAAATGAGGCAGGATGAGCTGCACAGCAGCACGGAGAGCAGGGCAGAGGGTTTATTTCGGGCCCTGCTCTGAGGAGTGCTCCTGGATCTGACATGACACAGCTGGGAATTAAACACCAGCAATGCTCCACAGGGCTCCCTCCCCTCCTGCTGCTCCTGCTGTCCTCTGCCTGCTCCCTCAGAACCCCTGCACTGCTGGATGAATTGCTGGAAAATGGACCGGTTTAAAATTTTTTTACATAATTTAGTCAGAGATTTTGTTTGCCTTTGCCCTGGGGGCTGAAGTTCTTTGCAGGGCATTGTTCCACCCGGTGAGCCTGAGGAGCTTCACAGCTCAACAGAGCGGACAGGAGAGAGAGACATCAGTGACCATCAGTGACCACAGTGACCACTGAGTGACCACAGTGACCACACAGTGACCACCAGTAGACCATACTGACCATCAGTGACCATCAGTGACCACAATGACCACCAATGGCCATCAATGACCATCAGTGACCAACAGTGACCATCAGTGACCATCAATGGAACATAAGTGACCAACAGTGACCATCAGTGACCACAGAAACCATCAGATGACCATCAGTGGCCTTCAGTGCCATCAGTGACCACCAGTGACCAATACCATATGACCATCAGTGACCATCAGTGACCATCAGCTCCAAACCTCCCCCGCTGTGCTCGGGGTCACCTGCTCTGGGCACAGAGAGATGAGGAGCAGCCTGATCAGCACGAGGAACAAATCCAGATCCAACAGGAACCCAAATGCTGAGAACTGCCCAACGTTGGACAATGGACATTGAACCCATGGAGTTCTCTGGGTTTGACTGGATAAAGTTTGGGGGAATCTTGTACAATCCATTGCCATGGAATGATTTTCTCTGCACACCTGGGCTGTGTGTGGGTGAAATGATTTCTGTGGCACATCCTGGCCACAACAACATCCTGGCCAGAAAATAAAGCAATGCCTTGACTCTCTAACTTTTAAAAATGTTGTTAGAAAATATTTTGGTTTTCCCTCAATTTTGGTGACAGGAGGAGAAGCTGCAGAGCAACACTTCATCCCCTCAATGCTCCACCACATGGGGTGCCCGCTGGCAGCAGTCTGGACCTTGGCTGGACCTCTGCCCTGGCTCCTGCATTCCTGAGCCTGAACGAAAGCATGGGCAGGGGTCACCCCCAATGCTGCCACTGATTTTTTGGGGTTCATTCCTTGATCCACAACCTCTGCTCCACCTGGAGCCTCCATTCCAGCTGTGGCTCCAGCAGCAAAAAGGTTTGGAACTGCTGGAGGAGTCCAGAGGATGCCACGGAGCTGCTCCAGGGCTGGAGCCCCTCTGCTCTGGAGCCAGGCTGGGAGAGCTGGGGGTGCTCACCTGGAGAGGAGAAGGCTCCAGGGAGAGCTCAGAGCCCCTTTTGGGGCATAAAGGGGCTCCAGGAGAGCTGGAGAGGGACTGGGACAAGGGATGGAGGGACAGGACACAGGGAATGGCCTTCCCCCAGTGCCAGAGGCAGGGATGGATGGATTTGGGAAGGAATTGTTCCCTGGGAGGGTGGGGAGGCCTGGCACAGGGTGCACAGAGAAGAATGTGGCTGCCCCTGGATCCCTGGCAGTGTCAAGGCCAGGCTGGACATTGGGGCTGGAGGCAGCCCGGGACAGTGGGAGGTGTCCCTGCCATGGCAGAGGTGGCACTGGGTGGGCTCTGAGGCCTCCTGGGGCAGGGATGACACTCTTGACACCACTTCCCTGACATTACAGACCAGAGGGAGCTGTGAAGTGTCTTTAAAGCAAGAGAATTCAGAGAAGGAGCTCCGGAAATCACCTGTGGTTTCCCTGACAAAGGCACGGCTCCCCCCAGGGATGTCCCAGAGCTGTCACTCCCTGACACCACCGAGAGGGCAATGATGGGGTCAGGCTGCCGAGGAGTGTCCCCTGTTCCTGTGACACTCAGGCTGCAGCTCCTCCCCGGGACAGGAGGAGGGGCGGGGAGGAGCCCCCTGAGCTCAGCCCAAGGGCAGGGGCT
>CM019228.1:13349091-13369699 GCA_009741485.1 Malurus cyaneus samueli | reverse complement strand
GAAATCTGGGGCTTTTCATGCTGGAAACCAGCGGCTGCGGGGCTGGGAGCCTGGCAGGGAGGAGTTCGGGGTTATTTGCTCCCTAATTAATGCAGTAATTCTTCGTGTGCTCCGGGTGTAGCCCCAGAGCAAATCAGTTAAGGTAATTAATGCATAAAAGAGCATCTTCCCTCCTTCCCTGCCTTTCTTTAACCTTAACCTTGGAAATGGGTTTGGGATTCTCCTCCTGGAGCAGGACTGGGCACAGGGCTGCAGGATGGGCCGTTCCCACCTCCCCCGGGAAAGGGAATTTACAGGGCAGCGGGAGCAGGAAGAGCCTGTGTCCAACACCCAGCTGGGACATAGAGTGTTCCCCATTCCACCTGCACAGTGCTCATCCCGAGCTGTGCCCTGTCATCCCAGAGCCAAGGAGAGCCCCAGGGGGGAGCTGGGGCTGAGGGAATTCTGGCCAGCACATTTGCAGTGTGTTCTGGTGCGTTCCTGCAGGGAATCCAGCATGGGAAGGACTGGGTGCCTGTCCCACCCTGGGGTAGCTGTGAGAAAGGTGACAGCTCTCAGAGGATGCCCTGTGTCCCCTGCTGCCCCTCCTGGCCTGGGCAGTGTCCCTGTCACCCCAGGCACCTTCAGGGCCTGGCTGAGGGAAGCAGCTTTATGGCTGCAGCACTGTTTTCCTTTTTTATCTTTGCTGTGGGTTTAATGCCCTCCTCAAATGCAGATCTCTGCACCTGGAGGGGGGATGGAGGCCTGATCTGCCTGCTCTGCTTGGGAACTTGCCCTGGGGACAGGGACACCTGCCCTAGGGACAGGGACATGCCCCTCGGGTCCTGCTCAGGCCCCAGGACAGGACTGTCCCCTCTGCCCTGGGGCAGGGCTTGCGGTGTGTTGTGAGTCACCATTGGTGATCCCCTCCATCTTGGGTACCTGTACTGTTTGTGGACGATAAAATGCTTCCATGCCAAGCACCACCCCGCGATGAGTGATGAAGCAGCTTGAGTGGAGAATGGTTTAATGAGTAATGGATGGATGGATGGTGACCAGAGTCGGACACATCAGGGAATGGAGCGATGCAGTGAAAATGCGTACTCGGAAGACTATTGGATATATGTGGGGAATGAGATAATACGAGGAAGACTAGGTATGGCTTAATGGTGTTAATATCGGATTTACTATAATGAGTTACTCTCTATTGTCGCACTGCATGTGGCAGTTTTAGGACGGTAATAACTCATGCAACCCTATAGCGAGTGTCCCAAGAGCAAATAAGATATGTTCCCCAGAGTCTATGCACCTCACAGCCCCTCCCACCCAGTTCGCTCCCACGGGTCCTGTAAATTTCTGCTGTCCTCATCCCCTTTCCCAGCTCACCTTTCAGGTGCTCACAAAATGCAATAATGTGGCGATAGGCAGGGACTGTGGCTGTGGCGAGACCATGTTATGGGCTTCTCCGGATAGTTGGTAGACAGTCGTTATTCTGAAGGGTGACATTTCGCAAAACAGCCAGCTGAGAAGATAGGAGCCAATGTAGTAGGACTCAGGAAAGAAATACCAGAGGTTCTTACATTTTCCCCCTTCGTGTGGAGGAAAGGACCTCTTAAGAGCACTGCATTCTTCTCCTTTGATTAGAATCGATCTTTTTAGTAGGAAGGGATGAGGTATGGTGTTGATTCCATAGTCCTGTCCGTTCTGTCAGCCAACAAGTTTTCCGTAGACTCCCAGTCCCTTCCATGCAAGGCCCTCTGGCACTCACAACTTGGCGGAACAAATCCGAATTCGTTCCGTCGCTGGAAATAGAGTTCCTTGTATACAAGGCTGTGCATAAGCTCTGGAGACTCGCCCAAGTTGTTGTGGTTATTGTTTTGCTCTACTAGCGATGGTACACCGATAATTTATAATTGTTGTTATTGGTATGGGTTTGATGTTTGATATTATTATATACCCTCATGGTCCTTTTTGGTTGGGTGGGCTGGCTCGAGCAGGAAGCTCGCACACTCAATGGGAGGTCTTTAAACACTGCAACAGACTAAGAGCTGCCCACTATAAGATGATGGTGCATCGTGAGTGACATTGCAGCAAAACAATGGGCTCAGAGTTCAGAGTCGGCGCTAGCAAATAGCTCGAGTACTGCGAATGGGGAGTGAATTAATAATCTTCGAGTGGCGGTTAGGGTGCTGCATGGGGACCTTCCCATGGAAAGTAGCTGTGAAGTGGGGTAGGTTGCTCCGGAAGTATTCCCAACAATCCGGAACCGTGAGAATAACGGAAAAGTACGACCAAAGATCGCCACACTTCTTGTCGCAGTGTTTCGTGGGAACCAGAGTCCAGGAGACAGTGCGCAGGGCTCGAACTGCAGTGTGGTCTGATGGGTTGGCCTGTGTGGTCACTCGACCGCATGGCTAGGGACGAGCGCAAGAATCGTGCGTCCGCGCGAGTTGTGTGTGCTCTTTCTCACTGGAGTGGTGGGGTTGTCGCTGGAGGTGGAGCAGCGCATGGACGCACGTGTTTCCCTTGCGGGATGGGGATCCCACTGGTAGCGTATAGACACACTCGAATCTCAGGCTTCAGGTGCATCAACAGGCTCATACAGATGCTGTCAGAGGTCCAGCCAAAGGACTTTTGAGAGAGCGACGCAACTAGACGAGACGTGACAGTGGAAGGAGTGCTTCCTGACACATCTCTCCCTGCCTGATCCAGCGGGTCTGCATCACAATAGGTGTGAACTCGGAGGGGCGCGATGTTTCCCTGCCGGAGTCTCCTGCCACGACCTCGATCCGAGGGGCCAGCGGGGGCCTCTGGACTGGAGGGGTCTTGCTTTCGCTTCTGACCCAGCTCCTTGTTCGCTCGAGAGCCTCTGTCGCGTCTTGGGATCTCTGGTGCTCACACCACAATTATCCACACTGTCAGCTGACTGATCTCGCTCTTGGGGCGACACGTTCACTCTCGCTCACGCTCTCTCTTCTCCGCTCAGTGCTCCCGCTCTCGACATGTTCCTTATGACAGGCATCTTCTCTATGTCCACCCCCCACACGCGCCACTGTTGAGCCAGAGTGAACATGGGGAGTTAGGCCGCGATGACGAAGGAGCCAGTGTTTCTCTTTTCCGCTGGGGGCCATCCCTCTCTAGTTCGTTGCGTTTTTTGTTGCTCCTACATCATATAATTACGCGTATTTGCTACGTATACACATACGCGCCCTCCAAACGTACTCAGCCTTTGCCTCCCTGCCAGCTTCCTATTTGTTTCCTTTTTTTTCCCTCTTCTCATTTGTTGCTGAATGGGCTGTTATCTCCACAACCATTCAGGACCTTGGCCTTGATTGAAGGGCACATGAAAAGCGATTGTAAAGAAGTCTTTTTGTGGTAACTGTATGAAATTCGTGTGATGGTTGGATTTCCCGACAGCGACAAGTTCAGCTTCCCAGATAAGGCTGGGGACTGACCGCCTACCAGGAGTCTGGTGAGAGTGGTCCTGGGATTTTTTTTGGTAGATAGAGTTGGTGGGTGTATGGGGAGTGTTTATATGGGGAGGTTTTTTTGGGCGATTTGGTGTAGTTTTGGGTGTGAATGAAACATAAATGTTGAGCGCGGTGGATTTTTATTTCCCTGGTGACATTTTTGTAGAGTAAGCCATGTACAATTGATTCATAAAAATGGGTCGTTGTCAATAGAGCGTGCTTGTTATATGTTTGTTTGGGGGATTTTTGGATTTTTGTGATTTTTTGCCCGGCGGCGGCCAGGCCTGTGCAGTGGCGGAAGCTGGACCCCGCCTACCAGGTGGACAAGGGGAACAAACTCGACGTGGGGGGTGGTGGAGGCGGTGGGGAGGTAAGAGCCGGGAGGCCGGAGACGCGCTTCCGGGGCATAGACAACCGATGTTGCTGTTATTAGCTTAAGACTATTTTACTTCATCGGCAATTGCATTCGCTCTCCATTTTCCTAGTACCCATGATTCCCGCAATAAAATGTGCAACACCATTATGTTAACGAGTTGCAGCCTGTTTTTGGCCCTTGCCCAGGCATTTTCTCCCAGTCGCTTTTCCATACTCATTGAACCCTCTGTTAAATGTTTCCCCTGTCCTCTCCCAGCCACTTTTGGGACTTCCGCGCTCGTAATTGGGTGACACCCCGTGACATCTGGGTTGCTATTCGGTATGTTATGGCAGAGGAGCGAAGGCCAGATGGTGGGACACGCTACGTGAGGTGCACTGCAGTTAGCATGCTGGCGCCAAGCGCTCATAAGCCACGAACAGACTTTTGAGCAGGGTCTCCAGTGCCCACTTCCCATCAACCCCCAGAATCTGTTATTAAACGACATATAGAGGGCCAAAGGCCGAGCTAGCGCCATCCTCCCCTGCGGCCACAGCCGCGCCCGGAGACTCCATCTAGTCGGAAGATCGATCGGTTGAGACAATCTGGGAGACCCTTAGAGTCTTTCAGCTCGTGTTGGTTGAGCGACTGACTAGGCATGTGAGCTGGGAGGGAAATGCGTAGCACCGGCAGGTGCCTGTTCACAGGCTGGCTTGTGCTGCTTTCAGGAATCGACATGGAGCAATTCCATACTAGACCCCGAGCTCGTCCTCTGTGCTCGCCTTCGGGGACGCGGGTATCACTGGGGGAACGGGACACACGCTCTAGAGGACAGGACAGGGACAGGGACAGGGACCTCTGCGGGCACATGTGCGGACAGGCCGAGGTCGGGGGGGGCTGAGCTGCTGCGCGCTACCGAGGCTAAGACGACTGCCCATGTCCGGAAGGCCAGGTGCGCATATGGGAAGGCCTCTGCATCGCTGAGCCCACCAGGGGAAGGATACACAGGGACCAGTACTTTGGGGCTCCAGGGTGGCGACAGCAGAATCTGAAAGGGGGTAACGCAGAGGGGAGCCAGCAGTAGGGGACCGGCCTCGAGGTGGGGGGCACAGCGACAGGATGGACAGGGGCGACAGGAGGCAAGTCTCGGGCAGTCGGGTAGGTTCTGAAGGCTTGCCTCCCGCACAGTTTGGGGACAGGGGGGAGGAGCGGACAGCGGGGAGGGACATGCCTAAAGAAAATACGGCAAGCAACCATGCAGCGTGTACAATTTATAATCTCCATTATGTGCTCTGCCTCACGCGCAGGGCAGTTCTGCGCCTTATTTGGATCGCGTGGTTTCAACACGTTGAGGCATGCATCGTGACTATTCTCTCTCAGCCGCCTTGCCGCTGACCAGACTCCCCTTTTCCAGCAGGGATAGCCTCACCAGAGTACGAGCCAGGGGCTGAACGATTTGTGTGTGATGGGTTTAAAGGAGAGGGCAGGTTTGGGACAACTCTCACTATTGTTGCAGCCAGCCATGGCCCTCTCGGCCCCAATGAGGAGAGAGAGTGTGCCGAATGTGTAACAGAATTTGTGAAAGCTGCCGTATGCGATATCCTCCCTCTAGACTAGGTTACAGCGCAAGTGTAGTGGGCAACACTTAGCGTACCTAGAGGGGAGCCTAGGCCAGGAGGAGCCAGCTAACGCCGTGACGGAACAGTGCGACAGGGACCGGGTTACCGGATTCCGAGCTTGTGAGGTGGAACGTACGAGGTCGCGCGACCGTCGTACTCTTGCAGCCCATGAATCATTCTTTGTCCATACTCCTTCCAGTACCAGCCTACTCCATCGCAGCAACCACCCTCGCCACTGTTGCACCAAGACACCAGAAGGAGTGTGTAGGGTGGGCTGCTTAGGTGAACATCGCTGGGCGCCGAGAGCGATTAATGAAGAGGTATCATGGGGCGGAGAACCACGTCCGGGATCGATTTGCGCGCAACAGACGGTCGCATATATTCATACAGAGGGGGAACTATGTAGAATACAAAACGCATTAGGCCACTGTGATCAATAAGGTTTTGGTGTCATCAATAACCATAGACAGAAGGGGTTGGTGCTACGACTAGCCCACACCCTATTGAGTGAATCAGTGCTCTACGCATGGACTATGTTATGGAACGGGGAGTGGCGTGTCAGGCTCTAATGGTCACGTGCCTCCGGCTCAGGGTGGGGTCTCTCGCCAGGCTGAAGCATATAAATGTGATACTCGGACAGGTCGCTGACTACTCTTATACCGCAAATATGTCCCAGCCCCATCCTTCTACGCGTCTCTGCTTTGCACTCTATCGGTGCCCACCTTCGGGAGGCTGTCCCCAGGCTGTGGATCCTCGACGGTGGTGGTCTGGTGTGCAGCTTGAATATGCAGTCCTCCCTCAGATATACGCTTGCGGCTCCATGGGTGTCCTCACAATGTGCCGACACAGGGTTCACCAGGCCCATATTAGATACTCGATGGCTCTCTCTACCATATTTTGTGTAATAGAATCAATACCGTCTTGGATGCGTCTCTTGGTGGCATTCGCCTAGTCGTCCCAATGTACCCTCCTCACGGATCGCCGCGTAGACTAGACAGCGGGGATATTACAGAGTGTCCATTACCAGGATAGGGAGTTCCTATGGGATTCACGACGCAGAGGGTGTTCTCTACCCTAACCTGTTTCCCATTGTCTCGTATCTTCCTCCCAAGATGGTGTGCTAGTTACTTTGTTACCTTTACCGCGTCGCTCCGCCTCCCAAACGCGTTGTTTGCCTCGCCTCTATGAATCGCTCGTACCCAAGGCCAATGTCACCCATTGGAGGTGATCGTGTCTTTCTATCGTGTTCAGCAGTCCTAGATTCTCTCAAATGTCCTGCCTCCGGAGCCTCTCAGGGTCAGAGTGAGCTCGTCTGCCGCAAGAGCCAGGACACAACGGGGGAGGAGGTGCATTAGTGCTGGGTATATATAAATGAGATTGGAGGTTTGGGACAAAGACGCGTCTGCTTCCCTACCAAGCGAACTGCCCCACTGGAGGCCATCGCGTCTTCTGAGGCCTATCGCAATACAGGCTGCCGTCACATAGCGCGACAGAGGATAGGGGGAAATCAGCCCCGAAGGTGGAGAAAGAATTGACTTGCAGACAACATTCAAAATGTAGGATCCTATCTCCAGTGTACCACATCACTTCCGCAATCCTCGTATCCCCAGGTATGGAGACGTGATATAGACATGGCGATCTCAGAGCAGAGCCCCGGTGAATACGTGTCTGATAGCTCTGACACCTAAGTCCTCAGGCTTCGTGGGCCGTGTTTTTGCCATTCCCTGTAGTGTGCAATCCTCGTGTATGCTCACCTATGTGCAGAAGGTGTGTGTTTCTCCGAACGGCTCGCAGGACTCCCTTGTGCGCCTGAGGAGCTGTCCTTACTTCGCCAGAATTGATCTCAAGCTGTCCCCAAATGTCCCCAGGTGTCTCAGGTCAGTTGACTCCTCAAAAGATCGTGTCGCATGTGAGCCTGAGCCTTTAGAGGATTGCCAATGAGCCTGTGGTGCTCCCAAACGTAGTGCGTCAGGCCTCTCTGAGACCATCCCGTATATAGGTCTCCGCCCGGGATGTGCAAGTATTTTCCACGCGCTATGACTGCCGCTTGGTAGATACATGAGAGGAGGGAACATGGACATCCTCCATTCTCATCCAACTCACACTAAGAGGAGATCTCGCCCATAGTGTCAACGCGCGTAGTTATTGCTTCAGGTGTCCCGATCACCTCTTGTGAAAAGTCGAGATGGAAAAACTGTTGGGAATTTTATTTTATCATATCTACGTGTAGCTTCGGGGCACATCCAGTGGTCTTCACCACCCAGCACCTGCGCTCCTGTGCTGTCTCCCCGTAACGACAAAAGTAGTGTCAACGCGGTCGGAAAGTGATAGGTTACTTTAAATTCCCCAAGAGTTCCCAGTTCCAGTGACCATCGAGGCAGGACTACGCTCGCGTTTTTTTAGGGTCGGTCCCTTGATTATGTCACCAAAATGTGGGTAACGTGTTTTAAAGAATAGTAAACGTTTCACTGTGTTTGAAGTGGCGACGTTTTTGAAGCCGCATCGGTGATGCCCGGCCCATCACGACCCATTCGAATAAGCTATGCTGTTTCGTAGGCCATTGTCTGCGTCAGGTGTTTATTTCAGGTGTCCCCCCAGGTTGAGAAGGACATCTGAGGGTGTACGAAGGTTGGGTAGATGGGAGCGGATTGGTGCGGCAGATGACCGTTGCCCCGAGATGTGAGGTCACCCGCAGGCTGTGGAGTTTATTTAACCACGCACAAGAGCGTGGATGTTGGAGAGGCATGCTCTCTGACACACGCAGAAGTGGATGGATACTCATGTGACGGACTCTCGTAAAGTATTATGGAGAGTCCCTCTGCCCAGCGAGCGTCATAGCCTGACCACCGCTCCCGCCGGCGAAGAGTCCTCTGGCTCTCTCTGAGGCCGGACGCTATGATTATGCTACACGCCGTGGGTGCTGCTGCAGCTCTCGAGCCTCTCCCAACGGTCACTCCAGTCAAACGCTGCGGCTCCTGCGCCTGTCTCTCCACGACGCGTCTAAAATGCATTCCTCACGATGCTATTTCTTAGCTCGGGATGGTGCACCAGGCCCTTTTCGCTTGACACATGTGCTGCGCCTGCTCACTGTCTAACTGTTTAGTGTCTGCGTCCATAAGAAGCACCTTCCTCGTGTGGCTGCGTGGGGCCTAAAAGCTGGCACCGTACGTGGCTGCCCTGACCAGGTTCGATATTTTTGATCAAGCTAGCCGGTCGACACGCCGCCAGATGCAGGGCAGTGAGCTTTTGTCCTTCCCCCTAAAATGTGGCATGGTCTTCCTGAGTGTGCGGCTCCCCTGTGAGTATCCCGAAGATGCTATGCATTATCGCGTTCACTCACACCCAAACGGTCAGTACTGAGACCCTGACTTACTGGCTCTTGTAAGGGAAGACAGGAGTTCAGGCGGGCGATGTCTCTAGCGGAGAACGTTGGTGAATGCGAGTGGTCTGCGCCCACAAGACAGGGCGGGATCCTCACCGAGTCTAGAGTGAAAGGCAGAAACACTGGGTGCTGTCTCAGGTTGGCTTTTTATTTTCAAAGGAGCCGCGGGCTGCTGGTACGCTATGTAGCCCCCATACGGGGGGAGAGCTAGGGGATGTGGTCGACTATCGATCCATGTAAGAATGTTGCGGTTTCCAATCTGCCGCAACACGGGCGATGGTAATGGTCGACGACTCTGTCCACGTAAAGAAGGTCCTCACGCGGACCGTAGGTCTGAGGCGTCGCCAAGTGAGGGCAACGCTTCTGCGGCTCTCCCTTCGAAGTCTTGTGCTGATTGCTTGAAGTTCTCGTCGGCAAGTGTGGGGCCTGCGTCTCTGCGAGGTGACTTGGTTGCGTCGTAACCCAAGTATTGCCCGGGAAGGGGCAGTGAGTCCTTTTTCGTCACGATCCTGTCGTTTGAGACTCTCCGCTGATTCACTTTTCGTCACTGTCGACCCTTCGCCCCAGTGACTTTGTGAGTAAACTCAGTCCCCATGTAATCGGTCCTTCGGGCTCACCATCCCCTGTCTTAGTGCGTGGTTCCGCCAAGTCGGACCAGGCGCTCCTCGATCGTCGGTGTTCCAGATCACCGTCCCACTCCTTTAGATACGCATCCCTGTCCTTTTATCAAACCATTCTCCTGGTTCCATTCTCTCCATCACATCCGCCTGTCCTAGTGGTTTTAAACGACTTCGTTGGGATGGCCAGTTCACCGCTTGTCACTTTCGCGGTCACCATTGCCTCCCAGTGGGTGTCCGTCTCCTACACATGTAGCCAAGGTCCCCTTGTTCCTTCTCAGCTGTTACGAGCAGTGTTCCACGCTGTCGGTCCAGTTTCGCTCACTGGAGCATGAATGCTCGCTCTCGTGCCTTTCTTTTCGTCTACAGACCAATCTGTGCCCCAGTTTTTGGTTTCTCTATTTCAAAAGAGGAAGCCTAGCACTAACTGTTAAGTGTAAATTTCGCACTGGCTTTCGTCCACAGGGTGTCGTGCATGGTGGAGGCCCTGCAACCAATACCCTGTCGGCAGTCTCTGAGTCAGCGATCGCGCATCCCTCTGGTCCTCCTTCACCATCCGGGGCCTGGTTCAGTGGGGTTCACGTTGTATATTTTTTGTTTTCCAGGAAGGAGTCCACAACTTCACCGATCGTCATCTTGGTTAACTACGTTCGAGGAATAGCCTCACGTGACTCCTCCAGCAGATGCTACCTGTGCCTGCACCCAGTCCACTACTAAGCACTCCCTGCTCCTTGTCCAACACGCGCAGATCCCAGCAGGTCACGTGGTTGCCAGTTTTTTCCAAGAACCAATCCCTGTGCACGGTCTCCCATATGTATCTGACCGCGCGGAGTGCTCAAGTCCGTCTAAGTTTGCACTTTTGCTACAGTAGCGGCACACATATCCTTTGTCCCGTGTGATCAAGTGCTCCTACTGTGACCGTTTCAGCCATCCGGTCTGTCCCTTGCTGTTTCATGTTCCCTCTGCCCAGGGTCCAGTGAGGTAAGTTCATGTGGCGAGGTACAGTGATCGGTCAGTGGGGTCAGTGGAGGGTCAGTGGAGGTTGTCCTGCAGTGCTGGGAAGAGGCCGCTCTCAGTGAGGTCGTGGTCCCTTTCCGACATCCATGCGGTTGCACCGTGTGCTCGTTTCGCGAGTTCGTCGACAGGGTTCGCCCGTTCACTTGTGCCGATCTACAGTCGCGTGCTCCGGACATTATCGCTGTTCAGTAGCCACGATCTCCTCTCATGTCTGGTCCCTAAACTTAACATTATTGGGTCTTGCCCCGGTGTGCCGCGCTAAGCTCTCGCCGTGAAGTGGTGCGCGTCTTTCTCACATCGGGCTCGTTGGGCATGAGGCGACGATCCTATGCGTTTGATAAGCTTCTGATTCGTGCAGTACTAGCATTCCTCGGGGCACGCGTGCTTAATCTACAAAAGTTTTGCCATGAGGAGAATTGATGCCGGCTGTTTGCAGTCTGGAGACGGAGGCAGATACTAGTTGAGGGCTTGCTAGGTCCTCTTTTCAGGGAGTCGCGCGGTGTCCGATATTGTGGTTGGAGCTTGTTAACGTGGTGCCCCTCGCGGGCCTTGGGTTTGTTCTGACAGTATTTGGCCTCACCCAAGCCTGTGCTGTCAGAGCTGTGTTGCAGACGGGGCTACGCCTGGCGCAATTACTGGTCCAGCTAGGGTACTCGAGCAATATGGGGTATGGAGGCATTCCGCAGAAGAGAACAGATTTGGAGAGCGCTCTTCTGGCAAACAGTATGTATTTTCCTTTATCGCCTTCCGCCTGTTGAGGAGTGTATTGGTGCAAGAGGGAAGGTCGGGTGAGGTGCGATAGGGCACTGTTGGTCTAGCTGGAGGGTGCTTCTATTCTTTGTGGCCAGATGAAAGAGAATAGGACGACTAAAGCGTGGCTTTCAACGCTGACCAGGCTTTGCTCTGCGCTCTTCATTTAAACACAGATGGGAAGGCGCGGGTGTGAGTAAGATTCCACGAAGGACTTGGACGATGGACTGCGGTCGGGTCAGGCTTTTGCGCAGAAAAAGTTCTGGAAGGTGCCTTGAGGGTCAGGTGGAGAATGTCCGTGAATCAGATTGCGAGTTGGTCCCTGGGCCGAATCCCTTGAAGATGTTTGATGGTCAGTGATGGTCAGTGAGGGGTCAGTGAACCAAAGGGGTCCAGGTAGGGGTAGTGAGCCAGTAGGGGTCTGCACGCTATGAGGGAGGGGCTCAGTGACCACACGGGCCCGGGGTCCTAAAGCCGGCTTTGGCGGAGTCTCTCGGAGTGTACGTTGAGGTTCCAAGGTGGGCGTGCTCCTCTCCTCTGCTGCCCCTCCTAGCCTGTGTCAGCCGGCGGGGAGGGTCGACTGCAGGCCTTGGTGAGGTGGCGTCACAGTGAGGGGAGGAACAGGGCGTGACATCTTCAGTTGCCGGACGGAGGGTCAACCTGACTCCGCGATTGATGCAGGTGTGCGCACCTCTCGGTCAGAGGGTGGTCGTGAGTGGTGCATGGGAGTGACTTCAGACTGTCTGAAGGGGGACAGTTCCAGTGCATGGGGGGGGGAGACTCGTGCCTTGTCAGGGTGACACATCCAGCTAGGTAGATTTGGAGTCCTTCTCTGATATGTGCTTGCTGCTTTAATAGGCTATCATTCGATGCAGCTCCCTACTGGGGTCCAATATAACTAGAATAAGAGAAGTGCCTACAGGGATACTCCGGTTGTCAGTAGGATGTGCTTCATTCTCCCTTGCACTCATCTCGAGGGATCGCACGTGGGCTCGCAGATCGGGGTCGAGCAGCGCCGTCAGTGCCAGCGCCTCCTGCCATCGTTCAGTTCTGAGGGGACAACGCGGTTTTCTCGGGTAGTGCACCGCTACTGGGTTCCCTCCGGGCTCGCCTCACGCGCTTAGTCGGGGCCGCTCCGCAAGTGATGTCGCGAGGGTCCACCTAGGTCCTGTGGTAAACATCCCTGGTGTGCAATGGGATCTCAGGGGGGCGAAGCCACAGGCTTCCTTCTCTTGCCGGTCCACCACGTGCTAGTGCCGAGGGGGGGTCCAGTTAGGGGTCAGTCTCGGGGCCGGTCCCGGCACAGTGAGGGGGTCCCATTACGTAACCGCACAGGGGCAACGGTGCTGGTCCCACATAGTGTGAAATGGCTCGCAGGGTGGCATCCATCCCTCTGGCAGCTCCATTGGGGAAGTGGCGGCAGATTTCCTCCGGGGCGTGGTAGTTCGGGTGTTCTCTGTTACCCCGTGTGCTATCAGGGTGCCTCACTGTTGTCCCCAGTCCTCTCCAGCTCTCCTGGAAGCAGCTCCTCTCTCTAGGCCCCCAAAAGCGGAGCCGTGTGGAGACTCCTCGCGTGGAGGCTCTTAGCTGCGACGTGCGTGCCTACGGTGAGTGGCCGAGGCCGCCATGCCAGTGAGGTCTGCCCGTTAGCTAGATGGGGGCCTCCAGAGCCAGGAGGGGGGTCTTCCCCTCCTCCTACTGGTCGCAGCCTCGGGGCGTTGCGCAGTCAGCCTCTGAGGGTCCAGTCCTCTCTGACGGGGGTTCCAAATCCTCTCTCTCTCTCGTGGAGCCACAGATTCTGGTGAAATGGGGGAGGGCTTTCCAAGGGTTGGCAGCAAGGAGAAGTCGTGTGGCATACAAGATAGATACGAACCCCAAAGGGAAATTCCAGAGTCGGCGCATTGGGTGGGGTCAGTGAGAGGGGGTGTACCTAGTGCCATGCTTTCGGCCTCAGGCAGGGTCCTCAGAATATTTGGCAGGTGGGCACAGGGCAGGAGGGTGTCAAGTCGCAAGCCAATCCAAGGGGATTGCTGCCAGGCAGGCGTCACCTTCCACAAGGGTGAGGATTGGGGTTCACTCAGTGAGGGTCAGTGAGGGGTCAGTAGGAGAGTCGGTGGTGTACTCTGGCAGGCTGTCTTCTCAGTGTAGGGGTCAGTGACCTGGTCAGCGCCAAAGATTGGTGCGGAAGTGGTGGGAGAGAAACGCTACAAAAGTCGAGTTTTCGTTACACATATGAGATTTTAAAATTAGTCGAGAGTTCAACATGATGCTTTTGATTCTTTAGCTTTGGGCGCAGGGTCAGTGGGAGGTTGTGGGTGGTCAGCTCGAAGGGGGTCAGTTGTCAGGTGCGCACGCTCAGAAAAGTGCAAGGGTTGTCTCAACCCGTACGAGAGGCAGCAGGCCGTCGGAGTAGGGGTGCAGGAGAAAAATATTCCATTGGCACATGGATTGGTCCAGTGGTAAGCGATACTTTCCAGGTCGAAGGGATCACTTCTATCCAGCCCAACCCAAGGAGGCAATTCCATGTGGGCGTCTGCAAAATGTCCAGTGTGTGGAGTGCCAACGTTGGTCGCAGTTCTCAGCATTTTGTTCCTGTTGGGGATCTGGATTTTCCCCTCTGATGGGTCATTGGGGATGCAGTGTCCGTGGACCTTCTGGCTCATGCTCTTCCAGTTGGATTGGGCCCAGAAGATCGGTAGAGTCGCAGCGCTCAAGAGCAGTCTTAGGGGGTAGGTTTGGAAGGGGCTGGATTGGTCGATTAGGTGTTCCGGTTACGAGTGAATGGGTTGCCGTCTAGTGGGGTCTCTATTGGTGTCGACTTGAATGGGCCACTGATTGGTGCCTTGATTGGCCAGTCTCGAGTGAATGGTCTCTTTCTGATAGGCAGTGCGTGTCTGATGGTACAGTGAGCTGGGTCAGTGAGGGGTCTAGGGGTCGAACTGGGGTCTCGGTCCACCTGCGTGGGGTCAATGGTCTCGAACGGTGGGTCTTTGAGTGACGTGGGGTCACCTTAGTAGAGATGAGGGTGTCCAAGTTGGAATGGTCACTGGGCGGTCATGGTCACATAGGTGTTAGGTGAGCTGATGGCCATTGGTCATGTTCCAGTGACGGTATTAGATCGTGGATGGTCAGCTGCATGAGGTCTCGTATGGTCATGGTCACTGAGTGGGGTCTGGTCGATGCATGATGGGGGTCTGTCCTGATGGTCATGGTATTGGGTGTTCTCACTCTAGCCGTGGTGGAGTGTGGGGTCGGTCTCAGTGAGGGTTCAGTGAGGGGATTGCGTCAGTCTAGGGTGGTGCCCTTGGTCATCTGCTTCGGACTGTCCCCTCCCGCTCTGGGGTGTGAGAGCTGCTTCGAAATGCTCTGATACCCACGTCGATGGAGCGAGCTGTGTTATTCCTCCAACGTCGTCTCCTTGCGAAGTGAAGACAGTCTGCAAACCCCTGGAATTAGCGAATCTTCAGACCACGCGGCCACAGCGTGCAAAGGGAGCCATGACAATGATAGCGTTGCACGAGATATGGGGCTGATAGAAGGTTATTCTTAAAGTAAGAGAGTGCTTTTTTGCTCTCTCAAGAGCAACCCGGAGTGGTTGGGCGATTCCGTTTTCAGCAATTTCGCTCGAGCCAGGTGCGATCTATGCTGGTGAGGGAGCAGAGGGGAGGGTCGAGGGCACTGAAGGGGGTCAAAAAGAGCTGAGGCGAGGTGCAGTGAGAGGGGAGGGGGGGTACGCCCTGGTGGGAGTGGAGCATTGCTGGTGTTTAATTCCCAGCTGTGTCATGTCAGATCCAGGAGCACTCCTCAGAGCAGGGCCCGAAATAAACCCTCTGCCCTGCTCTCCGTGCTGCTGTGCAGCTCATCCCTGCCTCATTTGTGCAGGCGCTGGCTGTATTTGTCATGGCACAACTGGTTCAAGGTCTCGACGAGCCCTTCCCCAGGGTCCTCTCTGTCTGAATCCCCCTAGGGATGTGGACGCTGAGAGGCTGAAGCGTTTCCCGAGTGTCTTCTGAGCGTGGCTGCCCGATTGTTTCAGTGACCCACCGGGGCCGGAGTGAGGGTTGCCTACGAGGTGACTGCACAAGGTGGGAGGTCGCGTTTGAAAGCGGTTTGGGAATTAGGCGGTCTCGGGAAGGTAGTGGGGGCGTGGAGGGTCGAGCAGGTGAAGTGTCACTGGGACAGGCTAGGGTCTGGGTGCAGGGATGCAGTGTATTTGCCCTGTGCTGGTTGACCCGTTTCCCAGGTCAACACTGCTCCCTGTGAATCGATGCATGTTGTGTGTGGTTGTGGGTCTGTCTTCTTGCACGCCGAAATGCTGGGGGTGTGGCAACATATCATTGTGAGTTAGCAGGTCGTCCACTGGTGCTGTTGAGTGGCAGTTAGGGAGGGTCAAGCTGTTCCTGTCCCGCCTACGCCGAGTGAACGACGTTGACGTCGGGGAGCGCGGGAGTCACGTCGCTCGCGTGGTGGCGTGCGAGGGTGAGGAGAGGGTGGCAGGTGCGCTGTTAGGGGGCGGCTCTTCTGTACAGTATTGCTTACCTGGTATGCACTGGCGGAGGGTGTATTCGTGTCTACACATGTGTAGAGGGTAAGTCTGGTGAGAATGGTAGACATTATGGTGAGGCAGGTGGCCAGGAGGTCACAGATGGTGTGACCAGAAGCTATTCCGTTCTGGGCATTGTGGTCGCTCTGCCTGGCGGATCGATGTGGGCGTGAATGCTGACACAGTTGATCTGGATCTAGCTGGAGTCCAAGGTGCGGGACTGGGGAGTGTGTCCTGTTCAAAGATTCAACAGCTCAACGATCCCGAGAGGGCTTCGGCTATGCTCACCGAAATCTCTCGGGACGGGTCAAGTGAGGGTCAGTGGGGTCCAGTGGGGTCAGTGATCTTTGGCGCTCACTATTTTGCCTGGGGAGGTGATTCCTCCCCCGCGTAGGGTGGGGGCCCACTTGCACTTACGACTTTTGAGAGTGGGTTAGGATTCAGTGAGGGGTGGGACGTGTAACAGTTGGTTGGGGTTCCGCTTCCCACTACACCCAGAATTTCCCAAAGTGTGATACATTTGCGTCGGTCATTTAGTGAGGTTTCGCAGGTCTGAGGGAGGAACAGAGGGGCTCAGTGATGGGTCAGTGTGGTCAGTAAGATGGTCAGTAGGCCGTCGCCCTAGAGGGCGGAGTCCGTTATTTTGTTGACGGTGCTGTCGGGCTTGCTTCAGGCCCACAGTGAGGTGGTTTGTCACACCAGAGGTGGGGTCACTGGTTGGGCTTGGGGGGTGGGGCTTCAGGGCTCTGCACGGAGGTCCCGGCTCGACTCGGCTGAAGAGCAGAACAAGGAGCGAGCACACACTGAGCACGTCAGCATCCCCTGCCTGAGCCCTGGGAACGGCTCCGTCCCCCTGGACACAGCCAGAGCCGCTCCCTGGAACGCTCCCGGCATCTCACACCTTTGATTTTGGGACCGGGAGATTTTTTTCCTCCAGCTGAAAATCTCTGCAGCAGCACATCAGAGCAATGACCAGGGGCGGCTTTCACTCCAGCACGGCTCATCCCCAGCCAGAGCCCCAGCATCCTTAATTGACAGAATTAGGAAGCTCATTTGAAGAGTACTTGAGTCCTCAGAGTCTAATTTCCTGCCATATAAATAATACATCAGCAACAGCAGGCTCCGGGAAAACCAACCAAATAAATAAATAAATAAACGGATAAATAAATAAATAAATAAAAATAAAAACCAAAGGAGCCCAGATGAATATTCCAGCCTCCATCACACGGTGAGAAATCCTTTGCAGAGGCTTTTCGCGATAGCCCCCGACTGCACTGTAGCATTTCTCGCCTTGTCTGCTGGAACTCAGGGGATGTGAGCCGAAAATGATTCCTGGGGGCCTCTTCCCGCAGGCGTGATCACACCTTGTGATGAGCTCAGCCAGCGCTGGGCTCGCCAAAATAAACATTCCAGCATCCCAGAGCCCAGCCTTGGGCTCTGCATCCGGGGAAAGCGCCAGCAGCATTCCCAGGAGAGCCCCCGGCCATGGGCAAAGGGGCTCAGGACAGCAAAATCCCGAGGATTTCCCAGCTGGAACCATCTCCAGTGCTCCCACCTCAGCCACAGGATCCCAGAATGGTTTGGGTGGGAAGGACCTTAAAGCCCATCCCATCAACCCCTATCATGGCAGGGACACCTTCCAGTGTCCCAGGCTGCTCCCAGCCCCAATGTCCAGCCTGGCCTTGGACACTGCCAGGGATCCAGGGGCAGCCACAGCTTCTCTGGGCACCCTGTGCCAGGGCCTGCCCACCCTCCCAGGGAACAGTTCCTCCTTCCCACCTAATCCACACCTCTCCTATTTAAATCCAAAACCATTTCCCTGCTTTCCTGCCCCTGTAAAAGCAGCTCCAAGCCCCACAGCCCAGGAAAGGCTGGAAGGAAGGGAGCAGGGGAACTCCAGGAGTTCACGGGAAGTGTTTCTGCAGCACAAATATTTGTATTCCGTGCTGTGGGATTCACAAGCACACACTCGACTCCAGCAGGGAGAGCCTGCAAACACAGCTGAGCTTTCTATGTACTCACCACTTGCTCCTGCCTTTCTCCCTCCCTCGGGCTTTTCTCATCCTGAGGGCGGCTCCAATCTCTGCTCCCTGGGGGACAGCACCCAGGGAAGGCTGGAGCTGGGCCAGGGCAGGCTCAGGCTGGAGAGCAGGGAAAGTTCTCCTGTCCCCAGAGGGTGCTGGCACGCCCAGCTCCCCAGGGAATGGTCCCACCCGAGCTTCCAGGCTCCAGGAGTGTTTGGCAGCGCTGCCAGGGATGCACAGGGGGATTTTGGGGGTCTGGCAGGGCTGGGGCTGGGCTGGGTGATTGGGGTCCCTTCCAGCTCAGGATATTTTGTGATCCCACAGCAGCCCTGAGCTGGGCGCTCACCCCCTCTCCCTGGCCCAGCTGGGATCAAAGGTGCCGGAGCAGGAGAAGCTCTGAGGCCGTGGCTGGCAGAGCAGGGGCAGCTGTCCGGGCACTGCCCCATTTCCTTTGGGGTGCCTGCTCCTGGCTGCCCCCCAAGAGCAGAGGCAGCTCCAGTGGGGCCGGACGAGGTTCCTGTGCCAGCTGTGCCTGGCAGCTGCCTGGGCACGCGGCCTTGGGAAATTCTCGCTGTTTTCCAGCTCTTGCTCTTTTGCAGGGCTAGCAGAATTTCTCAGTGTAGAGACATTTGTCAATTTGCATAATTAAAGCACTGCAAACTCATCCGGATTCACAGATCCCTGCGCCGGCTCCCTGGAGACTCCCCACTTCTCTCCCATGAATTATTTATCAGCGGAGCTGCTCCAACAGGGCCCTTTGTCTGCTCCACATTTCGGGCTCCCGGGTGGGGATGGGACTGCTCCGGGGACAGGAACAGCTCCAGGTCCCACAGTCCCCACCTGCTCCGCTCTGCCAGGGAACACCGGGAATTCCTGGGAGCTGTGGGGCTGCCAGTGGGGAGGCAGCTGAAGGTGTTGGGTCCAAGGTTAGGCTCCATGACCCGGAGCTCTTTTCCAGCTGTAGGAATTCTGTAGGTGAGGCTCCTGTGCACATGGAGGATCTGTAGCGGGCTGTGCTCTCCCACACTGCTTAGAGCCTTGGATGCAGCACCAGCTCAGGGTGCCTGGCACTGCTGTCCCCACACATCACCCAATCCTCAGGGCTGGGAATGTTCTTCCACATCCCCCTGAGCTGGCACTGCTGGGGCACCTCCAGTGCTGGGACAGCTCTGGGAGCCTCCTGACAGGAGAGCCCTGGAGGGCTGGAGGGTCCAGAGAGGGAGCTGGGGAAGGGTCTGGAGCCCCAGGAGCGGCTGAGGGAGCTGGGAAAGGGGCTCAGCCTGGAGCAAAGGAGGCTCCGGGGGACCTTGTGGCTCTGCACAACTCCCTGACAGGAGGGGACAGCCGGGGGGGTCGGGCTCTGCTCAGGGAACAGGGACAGGAGAGAGGGAACGGCCTCAGCTGGCCAGGGAGGGCAGGGGGATATTGGGGAAATTCCTCATGGAAAGGGTGGTCCAGGGCTGGCACAGCCAGGGGTGGATCCCCATCCCTGGAAGGGTTTAACAACCCTGTGGATGTGACACTTGGGGACATGGGTCAGTCTGGCAGTGTTTAGTGACAGTTGGATTCAATGACCTCAGAGGACTTTTTCAACCTTGCTGACCCTGTGATTCCATGATTCCAGGAAGGGAAGGGACAGTCTGAGTGGTCAGACTGCAGCCAGGCACCCCCGTGCCCCCCTCTCAGGGGCTGCTCTCTGAGAACACTCAGTGATGGTTTTCTCCGGCCAGAAACCACAATTCCCTGGATTAGGCACTGGAAAAAATGGAGATAACACAGGGGAAAAGCCCGAGGGAGGGAGAAAGGCAGGAGCAAGTGGTGAGTACATAGAAAGCTCAGCTGTGTTTGCAGGCTCTCCCTGCTGGAGTCGAGTGTGTGCTTGTGAATCCCACAGCACGGAATACAAATATTTGTGCTGCAGAAACACTTCCCGTGAACTCCTGGAGTTCCCCTGCTCCCTTTCCTTCCAGCCTTTCCTGGGCTGTGGGGCTTGGAGCTGCTTTTACAGGGGCAGGAAAGCAGGGAAATGGTTTTGGATTTAAATAGGAGAGGTGTGGATTAGGTGGGAAGGAGGAACTGTTCTCCTGGGAGGGTGGGCAGGCCCTGGCAACAGGGTGCCCAGAGAAGCTGTGGCTGCCCTGGATCCCTGGCAGTGCCAAGGCCAGGCTGGACATTGGGGCTGGGAGCAGCCTGGGACAGTGGGAGGTGTCCCTGCCATGGGGTTGATGGGATGGGTTTAGTCTTCCCACCCAAACCATTCTGGGATCCGTGGCTGAGGTGGGAGCACTGGAGATGGTTCCAGCTGGGAAATCCTCGGGATTTTGCTGTCCTGAGCCCCTTTGCCCATGGCAGCGGGGCTGGGGGTTCTCCTGGGAATGCTGCTGGCGCTTTCCCCGGATGCAGAGCCCAAGGCTGGGCTCTGGGATGCTGGAATGTTTATTTTGGCGAGCCCAGCGCTGGCTGAGCTCATCACAAGGTGTGATCACGCCTGCGGGAAGAGGCCCCCAGGAATCATTTTCGGCTCACATCCCCTGAGTTCCAGCAGACAAGGCGAGAAATGCTACAGTGCAGTCGGGGGCTATCGCGAAAAGCCTCTGCAAAGGATTTCTCACCGTGTGATGGAGGCTGGAATATTCATCTGGGCTCTTTTGTTTTTTTATTTTATTTATTTATTATTTATCCGTTTATTTATTTATTTATTTGGTTGGTTTTCCGGGAGCCTGCTGTGCTGATGTATTATTTATATGGCAGGAAATTAGACTCTGAGGACTCAAGTACTCTTCAAATGAGCTTCCTAATTCTGTCAATTAAGGATGCTGGGGCTCTGGCTGGGGATGAGCCGTGCTGGAGTGAAA
>CM019228.1:13323144-13341099 GCA_009741485.1 Malurus cyaneus samueli | reverse complement strand
ACCACAGAACAGTGGAATGGTTTGGGCGGGAAGGACCTTAAAGCTCATCCAGTGCCACCCCTGCCATGGCAGGGACACCTCCCACTGTCCCAGGCTGCTCCCAGCCCCAATGTCCAGCCTGGCCTTGGACACTGCCAGGGATCCAGGGGCAGCCACAGCTTCTCTGGGCACCCTGTGCCAGGGCCTCCCCACCCTCCCAGGGAACAATTCCTTTCCCATATCCCACCTACCCCTGCTCTTTATCAGTGGGAATCCTTTCCCCCTTCTCCTGGCCTTTACATTTCCCCCCTCCACCTTCCCTGCCATCCCCTTCAGGCACTGGGAAGGCATTTCCTACCCTGGAAGGGGAAGGTGGGAGGGAGGAAATGTTTTGTGTCCGAGGTGGGACACAAAACTCCAGGGTGGGATTGTTGGGGGTGTCCATGCAGGGCCAGGGGCTGGATTGGATGATCCTGGCGGGTCCCTTCCAGCTCAGGATATTCCACAGTTATATGATTTACTTGGCAGGTGAGCCTTCAGCCAGCCCAAAAGGGTTTTTCTCAGGGGAGGGCAAAGGATAAACCTCCTCCCACAGAGGTTTTGTCCCTGGGAGCAGCGTGGAGTGACAGCTCCAGCCCCAGCCCCAGCTGATCCAGGAAAGCTCCAGAGCTGCAGGAAGTGCTGGGAATGCCACAGCTACTCTCCAGGGTTTGGAAGCCACCTGTGGGGTCAGTGCAAGGACAGGAGAGTGACAAAATGTCATCCCAGCTTGA
Source organism: Malurus cyaneus samueli (assembly GCA_009741485.1). Lineage (NCBI taxonomy): Eukaryota > Metazoa > Chordata > Aves > Passeriformes > Maluridae > Malurus > Malurus cyaneus. The sequence continues at coordinate 13,340,347 of CM019228.1, read as the reverse complement.
GCAGGGGACAGGGAGGGGCTCAGAGCTCTTGTTCCAGATACCTCATCCCACACTGAAATCCAGCATCTAGGGGACAGCAGGGGTGACCTCATTGTGGCATTACAGGACCCCAAAGGAGCTGACAGGAGAGCTGGAGAGGGACTGGGGACAAGGGATGGAGGCACAGGACACAGGGAATGGCTTCCCACTGCCAGAGGGCAGGGATGGATGGGATATTGGGAGGAATTGTCCATGGGAGGGTGGGCAGGCCCTGGCACAGGGTGCCCAGAGAAGCTGTGGCTGCCCCTGGATCCCTGGCAGTGCCCAAGGCCAGGCTGGACATTGGGGCTGGGAGCAGCCTGGGGCAGTGGAGGTGTCCCTGCCATGGCAGGGTGGCACTGGGTGGGCTTTAAGATCCCTCCCACCCAACCCATTCTATGGTTCTGTGACTTCCTGTGTGCCCCCTCGGCAGGGAGAATCCCAGAGATCATCTGCAGGGTCCAGAGGTGTCTGGGGCTTCTGGAATCCCATCCACACCCATCCCACGCATCATCTCAAGGAGCTTTTTATTCCACTGCTGCCAGAACTCCCTGACAATGGCACCCTGCTGCTGCTGCCCCTTGAGCTCCGAGGGCCTGCTGAGCAAAGTGGATTTGGGAAGGAACCTCTTGGATGAGGAAATGAGACGCTCAAGTGCTGATTTGCTGCCCGTTGGCCCCTGACCTGCAGAGGGAAGAAGGTGCTGCAGCACTTCACAGCTCCCACACTACACCAGGCCCTCGCTGTCCCAACTCGTCTGAGCTCCTTTTTCTTCTCCCTGCCTTTCAACAGGAATCTTTTGACTCCTTCACCAGGAACTTGCAGGAAGAGCATCTCAGAAATCATTGTTTATTCGATATTTATGGCACCCTTGGAATGCAAATGCAGCTGCAACAAATGAGCAGGCAGGTGGATGCTTTGCTCCTACACAATCCCTGAATTACCTTCCTGCACCCCTTGTTTTTCCTGGCTGACTTGCAGAGCTCTGGCATTGCCCAAGAGCTCTGTGCTTCACCTCTCTCTGTGAAATTCCTTCCATCCCTTTCCTCAGACCCTTGAGCAGGACTGGGATCTGTTCCCTTCCCCTGGACTTGCCACAGTTTGAGCAGGAAGATAATGGCATCATGGAATGGTTTGGATGGGATGGGACCTCAAAGTTCATCCAGTGCCACACCTCCCACTACCCAGGCTGCTCCCAGCCCCAATGTCCGCCTGGCCTTGGACACTGCCAGGGATCCAGGGGCAGCCACAGCTTCTCTGGGCACCCTGTGCCAGGGCCTGCCCACCCTCCCAGGGAACAATTCCTTCCCAATATCCATCCATCCTGCCCTCTGGCACTGGGAAGCCATTCCCTGTGTCCTGTCCCTCCACCCCTTGTCCCCAGTCCTCTCAGCTCTCCTGGAGCCCCTTTAGGCCCCAAAGGGGCTCTGAGCTCTCCCTGGATCCTTCTCCTGCTCCAGGTGAGCACCCCCAGCTCTCCCAGCCTGGCTCCAGAGCAGAGGGGCTCCAGCCCAAAACAAGACCTGGTGTCTCCACGCTCATTGTGTTGAGGACAGGCTGGGGGAGGTGGTGATGGTGGAGCAGAGGCCAAGGGGAGTCCTCCAGACAGAGCTGGGGTGGAACTGGGCTGGCTGGTTGGATTCAGCGTCGTGGAACCTTCTGGGAGCTCCTTGCAGCGGTGCTGAAGGGCTGAGGAGTGTCCCTTTGGTGGGATCAGCTGAACTTCCCTTCCTTCCTTTGACCCCACAGAGCCAGGTGTGGTTTAACCACAGCCAGCAAAGGATCTCCCTGAGCCACTGGTGCCATGGGGAGCAGATACAGGAAAGGAAAAAATAAACCCCCCAAAAAAACCCAAAGCAATGGGGGTGATGGACGATACAAACAATCAGTGATGGACATACCAACAATCACAGAATTGGGGCTGGAAGGACCTCCAGGGCCATCGAGTCCCAGCACTGACCCCGTTAACCAAACACTGCCCAGGCCCCCTGGGAGCCCTGTCCACCCCCACATGGGTGCTAACTCCACCCCTCCCCTGGTTCATGCACCGGGCGGGACCTTCTGTGGTGTGGGCTATCCCTCTCCTGGCCCTGTCCCATCCCAACTGCTCGTGCCCCTGAGCCTGGCATCCTGAAAATTCCTGGATTTGGGGTAAGCACAGCTCGGCACCACCCCAAAGCTCAGTGTGTTACCAACATCATCCTCACACCAAACCCTAAACACGGCCCTGAGCCAGCTCCAGCAAGGGATTAATGCCATCCTGGCCCCAAACAGGACAGCAGGACAGTAGGGACGGTGGGACAGTGGGGACAGTGGTGACAATGATCACAGTGGGGACAGTGGGACATGGGGACAGTGGTGACAGTGGGGACAGTGGGACAGTGGTGACAATGATCACAGTGGGGACAGTGGGACAGTGGGACAGTGAGACAGTAGGACAGTGGTCACAGTGATGACAGTAGGACAGTGGTGACAATGGTGACAGTGGGACAGTGGTGGCAGTGTGGACAGTGGTGACAGCATTTGCTGAAGGTGCCAGTGGCCCAGCCAGAGTGACTCCCATCCCAATCACACACAGAGAGGGGGTGTGAAGCTGGGACAGGTTTGTCCCCACCCTGCGTTTGTGGCCTGGTGACATCAGATGTCCTGAGCACAGAAATGTCCTGGGGAGGTGACAGCCAGGCCCTGGCTCAGAGTGGGCTCGGGGAAGGTGAGTTCCTGTTCTCATCCTGCTCCCAGCAAAGCTTCCAGGAGAGCAGAGCACGGAGAACTGGGAAGGTCAGTGCTATGACCAATGTGATGAAGGTCAATCCCAATGTTATTTGGGATCTTCTGTTTAAAGAGAGCTCCAGCTGTTTCAGGACATCTGCAGTGATTTTGGATATTTGTGGTTGCCACGGGATCTCTGTGGCTGCCCCTGGATCCCTGGCAGTGTCCAAGGCCAGGCTGAAAATTGGGGCTGGGACAGCCTGGGACAGTGGGAGGTGTCCCCATGGGTAGGGGTGGCACTGGATAGGATTTAAGGCCCTTCCCACCCAAACCATTCCAGATTCTGGTGAGATTCATTTCACCAGGCAGCTCCAGGGTCTGTCTGTCTCTGGAGACCAAGCAGGCAGCACCAAAGTGATATGGATTTTCACACTCACACACAACAAACCAATCAAAATTCACCATCTGTGGGGATTTTGGTAATTTAGAAAACTGTTAAAAATAAAAAAAAAATTAAAAAGAACGAGAGCCAGGACAAAATCTTCAGCTTGTAAAAGTTAAATCCCTTCTTCTGCAGCACCAAGCATCTCTGAACTCTGGGTCTTGGCTAGCTCCTGTGAAACCTTTAAGATTCTTTTTTGTACATGCACTGAAATTGAAGCACTACAAAGATCCCGAGGCTTTGATCCTGTTCTGGCCCAGCCCAGCCCCAGAGTGTGCCCAAGCAGTGACCAGAGGCAGAGTGTGACAGCCCTGCCCTGCCCTCCCGCGCAGCAGCACTCAGAGACCCCCAGGTTTGGGATTGTTCTCATGCACCACCCACTCCATGTCCACATGGATCCCAAAAAACCACTTTAGATTCCTCTCCTTAAACTCACTCTGTCCTTTGGCAGAGCCCTCTAGAAGGATGGATTGCCAGGAGGTTCCAGCCTCACCTGTTCCCTGAGTGCCACCAGGGTGAAAGATGTGACCAATCCCTGGTGTCCCCCTGCCCTGCCCTGAACACCTCTGGCACAGAAGTTGTCCAAAAATGTGAAACCTCCCTGTGGGTCGTGTGCTTCTGATCCCCCATGGCTGCCCTTCTCAGCAGCTTTTCCTCTACTCCAGCATCTTTGTCTGAGGCAGACAATGAGAAATCCATGGATTATTCAAACCATGACCTAGCATAAGCTTATTATACCCATATTAAAAAACCCTTCCTCCCATGGCAAAAATACATTGCACATCCAAACAAATTATTCCGTTAGCAATAAAAGGTGACTGCTTGTGAGCGCACAAAGGGCTGTAAATCCCACACTCAACGGCTGACATTTCCACAGGGGAAAGAAAGGGCCCAGGATAAAATCACCTGTGCTTCAGCCAAAGGAACAGGGAGACTGAAGGATTTCCACTGCTTGGGCCCAAGCCCATAAAATCAACCAGGAAACTCTGCTGGGATACAGAATCAGCGATCATGGAACAGTTTGGGTGAATGGGACCTCAAAGCCCACTCCAGGCCACCCTCCATGAGGACACCTCCACTGTCAGCTGCCCCAGCCCCAAATGTCCACCTGGCCTTGGACATCTGCCAGGATCCAGGGGCAGCCACAGCTCTCTGGGCACCCGTCAGGGCCTGCCCCACCCCCCAGGAACAAATTCCTTCCCAATATCCATCCATCCTGCCCTCTGGCACTCGACAGCCATTCCCTGTGTCCTGTCCCCTCCATCCCTTTCCCCTCTCTCCAGCCCTGAGAGCTCCCTTAGGCCGCCAAAAGGGCCTGGGCTCTCCTGGACCTTCTCCTCTCCAGTGAAATCCAATCTCTGAGCCTCTAACAGGAAAAGTACCCAGCCTTAATCACTTGTGATGTGATTAAGATGATGATCGATCATTGATGAGGTCAATCTCAGCCCATAAAGAACCATGCATCCAGGACCAGTAACAGACGCTCAAAGCAAACATTTGGCACCGTTCCCCCAGCCCAGCTTTCCCTTCACTTCACGCGTTCCGTATGGAAGCTTATTTAAGCCTAACCTTAAGAAATCAACTTTCAAAGAAAACAAGTCTCAAGAAACTGGGACGCCTAAGAGCTATTAAAAGGAACAAGCACAAAACAACACACTTCAGCAGACTACCGCCCTAAGAGAGCAGAAAATGAGGAAAGAAAATGCAGCCCCAACATGAAATAGAATAAAACTCATTTAACATTTAAAAGCTCTTTTGTTTATTTATTTTTTTTAATCTTTCCCCCGTTGCTTGTGTTAACCCTGGTTTCTCTCACACAGCAGCCCGGCTCAGCTACTGCCACCTCAACACAGGAATGTGTCAGAGCGGATTTCGAAGCCTATATCATCAGATCCCCAGCAGCCAGAACAAGTGTCCAAGCAAAGGTGTTGCCTCCATGAGGATCTCCCCCTCTGGCTGCACCATGGAATCATAATGTTGAAAAAGCCTCCAAACCACAGGTCAAGTCACCATTCCCCAGGGATGAGCCGTCGCCTGGGCAGATGTACACTCCTGGTTGCCAGGCAACACAAACCCTGTCCCTGCCTGGAATCATGCATATACCAGAGAGAGCTCCTCCTGTGCCCTCCTGAAACGCAGACACGGCAGAACTGCCTGCATTTAATTCTGTTTCATTGCTGGTCAGTGGGAAATGCCAGCTCTGCCCTCTGAGATAGCCAGGCCACATTGGGGCTGGGAGCAGCCTGGGACAGTGGGAGGTGTCCCTGCCATGGCAGGGGTGGCACTGGGTGGGCTTTAAGATCCCTTCCACCCCAACCCATTCTATGGTTCTGTGACTTCCTGTGTGCCCCCTCGGCAGGGAGAATCCCAGAGTTCATCTGCAGGGTCCAGAGGTGTCCTGGGGCTTCTGGAATCCCATCCACACCCATCCCACGCATCATCTCAAGGAGCTTTTTATTCCACTGCTGCCAGAACTCCCTGACAATGGCACCCTGCTGCTGCTGCCCCTTGAGCTCCGAGGGCCTGCTGAGCAAAGTGGATTTGGGAAGGAACCTCTTGGATGAGGAAATGAGACGCTCAAGTGCTGATTTGCTGCCCGTTGGCCCCTGACCTGCAGAGGGAAGAAGGTGCTGCAGCACTTCACAGCTCCCACACTACACCAGGCCCTCGCTGTCCCAACTCGTCTGAGCTCCTTTTTCTTCTCCCTGCCTTTCAACAGGAACCTTTTGACTCCTTCACCAGGAACTTGCAGGAAGAGCATCTCAGAAATCATTGTTTATTCGATATTTATGGCACCCTTGGAATGCAAATGCAGCTGCAACAAATGAGCAGGCAGGTGGATGCTTTGCTCCTACACAATCCCTGAATTACCTTCCTGCACCCCTTGTTTTTCATGGCTGCCTTGCAGAGCTCTGGCATTGCCCAAGAGCTCTGTGCTTCACCTCTCTCTGTGAATTTCCTTCCATCCCTTTCCTCAGACCCTTGAGCAGGACTGGGATCTGTTCCCTTCCCCTGGACTTGCCGCAGTTTGAGCAGGAAGATAATGGCATCATGGAATGGTTTGGATGGGATGGGACCTCAAAGTTCATCCAGTGCCACACCTCCCACCATCCCAGGCTGCTCCCAGCCCCAATGTCCAGCCTGGCCTTGGACACTGCCAGGGATCCAGGGGCAGCCACAGCTTCTCTGGGCACCCTGTGCCAGGGCCTGCCCACCCTCCCAGGGAACAATTCCTTCCCAATATCCCATCCATCCCTGCCCTCTGGCACTGGGAAGCCATTCCCTGTGTCCTGTCCCTCCATCCCTCAGCCTGGCCTTGGACACTGCCAGGGATCCAGGGCAAGCCACAGCTTCTCTGGGCACCCTGTGCCAGGGCCTGCCCACCCTCCCAGGAACAATTCCTCCAATATCCCATCCATCCCTGCCCCTTGGCATGGGAAGCCATTCCCTGTGTCCTGTGCCTCCATCCCTTGTCCCCAGTCCCTCTCCAGCTCTCCTGGAGAGCTCCTTTGAGGTCCTGAAATGCCCTGAGGCTCTCCTTGAGCCTTCTCTCCTCCAGGTGAACAATCCCAATCTCTGAGCCTTTCCTAACAGGAAAAGTGACCCAGCCCTGTAATCATCTTTGTGATGGTTGATTAATGATTGATGATCGATGATTGATGAGGATCAATCTCTATATCCCATAAAGTCACTCAGTGCACCAGAACCGGTAACAGAGGCTCAACAAACATTTGTGCACCGTTCCCCCAGCCCAGCTTTCCCCTTCACTTCACGCTTTTCCGTATGGATGAGCTTTTTTAAGCCTAACCTTAAGAAATCAACTTCAGAAGAAGAACAAGTCTCTATAGGAAAGCGTGGGAAGCTGCTAAGATGCAGAGAGAGAGAGAGAGAGCACTAAAACAACCACTTCAGCAGTACCAGCCTCTAAGAGGAGCAGAAAATGAGGGAAAGAAAATGCAGCCCTGCAACATGAAAAGAAATAAAACTCATTTAAATTGTAAAAAGTCTTTTTTATTTTTTTTTTAAATTTTTTTCCACCTATTTCTTCGCACCCCTGTTTCTCTGCACACAGCCACGCCCGGGCTCAGCTACTGACCTACCTTCAAGGAATTGGTGTGCAGAGCCTGGATTCGTCGAAGCTCATTAGATCATGCAGATCCTCCGCGTGGGGTCTCAGGAAACAGTGTCCAAGGCGGAGTGCTGCTTGGGCCCTCCCCCCCCCCTACCCAGCTCCAGGCAGAGTATTTCCGAACCCTGGCATGGCAGCCCAGGAATCATAGGCTAGATGGTGGAAACACAAAACCTGCATCCGGAAGACCACCAGGGTTGACCATATCCAGCCCTCTGCAGGGAATGGACACGCGGCGGCATGGGATATGTACGAGGCCCGGGTATGTGCCAGGAGCAGGACACACATAGGGACGGTCCTTGCGTGGAAGGCGCAGACTAGGATCCAACACACACACTCTGTTGCGCTCGGGCGAGAAACGCAGACACGGCAGAACTGCCTGCATTTAATTCTGTTTCATTGCTGGTCAGTGGGAAATGCCAGCTCTGCCCTCTGAACCCGCTGCCCCAGGCCAGCCCCGCCATCCCAGCACCACCTCCTGCTCCTCAAACACCAATTTGAGCTCCAGCTGCTGACACCAACCCCTGTCTGCCCTGTCCCACCCACCTGAGGAGCTCTTTGCACTCTCAGGGCTTGAGCCTCCCCAAAGCCCTCCAGCTCCAAGGCAGGATCTGAGCTGGGGGTGGCCTGGCCATGGTGGGGTGGAACCCCCAGCTCTGGGATGAGATCCTGCCCCACACAGCCCCTGCCCCTGCATGGCGTGGGTGTGAGCTGCTCCTGCAGTTTGGAATAATGAAATCACATAATCATGGAATCATTGGGGTTGGGAAAGAGTTCCAGGGTTACTGAGCCCAGCCTGGGGCCGACCCCCACCCTGTCCACTAGCCCAACGAACAAAAAAAGCCAACTCCCCCCAGTGCACCTCCAGGCACCTCCAGGGATGGGCACTCCAAACCTCCCTGGGCAGGTCCAAGGCTTGGCCACCCTTTCCATGGGGAAATCCCCGATGTCCAACCTGAACCCTCCTGGCCCAGTCGAGGCCTTCCCTCTCTCCTGTCCTCCCTGGACAAGCCCGAATCCCCTTCAGGGAGCGTGGAGGTCCCCCAGGGTGCTCTGCACCACCAGGCTCCTGCATCTAGCCCATCCACATCCCGCACTCCCCTATTCACTCCGGAAACCAGAGACCAAACCACAGCAACAAGACAGTATGGACCAGAAAAACCCAGACGACCAGCAAAAACCCAGTACGAGACCAAAGAGGGACCAAAAACCCAGTATAGACCAGGAAAACCCAGTATGGACCAGAAAAACTCCATATAGAAGAACCAGGACAAAACCCATATGAGACCAAAAACCCAACTAGTACAAAGAGAACTCAAGTATGACCAAACAACATATGACCCCAGTACATACCACAGCATAACCCGTAAAACCAAGTAAAACTCCAGTATGCACCCAGCAAAACCCAACACAACCCAGTACAAGCCAGTACAACCCAGTATGACCCAGTACAAACCAACACAACACAGGCAAAATCATACAACCCATGACAACACCCAGAAAAACAACCAGTAGCCCAACACCAGAAAATAAGACAACCCAGATACAAGGACAACCCAGTACACAGTACCTCTGATAAACCCAGTACCAAACCCATACAACCCATTAACCAACACAGTCAATACCCAGTACAACCCAGCACAACTCAGTATGACCCAGTACAACCCGTCAATCTCCCAGTAAAAACCAGTATGAACCAGTAAAAACCAGTACGACCATAACAGCCCAGCACAGCCCAGCATGACCCAGCAGGCCCCCACACTGTGACTCCCAGAGCAGCACCAGCAGCAGTGGCAGAGCTGGCTATGCAGGTCTGAGAGCACCTTTTCCCACCCAGCCCGTGCCCCGGGGTGTCCTCAGTGTCCCCAGGTGTCCCCAGGTGTCCCAGGTGTTCCCAGGTGTGCCCAGGTGTCCCCAGGTGTCCCAGGTGTTCCCAGGTGTCCCCAGGTGTCATCCAGGTGTCATTCAGGTGTTCCCAGGTGTCCCAGGGTGCCCAGGTGTCCCCCAGGTGTCCCCAGGGTGTTCCCAGTGTCCCCAGGTGTCCCAGGTGTATCCAGGTGTGCCCAAGTTGTCCCCAGGGTGTCCCAGGTGTCCCAAGGGTGTCCCAAGGTGTCCCAAGGGTGTCCCAAGGTGTCCCCAGGTGTGCCCAGGTTCCCCGAAGGTGTTCCCAGTGTTGCCAGGTGTCCCAGGTGTCACAGGTGTCCCAAGGTGTGCCCAGGTGTCCCAGTTGTTCCCAAGGTGTGCCCAGGTGTCCCCAGGTGTCCCCAGGTGTTCCCAGGTGTGCCCATGGCAGAGCCGTGTGTGCAGGTCCAAGAGCTCCTTTTCCCACCAACCATGCCAGGGGTGTCCCCAGGTGTGCCCGGCCGTCCTCCTGAGCAGCAGCTAGGGGTGCCAGGGCGGGTCCAGCTGCAGCCCCGCTCTCTGCCAGGGGGCAGAGCATTCCCAGGCACTTCCAGCAGGAGAAGGGAGCTGGGAATGCTGAGAGCAGGGATGTCCCAGGGACCCCCATCCCACCAGCCCAGGCTGCACAGGCAGTGCCCTGCTGGGGCCGTGGTGCCCAGGTGGGCAGAGGTTCTGGAATGTCCCGTCTGTCCCACTGAGCCTGCACCTCTGGCTGCCCCAGGAGTGCACTGTTCCCTCCCGCCCTTCATCCAGGAACCCTCAGGGTGCTGCTCCCTGCAGCTGCCACACCAGACCAGGGCCCAGCAGCTCCGGGGGACACCGGCAGCTCATGGCTCAGGGTCTTGGAGCTGTTAGAAAATAGACCCGTTTAAAAATGTTTTATATAACTTAGTCAAAGATCTTATTTATCTGTGTGCCAGGGGAAGGTGCTGAAGTTCCTTTGCAGGGCATTGTTCCACCCGGTGAAGCCTGAGGAGCTTCACAGCTCAACAGGAGCGGGAGGGGACAGGGGAGAAGGGACATCAGTGACCAACAGTGACCATCAGTGACCATCAGTGACCATCAGAGACCATCAGTGACCATCAGTGACCACCAACAGCCACCAGTGACCATCAGTGACCATCAGCTCCAAACCTCCCCCCGCTGTGCTCGGGGTCACCTGCTCTGGGCACAGAGAGATGAGGAGCAGGACCTAATTAGCATCAGAGGGGAACAAATCCAGAACCAACAGGAACCTCAAAATGCTGAGAACTGCCCAACGCTGGACCAATGGACATTGAACCCATGGAGTTCTCTGGCTTGGACCTGTATAAAGTTTGGGGGGAATCTTGTACAATCCATGTGCCATGGAATGGTTTTCTCTGCACACCCGGGCTGTGTGTGGATGAAATGATTTTTGTGGCGCATCCAGGCAAGAAAATAAAGCAATGCCTTGACTCTCTAACATTATAAATGTTGTTGGAGAGTTTTTGTTTTTCCTGTAAGTTTTGGTGACAGAGCCTGAGAGATACTCCTTGGTGCAGAGATGGGGCTAGAGCTCAGTTCTGCCGCTGCCACCCTGCACTGGGTGTTCTCAAATGAGCCTTGAACCAACACTCAGCTCCACAGCTTCACAGAGAGGGGAATAAAGTAAAATAAAACCGCATTTCCATGTGCAAACATAGCAGATCCAGCTCTTCCAGCTCCACACATCCATGAGTCTGGCATGGTATGGCCAAAAACAGCAACAGTTGATAAAACGTGCAGCATCCAGGCAGTGTGATCAGCTCAGATCACAGTTTGGAACTCCAAAATTAACCCCACTGGTGTGGCCTTCTCCAAGTCCAGAAGGGAACTGGCACACGCTGCACCAGAAGGAAGGCAGGAGTAGGATTTTGCTCCAAAACAATCCCAGGGAGTTCAGGGAAAGGCACAAGACTGAGAGCAGGTGTCAAGAGCCCAAAATGACATCAGCAGCCAGGACAGATGGTGTGAGGTGGAGGACACCTGAGCTGACTGTCCCCTGAAGAAAAACTGAAAGGTGACCCAATGGCAGCACTGGAGCACTCCCAGGGAAGGAACCCAGTGGAAACTCCCAGGCTCTGTAATCCAGGGGAAGGTGGAAAAGCCCATCCAGGCTGCAGGCAGGGAATCCAGTTCAGGAGTGATTAACCACAGTGATTAACCACAGTGATTAACTGCAGCACAAAGGAGCAGCTGCTGCTCCATCAGACAGTGCCTTCCCAGTCAGACTGTCCCCAAATCCACCCTGCATTCCTGCACCCAGTCCCTGTGGCTATGGCTGCCTGCTGAGCCCCACTCATGGCCCTGCTCCCTAGGGCAGCCTGGCCCTCCTGGGGAGCGTTTGCTGACCACAGCCCTGGCAGGAGGCAGCGGGGGCTCTGGGCCTGCCTTTGTGAGAACTTTCCCATTCTCCTATGGCACAGAATCATGGAATCACAGCATAGTTTGTTTGGAAGGGACATAGACAGTGGTGACAGCATTTGCTGAAGGTGCCAGTGGCCCAGCCAGAGTGACTCCCATCCCAATCACACACAGAGAGGGGGTGTGAAGCTGGGACAGGTTTGTCCCCACCCTGCGTTTGTGGCCTGGTGACATCAGATGTCCTGAGCACAGAAATGTCCTGGGGAGGTGACAGCCAGGCCCTGGCTCAGAGTGGGCTCGGGGAAGGTGAGTTCCTGTTCTCATCCTGCTCCCAGCAAAGCTTCCAGGAGAGCAGAGCACGGAGAACTGGGAAGGTCAGTGCTATGACCAATGTGATGAAGGTCAATCCCAATGTTATTTGGGATCTTCTGTTTAAAGAGAGCTCCAGCTGTTTCAGGACATCTGCAGTGATTTTGGATATTTGTGGTTGCCACGGGATCTCTGTGGCTGCCCCTGGATCCCTGGCAGTGTCCAAGGCCAGGCTGAACATTGGGGCTGGGAGCAGCCTGGGACAGTGGGAGGTGTCCCTGCCATGGTAGGGGTGGCACTGGATAGGATTTAAGGTCCCTTCCCACCCAAACCATTCCAGGATTCTGTGAGATTCATTTCACCAGGCAGCTCCAGGGTCTGTCTGTCTCTGGAGACCAAGCAGGCAGCACCAAAGTGATATGGATTTTCACACTCACACACAACAAACCAATCAGAAATTCACCATCTGTGGGTGCATTTTGGTAATTTTAGAAAACTGTTAAATAAAAAAAAAAATTAAAAAGACGAGAGCCAGGACAAAATCTTCAGCTTGTAAAAGTTAAATCCCTTCTTCTGCAGCACCAAGCATCTCTGAATCTGGGTCTTGGCTGCTCCTGTGAAACCTTTTAAGATTCTTTTTTTGTACATGCACTGGAATATTGAAGCACTACAAAGATCCCGAGGCTTTGATCCTGTTCTGGCCCAGCCCCAGCCCCAGAGTGTGCCCAAGCAGGTGACCAGGGCAGAGTGTGACAGCCCTGCCCTGCCCTGCCCTGCCCTGCCCCAGCAGCACTCAGAGACCCCCAGGTTTGGGATTGTTCTCATGCACCACCCACTCCATGTCCACAGTGGATCCCAAAAAACCACTTTAGATTCCTCTCCTTAAACTCACTCTGTCCTTTGGCAGAGCCCTCTAGAAGGGATGGATTTGCCAGGAGGTTCCAGCCTCACCTGTTCCCTGAGTGCCACCAGGGTGAAAGATGTGACCAATCCCTGGTGTCCCCCTGCCCTGCCCTGAACACCTCTGGCACAAAGTTGTCCAAAAACGTGAAACCTCCCTGTGGGTTCGTGTGCTTCTGATCCCCCTGGCTGCCCTTCTCAGCAGCTTTTCCTCTACTCCAGCATCTTTTCTGAGGCAGGACAATGAGAAATCCATGGATTATTCAAACCATGGACCTAGCATAAGGCTTATTATACCCATATTAAAAACCCTTCTCTCCCAGTGGCATAAAATCATTGCACATTCCAAACAAATTGATTCCTTGTTAGCATGAAAAGGTGATCTGGGCTTGTGAGGCACAAAGGGGCTGTGAAATTCCCACACTCACGGGCTGACATTTCCCAGGAGAGCAGGATAAAATCAGCCTTGTGCTTCAGCCAAAGGGAACAGGGAAGGATTTGCTGAAGGATTTCACTGCTTGGGGGGCCCAAGTCCCAGTAAATTCAACCTGGAAACTCTGCTGGGATACAGAATCATGCGATCATGGAACAGTTTGGGGTGGAAGGGACCTCAAAGCCCATCCAGTGCCACCCCTACCATGGCAGGGACACCTCCCACTGTCCCAGGCTGCTCCCAGCCCCAATGNAGGCTCTCACTGCTGCCCTGTGCTGCCCTGCACCAGCTTTTCCCTGGCCCATCCCAGCGGAGATGTCTCCACCTGGAAAAGTCCATCACCTTGACCTGAACACAGCCCAGGGACAGGGCAGGTAAAGAACACACCTGGGGCTGGGGGAACACCCTGGCTCCCTGCTGGGTGAGGTTTTCCTGCAGTTTTCTCCATGGCCAGGGCTCTGCAGCATCATGGACACAAAGGTCCAGGACTGGCCATGGCCAGCTCGGATCCCCAGGGTAGGGGAGCTCCAGGACACAGCCAGAGAGGATCTCTGTGTCTGGAGAGGGAAGGTGAATTCACAGCTCAGCAGAACACAAACAGCATCCAACCGACTGGGGCACATCTTCTGTTTGTCAAAATAAAATGTAGATGCTTAATAATTAATCAGCTCATATGCAAAATAGGTATCATAGCAGGAGGGGGGGAGGGGGGAACGCATTGTTCCTTTAGAATAAATATTTAACATGATACAGAACAGCATGAATTTTTAAAGACGAGTTTTTGTAACTGCTGAGGCTCCGTTAAAGAAGCAGAACATCCTCAGGCAACAGTGCCAACTTCTTGAGTGGGCACAGCCATTTCCACACAGGGACTGCAGAGGAGGAGGAGGAGGAGGATGAAGGACAGGAGAGCCTGGGCCCCAGGAATAGCACATTTGCAGCCCCCTCCTCCTACAGGCCCAGCGGAGAAGCTCTGGAAGTGCAGCCCCAGCTGTGGGGCAGCTGGATGGGGAGGGCTCAGCCTGCCCTGCTGGGCTCTGGAGAAACCCAAACAATTCCTGCTGATTTCAGGCTTTCCAGCATTCAGTGGGAGCCGAGGCTCAGGGAGCTGAGATGCCCCAGCCGTTTGTTCTTTTTGGGATGTGTGAGGAATATTCATGCTCTCTGACCTGAGTGGGGCCAGTGTGTGCAGTACCTAGTGCTTGGGACACTGCTGGCACCCCCATTCCCCTCTCCCCACCCCTTCCAGAGCCTCAGCACCTTCAGCTGCCCCAGGCCCTGCCTGCAGCCTCGACAGTGAGTCAGGGAGGATTTACCCTGCAGGGAATGCAGCCTGCTCCAGCCCTCACCCAGCCCAGCCGAGCCTTGGGCTGCTCCAGCAGCTCCCACTGGGATCCTGGGATCAGATCCCACTGCAGCAGCCAACAGCTGCTGGGGTTCCATCTCTGACCCAGCTCCCACTGGGGTCCTGCTGTGGTGCCCAGCAGTTCCTGGCATTCCCAGCTCCCAGAGGAACTCCCATCTCTCCATCTCTGCCGCTGGATGCACCCAGGACAAGTTCTGCAGATGATTCCAGCTACCCCCAGTTCAGCTCCCCAGCGAGGGCAGCCCCTGGGGCATCACTCTGGGTGGGGGGACAATGGGACCCAGCATCACGGGGCAGGGGAAGACAGAGACCACCTCCACAGCTCCGTTCCCCACCTTCCCAAGGGCTCCAGGCTGCGAGTAGGAGCTTTGGGANGAGCCTTCTCTTCTCCAGGTGAACAATCCCAATCTCTGAGCCTTTCCTAACAGGAAAAGTGACCCAGCCCTGTAATCATCTTTGTGATGGTTGATTAATGATTGATGATCGATGATTGATGAGGATCAATCTCTATATCCCATAAAGTCACTCAGTGCACCAGAACCGGTAACAGAGGCTCAACAAACATTTGTGCACCGTTCCCCCAGCCCAGCTTTCCCCTTCACTTCACGCTTTTCCGTATGGATGAGCTTTTTTAAGCCTAACCTTAAGAAATCAACTTCAGAAGAAGAACAAGTCTCTATAGGAAAGCTGGGAGCTGCTAAGATGCTAATTAAAGGAACAAGCACAAAACAACCACTTCAGCAGTACCAGCCTCTAAGAGGAGCAGAAAATGAGGGAAAGAAAATGCAGCCCTGCAACATGAAAAGAAATAAAACTCATTTAAATTTTAAAAAGTTCTTTTTTTATTTTTTTTTTTAATTTTTTTCCACCGGTTGCTTTGTGTTTACCCTGGTTTCTCTGCACACAGCAGCCCTGGGCTCAGCTACTGCCACCTCACACAGGGAATTGTGTGCAGAGCTGGATTTCGAAGCTCCTTTAGATCATCAGATCCTCCAGCAGGCTCAGGAACAGTGTCCAAGGCAAGGTGTGTGCCTCCATGGAGGATCTCCCTCCTCTGGCATGCAGCCATGGAATCATTAATGTTGGAAAAGCCCTCCAAGACCACCAGGTCTGACCATTCCCAGCCCTGCAGGGATGGAGCCGCGGCCTGGGCATGGATGTACAGCTCCTGGGTGTGCCAGGGCAGGACACAAACCCTGTCCCTGCCTGGAATCAGTGCATAGTCCTAGGAGAGAGCTCCTCCTGTGCCCTCCTGAAACGCAGACACGGCAGAACTGCCTGCATTTAATTCTGTTTCACTGCTGGTCAGTGGGAAATGCCAGCTCTGCCCTCTGAACCCGCTGCCCCAGGCCAGCCCCGCCATCCCAGCACCACCTCCTGCTCCTCAAACACCAATTTGAGCTCCAGCTGCTGACACCAACCCCTGTCTGCCCTGTCCCACCCACCTGAGGAGCTCTTTGCACTCTCAGGGCTTGAGCCTCCCCAAAGCCCTCCAGCTCCAAGGCAGGATCTGAGCTGGGGGTGGCCTGGCCATGGTGGGGTGGAACCCCCAGCTCTGGGATGAGATCCTGCCCCACACAGCCCCTGCNGGGTTGGGAGCACGGACAGGGCACTGCAGGAAGGTCCCACAGGAAGGGCAGGGAGCTGGGTGGGCTGAGCTTGGGGAAATCTCCCCTTTTTCAGCTCCCCAGTCACCGCCAGGAGCCCAAGGGCTTTGGGTGCCACCTCCAGCTGCCTCCCAGCACAGGCTCAGCCCTGCAGGATGGCCCCTTCCCTGCTGCTGAGCTGAAGGGGTTAAAGCAGCAGCCCTGCTG
This sequence comes from Malurus cyaneus samueli, assembly GCA_009741485.1. NCBI lineage: Eukaryota > Metazoa > Chordata > Aves > Passeriformes > Maluridae > Malurus > Malurus cyaneus. The sequence continues at coordinate 13,323,961 of CM019228.1, read as the reverse complement.
AGTGTCCTGGCAGCTGTCCCTGCTCCCAGAGACTCGAGGATATCCCCATCCCACCCTCCCAGAGATGGGCCATGGCTCAGCTTTTATACCATGTGCATTGATATACACTTCCCATAAATCCTGGGGCCATAAATCAGGGTAACCTTCTGCCTTAGGGGCTGTCTCAGGCTGCAAAGACATCCCAAAGTCAGGCACATCCCCACCGGAGCCGCGGGAACTCTGTCCTCCCTTCCCTCGGGACAAACACCCTCCAGCCCAGGGACAGCTGTGTTTGCTCAGGGCTTGAGAGCCCCCCAAATTCTGTCCTCAGAGGGGACCAGTGCTGGTGTCTGAGCTCACCCCAGAGCTGTCACCCCTCAGGATGCAGCTCCTTCATCCCCGTGCCCGGCTCTGGTCTCACCAGGGGTGTGGGGAGGAGCACTGAGCCCTCGCCAGCCTCGCAGGGGTCAAGGGAAAGTGCCAAGGAAAGGACACAGCTCATCCCTGCTCCTCCTCCTCAGCCTGCAGTGACACTGCCCCGTGCTCTGGCAGGAGCAGAGGCAGCACTGGGACAGCACAGAGCCCCTGCTGCTGCTGCTCCTCCTCCTCATCCTCCTCATCCTCCTCCAGGGCTCAGTGGTCACTGTGGCCCCGTGCCGTGTCTGTGCCAGGATCCATCCCCAGTGCCATCCCAGGCTGTGCTGGGAGCCCCAGGGATGGGAGCAGCACAAATGGAAACTGAGCCAGACTGGGATTTACCCCCTGGATCACAGCCCCAGGCTGATGGCAGGAGGGACATCACTGACCACAGCCCATGGGGACATCACTGACCACAGCC
>CM019228.1:13281776-13320733 GCA_009741485.1 Malurus cyaneus samueli | reverse complement strand
AACACACGACAACCTCCAAGGAGACATACATATGACTCACACGAGACACTACACCATCGAGGAGACTACTACTAAATGTCACACAGCCATGGGAACTTTGCAAAATATAAGCAAACAGTGCGAAAGTCTAGGCTTTCAATCGGTGCAGGAAAATGGCCATCGCAGACACAACTCAGACCCAAAGGAAGAACCACCATTGGTGGATTGGAGAGCATACTGAAGAACCTTACACGGACCCAGGTGAACGAACACCACTTCAACCACAATGCCACCTAGGAGAAGATGAGGCGCGATTAGGACCAACAGCCCAGAGGACATTCACTGACTCACAGCCTCCAGTGCATCAAGACGACTCTTTCCTACTCTCGTCGTATCCAACCCGAGCCTTCATCGTCAGACAATTCACTCGCACCACAAACAGCCTAGAATGGAGACATCACGACCAACAGCCCATGGGAACACACTGACCACAGCCATGGGACACACTGACCAAGCCCATGAGAACAGCACTATGCACCAGCAGCCCATGAGACACAACTGACCACAGGCCCATGGCAACAGCACTGGACACGCACTATAGGCTCACTGGCCAACATGCCAGACTCACTGACACAGCCCATGGGAACAAGCAAACAGCCAGAGACACCTGACCACAAGAGGCCTCATGGGAACAGCACTGGACAACAGCCCATAGGGACAACCTACAAGAAGGAGGGACATCACAGCCCATAGAGAGGCGACATACGCACGGCGACACGCAGCAGCCCTTGGGGATCAAAAAACAGCAATGGGACCACAAGACCCATGGGACATCAACTAGGACACACAGAGCCCCATGGGGACAGCACTGACCACAGCCCATGGGGACATCACTGACCACAGCCCATGGGGACATCACTGACCACAGCCCATGGGGACACCACTGACCACAGCCCATGGGGACAGCACTGACCACAGCCCGTGGGGACATCACTGACCACAGCCCCATGGGGACACCACTGACCACAGCCCCGTGGGGACATCACTGACCACAGCCCCGTTGAACAGGACCCAGCAATCCCCACCACCCTGGGGCAGCTGAAGCCCCTCATGCAGTTACAGCCCTTTGTCTTTCAGCTCATTCCTTCCCAATTTGTTCTTGCTGCTCCTGGAGTTTTCCTGCCCTAGGAAATTAGTCACAGAATCATGGAATCATTGGGTTGGAGGAACCTTAAAATCTCCAACCCCCCTGCCATGGACAGGGACACCTGCCCACTATCCCAGGCTGCAGGAGCTGGGAGGTGACAGCAGGGAGCACAAAGACACTGCCACCGGGCAGCATTTGCCTGCTTTCACCCCTGACAGAATCCTGTTTTCCTAGCATCAGGAGAAGCTGAAAGGGGTCAGTCCCAGGAAGTTTGCAGGAGCTCCAAATGCAGCAGAGCACAGCCAGGGCAGGAGGGAGCAGATCCCCATCACCCCAGAGCCATGTACTGCCACAAACTCAGTGGGTCAGAGGCAGTGCTGACCAGATCCCTGTGGGATTGACACCTCCACATTCTGCCTGTGAGGGAGCAGATTCCCATCACCCCAGGGACTCACCCCTCCACATTCCCAGGCTGTGAGGAAGCAGCACCGGGGTGAAGGGGACACCCAGAGCACCCTGGTGTGACACTGCTGCATGTCCCAGCCCTGCTCCCACCCTGGAGCTACCACCAGCCTGTCAGCATTCACCACACACCAGCATTCCCAGCTGAAACTAAACGGGACCAGCTTCCCGACAGAAAACACCCCCCAGACCCAGCCTGCTCATCTGCTCTGGCGTGAGAAATCTGATAAAGCCATTGATGTGAGGTGGGGCTGGACACCATTATTCTGCCCCAATTTGAGCTGTCAGCCCCTTGTAAAACATGACATATGGCTCTGGAAATTCATCTCGGGCACCAAACTGGATTTATTTTGCTGTAAAAAAGAAAGAGACAGCGAGCAGCGGCCCAGGGACCTCGGCAGCACTGCAAACACACCCGCGCTGATCTCTGCAAACAATTTATTGGATTCCCCGCCGCCGCCATCCGTCTCCGCTCCATGCACGGCCCCACCAGGCTGGCAGCACAAGATGAGTTTTAAAGGTCACCACTTAATGATGTTAAGGAGCCATCCTCCCTCCCGGATAAAATACGGATCAATCTGTAATATTTCTGATGGGACTCTGCCCTGGAGGAGATATAGGGGGGATCCTGCTCTCCTTTGTGCTTCCTGTGAACTCCGAGCCTTTCCTGGCACCAGGCTGGGGCCAGATCCAGCTGGAAGTGGCACATCCCGGCTGGAAGTAGCACATCCTGAATGGAAGTGGCATATCCCGGCTGGAAATGCCACAGCCTGGCTGGAAGTAGCACATCGTGAATGGAAGTGGCACATCCCGGCTGGAAATGGCACAGCCTGGGTGGAAATGGCAAATCCCAGGTGGAAATGGTAAATCCCAGGTGGAAATGGCACATCCCAGGTGGAAATGGCACATCCTGTGTGGAAGTAGCACATCCCGGGCTCAGGGAGCAGGCAGGAGGGGGATGAAGCTGGGATTGCTCCACAGCACAAAGTGCCTTTCAATCCTTCCATAACTTCACGTACAAACATTTGGCTCCTGCCTCTCCTGTCACCCGTGGGCAATGGGAGCAGTTGGAGTAGCTCTGGACCCAATTTTGCCCTCGGTTTGCACATTTTGGGTGCCCAGAAGGAGCTCACACCCAGCTCAGAGGTGCTGCTACTGCAGCTGCTCCGTGCTCACAGCCCCGATCCCATATGGATTTGGGGTGTCTGAGCAGGCTCAGGAACAGGGATAGCAGCACCCCCACCGCGAGTGGGGCATCCCGGGGATTCCTGGCACGGGGCAGGGCTGGGCTGTGAAATGTTCCCCCCTGGCTGAGCCATCTCCAGGCTGTTCCCAAAGGACGGCAGACCCAAGGGTTTGTGTAGCAGCTCTGGCTCCCCACAATCCCCGCTCCCAGGGGATCCAGCAGCCCAGCCCAGCGCTGGCACCGGGGCTCTCCTGGCTTTAAAAAGCCCCCGAACCCTCTCACCGTGTTCCTCCCCTCCCTCCCCAGGCTCCCAGGCAGAGATTCCCCCTCCCGAGCAGCCTGAGAAAAAAGGCAAATACTCTGAATCCACAACCCTCGCACAGAAGCAACGTCTCCATTCGATATCGCACTGAACAGGATTTAATTTGCTTTTGGCTGTGCAGCCTCTGCCCGAGGATGGGCTTTATAATTTATTCAGCAGCCAGAGCATTNGCCCCTGCCCACAAAGCGCTTTCCAAGCCATCCCCAGACAGAGATTCCCTGAGAATCCGCACAAAACCCTAGCCCCGGCTCTTCATTTTGTGATTCCAGTCCCGAGGGCGGAGCCAGGCTTTTCCAGGGCATTTAAAAGGTGACACTGAGGGATCACACCTCTTTTGCCCCCGGACAAACACCTCAACCCAATTTGCTTCATTTTCCTGCTTTCCTGAGCATCAGTTCCAAAATGGATCCCGTGGCTGCATTTTTATTGGCGCAGAGGCTGCTCGGGAAGCGCAGAGAGCGAGATGCTGCCGTGTTTGCAAAGCAGCTGAGATCACATTTCCTTGGGAAAACTTAAAGGAGTTATTTTTGTTCTTCCCTGGGAAATCTGGGGCGGGGAGAAGAGGGGCTAACATTGGAATTTCCCAGAGAATACAAATGCTGGGCTTTCAGCATCTCTCCTGAACAGTAATCCCGTTTTCTCAACAGGATTAATTCCTGATAATCCTCGAGTAGAGCTCGCCCTGGGATCAGCTCTTTGCTCAGCCCTTTTCCTGGGTTTGGCAGTGTCAGAGGAGCAGTGCCGTGGGGTGTCCCTGCAGCAGGACGGGGTCCCTGGGTGCCAACTGCTCTTGTTCTCACTTATCCCGTGTCTGCTGGAGCTGCTGCCAGGGAAGGGGCCCATCCTGGGCTCCAGTCCCGCTGAGCTGCGGGCTCCCTGTCCCACACAACTCCCGTGGGAGGAGGCTCCGGTTACGGGGCTGGACCAAAGGAGCGGCACTGTTTGTGTCCCCAGGGCAGCTCATTGCTCCAAGGACACGGCTCTGCCCTCCCACCCCAGGGACAATTCAGGAATTCGGGTCTCAGCTTCAGCAGCGGCTTCCCAGAGGGGCTCAGAGCTCCACTCTGCAGGAAATGTCCGCTGGGACCTCGTGTTTGTCACGGAGCAGCTCCGTGCTCGCAAACAATCTTAGAGTTGGGCACAGCAATCCACAGCGACCTGACGAGGTAAGGACAAGGAGGAGGCAGGAGAGATAGGACAGGAGAGCCTGGGCCCCAGGAATAGCACATTTGCAGCCCCCTCCTCCTACAGGCCCAGCGGAGAAGCTCTGGAAGTGCAGCCCCAGCTGTGGGGCAGCTGGATGGGAAGGGCTCAGCCTGCCCTCTGGGCTCTGGAGAAACCCAAACAATTCCTGCTGATTTCAGGCTTTCCAGCATTCAGTGGGAGCCGAGGCTCAGGGAGCTGAGATGCCTCAGCATTTGTTCTTTTTGGGATGTGTGAGGAATATTCATGCTCTCTGACCTGAGTGGGGCCAGTGTGTGCAGTACCTAGTGCTTGGGACACTGCTGGCACCCCCATTCCCCTCTCCCCACCCCTTCCAGAGCCTCAGCACCTTCAGCTGCCCCAGGCCCTGCCTGCAGCCTCGACAGTGAGTCAGGGAGGATTTACCCTGCAGGGAATGCAGCCTGCTCCAGCCCTCACCCAGCCCAGCCGAGCCTTGGGCTGCTCCAGCAGCTCCCACTGGGATCACTGGGATCAGATCCCACTGCAGCAGCCACAGCTGCTGGGGTTCCATCTCTGACCCAGCTCCCACTGGGGTCCTGCTGTGGTGCCCAGCAGTTCCTGGCATTCCCAGCTCCCAGAGGAACTCCCATCTCTCCATCTCTGCCGCTGGATGCACCCAGGACAAGTTCTGCAGATGATTCCAGCACCCCCAGCTCAGCTCCCCAGCGAGGGCAGCCCCTGGGGCATCACTCTGGGTGGGGGGACAATGGGACCCAGCATCACGGGGCAGGGGAAGACAGAGACCACCTCCACAGCTCCGTTCCCCACCTTCCCAAGGGCTCCAGGCTGCGAGTAGGAGCTTTGGGAATGGGAAGTGACACAGGAGCCAGCCTGCCCCTCCAGCTTCCTGCCTGTGCCACAAACCAGGCACACCGGGGCCACTGTTCCAGGCAGGAGCAGCAGGAGGTGGCACGGCCTGAAGGGACACTTGGGCAGGTCCCAGGGCTGTGCCAAGGGCAGGGAGAGGCCAGCACCTGCAGCACTAGCTCTGGGTATGAGCAGGGAGGGACAGGATGGACAAACTCCCCGTAGTGGGGTCGGGAGCACGGACAGGGCACTGCAGGAGGGTCCCACAGGAAGGGCAGGGAGCTGGGTGGGCTGAGCTTGGGGAAATCTCCCCTTTTTCAGCTCCCCAGTCACCGCCAGGAGCCCAAGGGCTTTGGGTGCCACCTCCAGCTGCCTCCCAGCACAGGCTCAGCCCTGCAGGATGGCCCCTTCCCTGCTGCTGAGCTGAAGGGGTTAAAGCAGCGGCCCTGCTGAGTGTCTGGCAGCTGTCCCTGCTCCCAGAGACTCGAGGATATCCCCATCCCACCCTCCCAGAGATGGGCCATGGCTCAGCTTTTATAACATGTGCATTGATATACACTTCCCATAAATCCTGGGGCCATAAATCAGGGTAACCTTCTGCCTTAGGGGCTGTCTGAGGCTGCAAAGACATCCCAAAGTCAGGCACATCCCCACTGGAGCCACGGGAACTCTGTCCTCCCTTCCCTCGGGACAAACACTCTCCAGCCTGGGGACAGCTGTGTTTGCTCAGGGCTTGAGAGCCCCCCAAATTCTGTCCTCAGAGGGGACCAGTGCTGGTGTCTGAGCTCACCCCAGAGCTGTCACCCCTCAGGATGCAGCTCCTTCATCCCCGTGCCCGGCTCTGGTCTCACCAGGGGTGTGGGGAGGAGCACTGAGCCCTCGCCAGCCTCGCAGGGGTCAAGGGAAAGTGCCACGGAAAGGACACAGCTCATTCCTGCTCCTCCTCCTCAGCCTGCAGTGACACTGCCCGTGCTCTGGCAGGAGCAGAGGCAGCCTGGATAGCACAGAGCCCCTGCTGCGCTTGCTCCTCCTCTTCATTCCCTCTTCCTCTCAGGGCTCAGTGTCACTGTGCCCTCGTGCCGTATCTTGCCAGGATCCAGCGCCCAGACTGCCTCCCTCCCTGCTCCAGGGCTGCCCGAAGCTCCCTCTGTCCCATCCCATCCTCCCCTCCAACATCCCCAGTGCCATCCCAGGCTGTGCTGGGAGCCCCAGGGATGGGAGCAGCAACAAATGGAACTGAGCCAGACTGGGATTCTACCCCCTGGATCACAGCCCCAGGCTGATGGCATGAAGGGACATCACTGACCACAGCCCACGGGGACACACTGACCACAGCCCATGAGGACATCAACTGACACAGCCCATGGGGACACGCACTGACCACAGCCATGAGAACAGCACTGACCACAGCCCATGGAGGACAGACACTGACCACAGCCCGTGGGGACATCACTGACCAGCCCACGGGGACACCACTGGACCACAAGCCCCTGGGGACATCAACTGACCATCAGCCCATGGGGAACACACTGACCACAGCCCATGGGGACAACCACTGACCACAGCCCATGAGGACATCACTGACCACAGCCCATGGGGACACCACTGACCACAGCCCATGAGGACATCACTGACCACAGCCCAGGGACCGTGGCGACACGCCAGACAGATGACCACAGGACCGGCACCGACCAGCCCTGGAACAGCCACTCACGCAGAAACACACTACCAGCCCATGGGAAGACGACCACGTGGACACACTGACCAAAGCGCCAGGCCCCTGCCGCCCTGGGAACACACGACACACCTAAATGACACGTAGAGGCAACACGCACGACCACCAGCGCACACTGACGGACATCACATGACCCACGCCAACCAGCCCTCGCCGAATGGGACCACCGCCCACAAGCCACTCGAGCACAACCACAGGACACAACAAACTGGCCAAGGACATCTTACCACACAGCCTGGGACCATACACGCCCATGGGACATCACTGACCACAGCCCAGGGGACATCACTGACCACAGCCCATGGGGACACAACTGAACCACAGCCCTAGGGGACACGCACTGACCACAGCCCAGGAGACACCACTGACCACAGCCCATCGGGGACATCACTGACCACAGCCCATGAGGCACGACACTGACCACAGCAGCCATGGGGACACCATGAGCTCACAAGCCAATGGGGAACATCACTGACTCAACAGCCATGAGGAACAGCCTGACCACCAGCCATGGGGACACCACTGGACCAACAGCCCATGGAGGACATCAGACCCACATGGGAACAGCACTGACAAGCCCATGGGGACACACTGCCACACATGAGACACACTGACCAACTGACCGACCCAGTGAGGACATCACTGACCACAGCCCATGGGGACAGACTCACGCCGTGGGGACACACTGACCAGCCCGTGGGAACAGCACTGACCACAGACCATGGGGACACCACTGACCAACAGCCCATGGAACAGCACTGACCAACAGCCATGAGAACAACACTGACCACAGCCCATGGGAACAGCACTGACCACAGCCCATGGGGACACCACTGACCACAGCCCACGGGGACACCACTGACCACAGCCCATGGGAACAGCACTGACCACAGCCTATGGGGACATCCACTGACCACAGCCCATGAGGACATCACTGACCACAGCCCAGGGGACACCATGACCACAGCCCAGGGGACACCACTGACCACAGCCCATGGGGACACACTGACCACAGCCCTGGGGACATCCACTGACCACAGCCCTGTGGAACAGCACTGACCACAGCCCATGGGGACATCACTGACCACAGCCCATGGGGACACCACTGACCACAGCCCATGGGAACAGCACTGACCACAGCCCGTGGGGACATCATCTGACCACAGCCCCATGGGGACACCACTGACCACAGCCCCGTGGGGACATCACTGACCAGCCCTGAGAACCACTGACCACAGCCCCGTGGAAACAGGACCCAGCAGTCCCCACCACCCTGGGGCAGCTGAAGCCCCTCATGCAGTTACAGCCCTTTGTCTTTCAGCTCATTCCTTCCAATTTGTTCTTGCTGCTCCTGGAGTTTTCCTGCCTCTAGGAAATTAGTCACAGAATCATGGAATCATTGGTTGGATGGAAGGAACCTTAAAATCTCCACCCCCTGCCATGGACAGGGACACCGTCCACTATCCCAGGCTGCAGGAGCTGGGAGGTGACAGCAGGAGCACAAAGACACTGCCACCGGGCAGCATTTGCCTGCTTTCACCCCTGACAGAATCCTGTTTTCCTAGCATCAGGAGAAGCTGAAAGGGGTCAGTCCCAGGAAGTTTGCAGGAGCTCCAAATGCAGCAGAGCACAGCCAGGGCAGGGGGAGCAGATCCCCATCACCCCAGAGCCATGTACTGCCACAAACTCAGTGGGTCAGAGGCAGTGCTGACCCAGATCCCTGTGGATTGACACCTCCACATTCTGCCTGTGAGGGAGCAGATTCCCATCACCCCAGGGACTCACCCCTCCACATTCCCAGGCTGTGAGGAAGCAGCACCGGGGTGAAGGGGACACCCAGAGCACCCTGGTGTGACACTGCTGCATGTCCCAGCCCTGCTCCCACCCTGGAGCTACCACCAGCCTGTCAGCATTCACCACACACCAGCATTCCCAGCTGAACCTAAACGGGATCAGCTTCCCGACAGAAAACACCCCCCAGACCCAGCCTGCTCATCTGCTCTGGCGTGAGAAATCTGATAAAGCCATTGATGTGAGGTGGGGCTGGACACCATTATTCTGCCCCAATTTGAGCTGTCAGCCCCTTGTAAAACATGACATATGGCTCTGGAAATTCATCTCGGGCACCAAACTGGATTTATTTTGCTGTAAAAAAGAAAGAGACAGCGAGCAGCGGCCCAGGGACCTCGGCAGCACTGCAAACACACCCGCGCTGATCTCTGCAAACAATTTATTGGATTCCCCGCCGCCGCCATCCGTCTCCGCTCCATGCACGGCCCACCAGGCTGGCAGCACAAGATGAGTTTTAAAGGTCACCACTTAATGATGTTAAGGAGCCATCCTCCCTCCCGGATAAAATACGGATCAATCTGTAATATTTCTGATGGGACTCTGCCCTGGAGGAGATATAGGGGGGATCCTGCTCTCCTTTGTGCTTCCTGTGAACTCCGAGCCTTTCCTGGCACCAGGCTGGGGCCAGATCCAGCTGGAAGTGGCACATCCCGGCTGGAAGTAGCACATCCTGAGTGGAAGTGGCATATCCCGGCTGGAAATGCCACAGCCTGGCTGGAAGTAGCACATCGTGAATGGAAGTGGCACATCCCGGCTGGAAATGGCACAGCCTGGGTGGAAATGGCAAATCCCAGGTGGAAATGGTAAATCCCAGGTGGAAATGGCACATCCCAGGTGGAAATGGCACATCCTGTGTGGAAGTAGCACATCCCGGGCTCAGGGAGCAGGCAGGAGGGGGATGAAGCTGCGATTGCTCCACAGCACAAAGTGCCTTTCAATCCTTCCCATAACGTCACGTAATACAAACATTTGGCTCCTGCCTCTCCTGTCACCCGTGGCAATGGGAGCAGTTGGAGTAGCTCTGGACCCAATTTTTGCCCTCGGTTTGCACATTTTGGGTGCCCAGAAGGAGCTCACACCCAGCTCAGAGGTGCTGCTACTGCAGCTGCTCCGTGCTCACAGCCCCGATCCCATATGGATTTGGGGTGTCTGGGATGCTGAGCAGGCTCAGGGACAGGGATAGCAGCACCCCCACCGCGAGTGGGGCATCCCGGGATTCCTGGCACGGGGCAGGGCTGGGCTGTGAAATGTTCCACCCCTGGCTGAGCCATCTCCAGGCTGTTCCCAAAGGATGGCAGACCCAAGGGTTTGTGTAGCAGCTCTGGCTCCCCACAATCCCCGCTCCCAGGGGATCCAGCAGCCCAGCCCAGCGCTGGCACCGGGGCTCTCCTGGCTTTAAAAAGCCCCCGAACCCTCTCACCGTGTTCCTCCCCTCCCTCCCCAGGCTCCCAGGCAGAGATTCCCCCTCCCGAGCAGCCTGAGAAAAAAGGCAAATACTCTGAATCCACAACCCTCGCACAGAAGCAACGTCTCCATTCGATATCGCACTGAAACAGGATTTAATTTGCTTTTGGCTGTGCAGCCTCTGCCCGAGGATGGGCTTTAAATTTATTCAGCAGCCAGAGCATTTCCGAGTCTGTCAGAAGTTCCTCACAAAGAAAGCCACGAGAGGGGGTGGGCGGGGTGCGGCAGAATTTTATTTATATTTTAATTATTTTTTAAACAAAGCGAGCGGGGTCAGCTCTGAATTTCTAAAGCCTCTGCGAGCAGAGCAGATTTTTAACGCTCTCCTGAGAGAGCCCTCGCATCTTTCCTTCCACCCCGGCTCGTTTTGCTCCGCCAAGCCGATCCCCGAAACTTTTGTTTTGCAAACGAACCGACACAAACCCGCCTGCCTCGCTCACCGAGCAGCTCCAACCCCCCGTGGCTCCTTGAGCGAAAACAAAGCGCGAATTAACACCCCGGACCTCTCTTTACTCTCAAACAATTCCACAGGAAAACAATTTAGCTTTCACTAATCGAGGCCAGGAGTTTAAAGCAGCCCAGGAGCCCGTGCTGTGCGCGGCAAACAAAAACGGGTCAGGATTTTCTCTTTTTTCCCCCTGGCTGGGTTCCGGAGGAGCTCCCAGGGGCTGCGGCAGCTCCGCTGAGATTGCGGCAGAGGGGCCGGGAAGATGCCGAGCCCGGGAGCCTCTCTGGGTGCCCCTCAGAGGGTGGGATTTGCATCCTGGATCCGCTGCCCCCCTATCCTGGAGGCAAACCCCCAATCTCCACCCGGCTCCTGCCCCAGCGCTGGGGTTAAAACAACACAGAGCCTTTGGGGATGCTCTAATTCCTCCGGGAAAGGCTTTCCCAGGGTAAGCGGCAGTAAAGGATGAGAGGAGTGTCTTTACAAACAGAGTCTGCTGATAAGACTGAGAGATGGAAGAAACAAAGGGAAGGATTTCCATAGGAATTCCATGCATTGGTTACCATCAATGTTAGAGACTACGAGAGCAGACATAGAGAGGAAAGGAAAGAAGGGAATGTGTATTAGAAGGGGCGATTGTGTTAGGGTATTTGGGGGAGTCTGCACCTCTCCAGTCCCTCAGCCAGTGGGCAAAGAGAGAGGGAAATGGGGCTGAGAAATTGGGATAAAAGAGGCTGTGCCTGCCATCAATTTGAGAAAACCCCATGGAAATGTCCAACGGCCTTTCCCTTTATTCATGAATAAAGTTGCGGGACTCCTCTGTCTCCTTTTGAGACATAAACCTCGGGTGTTTGTGGATTAAATTTCCTCACATAGGGACATGGAATTATCAGCGGTGGGAGCTCTTTGGGATGCAGCTGAGCTCAATTCCAGCTCCCCTAGTCCCTGCCAGGGGCTTCTTGTCAAACCCCAAGAGCAGGGACTGGGGACAGGGGCATTGGGGGGGTTCTGCCCTCTGCCCCATGCTCAGTGAGACCCACCCTGCAGAGCTGCCCCAGCCTGGGACCAGGACGGAAGGACCTGGAGCTGCTGGAGAGAGTCAGAGGAGGCCACGGAGCTGCTCCAGGCTGGAGCCCCTCTGCTCTGGAGCAGCTGGGGGAGCTGGGGGGTGCTCATCTGGAGAGGAGAAGGTCCAGGGAGAGCTCAGAGCCCCTTTTGGGGCCTAAAGGGGCTCCAGGAGAGCTGGAGAGGGACTGGGACAAGGGATGGAGGGCAGGACAAAGGGAATGGCTTCCAGTGCCAGAGGGCAGGGATGATGGGATATGGGAAGGATTGTTCCCCTGGGAGGGTGGGCAGGCCCTGGCACAGGGTGCCCAGAGAAGCTGTGGCTGCCCCTGGATCCCTGGCAGTGTCCAAGGCCAGGCTGGACATTGGGGCTTGGAGCAGCCTGGGACAGTGGGAGTCTGGGACAGGGGTGGCACTGGGAGGTCCTTTCTGACCCAAACCAGTCTGGGATTCTCGGATTTTACAGACGGAATCCCAGACCAAACCAGACTCTGTTCTGTCTCGTGCTCCTGCAGACACAATCCCTGTGGAAAACAACGGATTCAGTCCTGGGTGAGGGGTCTGGGGCAGCCCCCAGGGCTGGCAGGAGCTTCACCCCAACCCCACCTCCCAGGGCAGTGACAAAGACCCAAAACCTGCAAACCCACAAACCCATGGATTTTTCCCGTGACCCAAACACTGCAAATCCACAAATCAATGGGGTATCACCCTGCCCCAAACTCTGCAAACATCCAGACGTTCCCCCAAACCCTCCCCAGGCTCAGGACCCAGATCCCACCACTGCACCTCAGACCTCAAATATTCAGGAGTAAGGAATAAAAACAAGGAATTCCTTAAATAACAAGGAATGATAAAAATAAGGAATTTGTTGAATAATAAGGAATAGTAAAATTGAATAATTACTTAATAAGGAATGATAAAAATAAGGAGTTCCTTAAATAATAAGGAATACTAAAAGTAAGGAATTCCTTACATAATAAGGAATAATAAAAAATAAGGAATTCCTTACTTAGTAAGGAATAATAAAAATAAAGAATTCCTTAAATAACAAGGAATGTATAAAAAAAGGAATTCCTCAAATCATAAGGAATATAAAAGTAAGGAACTCCTTAAATAACAAGGAATAATAAAAATAAGGAATTCCCTAAATCATAAGGAATAATAAAAATAAGGAATTCCTTAAATAACAAGGAATGATAAAAATAAGGAACTCAGAAACAGCATGAATTTTTAAAGACGAGTTTTTTGTAACTGCTGAGGCTCCGTTAAAGAAGCAGAACATCCTCAGCGCAACAGTGCCAACTTCTTGAGTGGCACAGCCATTTGCCACACAGGGACTGCAGAGGAGGAGGAGGAGGAGGATGAAGGACAGGAGAGCCTGGGCCCCAGGAATAGCACATTTGCACCCCCTCCTCCTACAGGCCAGCGGAGAAAGCTCTGGAAGTGCAGCCCCAGCTGTGGGGAGCTGGATGGGGAGGGCTCAGCCTGCCCTGCTGGGCTCTGGAGAAACCCAAACAATTCCTGCTGATTTCAGGCTTTCCAGCATTCATGGGAGCCGAGGCTCAGGGAGCTGAGATGCCTCAGCCATTTGTTCTTTTTGGGATGTGTGAGGAATATTCTGCTCTCTGACCTGAGTGGGCCAGTGTGTGCAGTAACCTAGTGCTTGGGACACTGCTGGCACCCCATTCCCCTTCTCCCCACCCTTCCAGAGCCTCAGCACCTTCAGCTGCCCAGGCCCTGCCTGCAGCCTCGACAGTGAGTCAGGAGGATTACCCTGCAAGGAAGCAGGCCTGCTCCAGCCCTCACCCAGCCCAGCCGAGCCTTGGGCTGCTCCAGCAAGCTCCCACTGGGATCCTGGGATCAAGATGCCCACTGAGCAGCCAGCTGCTGGGGTTCATCTCTGACCCAGCTCCCACTGGGGTCCTGCTGTGGTGCCCAGCAGTTCCTGCATTCGCAGCTCCCAGAGGAAACCCCATCTCTTCCATCTCTGCCGCTGGATGCACCCAGGACAAGTTCTGCAGATGATTCCAGCCACCCCCAGCTCAGCTCCCCAGCGAGGGCAGCCCCTGGGGCATCATTCTCTGGTGGGGGAAATGGGACCCAGCATCACGGGGCAGGGAAGACAGAAGACCACCTCCACAGCTCCGTTCCCCACCTTCCAAGGGCTCCAGGCTGCGAGTAGGAGCTTTGGGAAGGAAGTTGACACAGGAGCCAGCCTGCCCCTCCAGCTTCCTGCTGTGCCACAAACCAGGCACACCGGGGGCCCACTGTTCAGGCAGGAGCAGCAGGAGGTGACACGGCTGAAGGGACACTTGGGCAGGTCCAGGCTGTGCCAAGGGCAGGAGAGGACAGCACCTGCAGCACTAGCTCTGGTATGAGCAGGGAGGGACAGGATGGACATAACCCCCGTAGTGGGGGTCGGGGAGCACGGACAGGGCACTGCAGGAGGGTCCCACAGGAAGGGCAGGGAGCTGGGTGGGCTGAGCTTGGGGAAATTCCCCTTTTTCAGCTCCCCAGTCACCGCCAGGAGCCCAAGGCTTTGGGTGCCACCTCCACTGCCTCCCAGCACAGGCTCAGCCCTGCAGGATGGCCCCTTCCTGCTGCTGAGCTGAAGGGGTAAAGCAGCGGCCCTGGCTGAGTGTTCTGGCAGCTGTCCCTGCTCCCAGAGACTCGAGGATATCCCCATCCCACCCTCCCAGAGTATGGGCCATGGCTCAGCTTTTATAACATGTGCATTGATATACAACTTCCCATAAATCTGGGGCCATAAATCAGGGTACCTTCTGCCTTAGGGCTGTCTGAGGCTGCAAAGACATCCCAAAGTCAGGCACATCCCCACTGGAGCCACGGGAACTCTGTCCTCCCTTCCCTCGGGACAAACACTCTCCAGCCTGGGGACAGCTGTGTTTGCTCAGGGCTGGCGAGCCCCCCAAATTCTGTCCTCAGAGGGGACCAGTGCTGGTGTCTGAGCTCACCCCAGAGCTGTCACCCTCAGGATGCAGCTTCTTCATCCCGTGCCCGGCCTCTGGTCTCACCAGGGGTGTGGGGAGAGAGCATGAGCCCTCGCCAGCCTCGCAGGGGTCAGGGAAAGTGCCACGGAAAGGACACAGCTCATTCCTGCTCCTCCTCCTCAGCCTGCAGTGACACTGCCCTGTGCTTGGCAGGAGCAGAGGCAGCGCTGGGATAGCACAGAGCCCCTGCTGCTGCTGCTCCTCCTCTTCATCCTCCTCATCCTCCTCCAGGGCTCAGTGGTCACTGTGGCCCCGTGCCGTGTCTGTGCCAGGATCCAGCCCCAGACTGCCCCTCCCTGCTCCAGGGCTGCCCGAGCTCCCTCTGTCCCATCCCATCCTCCCCTCCACATCCCCAGTGCCATCCCAGGCTGTGCTGGAGCCCCAGGGATGGGAGCAGCACAAATGGAAACTGAGCCAGACTGGGATTTACCCCCTGGATCACAGCCCCAGGCTGATGGCAGGAGGGACATCACTGACCACAGCCCACGGGGACACCACTGACCACAGCCCATGAGGACATCACTGACCACAGCCCATGGGGACACCACTGACCACAGCCCATGAGAACAGCACTGACCACAGCCCATGAGAACAAACACTGACCACAGCCCCGTGGGGACATCACTGACCAGCCCACGGGGACACCACTGACCACAGCCCATGGGGACATCACTGACCCAGCCCATGGGGAACACACTGAACACCCATGGGGACAACCACTGCCACAGCCCATGAGGACATCACTGACCACAGCCCATGGGGACACCACTGACCACAGCCCAAGAGACATCACTGACCACAGCCCATGGGGAACATCACTGACCACAGCCCATGGGAACAGACTGACCACAGACCATGGGGAACACCACGACCACAGCCCATGGAACAAGCACTGACCACAGCCCATGAGAACAACACTGACCACAGCCCATGGGAACAGCACTGACCACAGCCCATGGGGACACCACTGACCAACAGCCCACGGGGACACCACTGACCACAGCCCATGGGAACAGCACTGACCACAGCCCATGGACACCATGACAAACACCAATGGGAACAACCACTGACCACAGCCCATGAGGAATCACTGACCACACAGCCCTGTGGGACAACCACTGACCACAGCCCATGGGGACATCACTGACCACAGCCCATGGGGACATCACTGACCACAGCCCATGGGGACATCACTGACCAACAGCCCATGGGGACACCACTGACCACAGCCCTATGGGACAGCACTGACCACAGCCCATGAGAACAACACTGACCACAGCCCATGGGGACATCACTGACCACAGCCCATGAGACATCACTGACCAACAGCCCCATGGGGACACCACTGACCACAAGCCATGGGGACATCACTGACCAACAGCCATGGGAACAAGGCACTGACCACCAGCCATGGGGACACCACTGGACCACAGCCCATGGAGGACATCAACTGACCACAGCCCATGGGGACACCACTGACCACCAAAGCCCATGGGACATCACTGACCACAGCCCATGGGACATCACTGACCACAGCCATGGGAACAGCACTGAACCAACAGACCATGGGGACACCACTGACACAGCCCATGGGAACAGCACTGACCACAGCCATGAGAACAACACTGACCACAGCCCATGGGAACAGCACTGACCACAGCCCATGGGGACACCACTGACCACAGCCCAGGGAACACCACTGACCACAGCCCATGGGAAGAGCACTGACCACACTAGCACTGGGACACCACTGACCACAGCCCATGAGGACATCACTGACACAGCCCTGTGGGGACACCATGACCACAGCCCATGGGACATCACTGACCACAGCCCATGGGGACATCACTGACCACAGCCCATGGGACACCACTGACCACAGCCTGTGGAACAGCACTGACCACAGCCCATGGGACATCACTGACCACAGCCCATGGGGACACGCACTGCCACAGCCCATGGGGACAGCATGACCACAGCCCGTGGGGACATCACTGACCACAGCCCCATGGGGACACCACTGACCACGCCCCGTGGGGACATCACTGACCACAGCCCCGTTGAACAGGACCCAGCAATCCCCACCACCCTGGGGCAGCTGAAGCCCTCATGCAAGTTAAGCCCTTTGTCTTTCAGCTCATTCCTTCCCAATTTGTTCTTGCTGCTCCTGGAGTTTTCCTGCCCTAGGAAATTAGTCACAGAATCATGGAATCATTGGTTGAGGAACCTTAAAATCTCCAACCCCCCTGCCATGGACAGGGACACCTGCCACTATCCCAGGCTGCAGGAGCTGGGAGGTGACAGCAGGGAGCACAAAGACACTGCCACCGGGCAGCATTTGCCTGCTTTCACCCCTGACAGAATCCTGTTTTCCTAGCATCAGGAGAAGCTGAAAGGGGTCAGTCCCAGGAAGTTTGCAGGAGCTCCAAATGCAGCAGAGCACAGCCAGGGCAGGGAGGAGCAGATCCCCATCACCCCAGAAGCCATGTACTGCCACAAACTCAGTGGGTCAGAGGCAGTGCTGACCAGATCCTGTGGGATTGACACCTCCACATTCTGCCTGTGAGGGAGCAGATTCCCATCACCCCAGGGACTCACCCCTCCACATTCCCAGGCTGTGAGGAAGCAGCACCGGGGTGAGGGGGACACCCAGAGCACCCTGGTGTGACACTGCTGCATGTCCCAGCCCTGCTCCCACCCTGGAGCTACCACCAGCCTGTCAGCATTCACCACACACCAGCATTCCCAGCTGAACCTAAACGGGATCAGCTTCCCGACAGAACCCCCCCAGACCCAGCCTGCTCATCTGCTCTGGCGTGAGAAATCTGATAAAGCCATTGATGTGAGGTGGGGCTGGACACCATTATTCTGCCCCAATTTGAGCTGTCAGCCCCTTGTAAAACATGACATATGGCTCTGGAAATTCATCTCGGGCACCAAACTGGATTTATTTTGCTGTAAAAAAGAAAGAGACAGCGAGCAGCGGCCCAGGGACCTCGGCAGCACTGCAAACCACACCCGCGCTGATCTCTGCAAACAATTTATTGGATTCCCCGCCGCCGCCATCCGTTCTCCGCTCCATGCACGGCCACCAAGGCTGGCAGCACAAGATGAGTTTTAAAGGTCACCACTTAATGATGTTAAGGAGCCATCCTCCTCCCCGGATAAAATACGGATCAATCTGTAATATTTCTGATGGGACTCTGCCCTGGAGGAGATATAGGGGGGATCCTGCTCTCCTTTGTGCTTCCTGTGAACTCCGAGCCTTTCCTGGCACCAGGCTGGGGCCAGATCCAGCTGGAAGTGGCACATCCCGGCTGGAAGTAGCCATCCTGAGTGGAAGTGGCATATCCCGGCTGGAAATGCCAACAGCCTGGCTGGAAGTAGCACATCGTGAATGGAAGTGGCACATCCCGGCTGGAAATGGACAGCCTGGGTGGAAATGGCAAATCCCAGGTGGAAATGGTAAATCCCAGGTGGAAATGGCACATCCCAGGTGGAAATGGCACATCCTGTGTGGAAGTAGCACATCCCGGGCTCAGGGAGCAGGCAGGAGGGGGATGAAGCTGCGATTGCTCCACAGCACAAAGTGCCTTTCAATCCTTCCATAACGTCACGTACAAACATTTGGCTCCTGCCTCTCCTGTCACCCGTGGCAATGGAGCAGTTGGAGTAGCTCTGACCCAATTTTGCCCTCGGTTTGCACATTTGGTGCCCAGAAGGAGCTCACACCCAGCTCAGAGGTGCTGCTACTGCAGCTGCTCCGTGCTCACAGCCCCGATCCCATATGGATTTGGGGTGTCTGGATGCTGAGCAGGCTCAGGGACAGGGATAGCAGCAACCCCCACCGCGAGTGGGGCATCCCGGGATTCCTGGCACGGGGCAGGGCTGGGCTGTGAAATGTTCCCCCCTGGCTGAGCCATCTCCAGGCTGTTCCCAAAGGATGGCAGACCCAAGGGTTTGTGTAGCAGCTCTGGCTCCCCACAATCCCCGCTCCCAGGGGATCCAGCAGCCCAGCCCAGCGCTGGCACCGGGGCTCTCCTGGCTTTAAAAAGCCCCCGAACCTCTCACCGTGTTCCTCCCCTCCCTCCCCAGGCTCCCAGGCAGAGATTCCCCCTCCGAGCAGCCTGAGAAAAAAAGGCAAATACTCTGAATCCACAACCCTCGCACAGAAGCAACGTCTCCATTCGATATCGCACTGAACAGGATTTAATTTGCTTTTGCTGTGCAGCCTCTGCCCGAGGATGGGCTTTAAAAATTTATTCAGCAGCCAGAGCATTTCCGAGTCTGTCAGAAGTTCCTCACAAAGAAACCACGAGAGGGGGTGACGGCTGCCTCGGGCCCGGCACATCCCGGTTCTGCCCCATTCCCCAATTCTGCCCCATTCCCTGATTCTCTCCCACTCCCCACTTCTGCTCCCATTCCTGGGTTCTCTCCCCATTCCCTGGTTCTCCCCTTTCCCCGGTTCTCCCCTTTCCCCGGTTCCCCCCTTCCCCAGTCTCCCCAGTTCCCGGTCTCTCCCACCTGATCCCCCACTCCCGTTCTCCCAATTCTTGAATTCTCCCCCCTTCTCACTCCTTTCCCCTTTCCCTGATTATCCTCGTTCCCTCTGTCTCCTCCCATTCCCTGGATCCCCCCACCCCATTTCTCCCCCATTCCCTGCTCCCCAGGGATGGAGTTGACCCAAGCTCTCACTGCTGCCCTGTGCTGCCCTGCACCAGCTTTTCCCTGGCCCATCCCAGTGGAGATGTCTCCACCAGGAAAAGTCATCACCTTGAGAACACAGCCCAGGGCGGCAGGAAAGAACACACCTGGGTGTGGGGAACACCCTCCCCTGCTGGGGTTCCTGCAGTTTTCTCCATGGCCAGGGCTCTGCAGCATCATGGACACAAAGGTCCAGGCTGCGCAGCAGCCACGATCCCCAGGGTAGGGGAGCTCCAGAGCACAGCCAGAGAGGATCTCTGTGTCTGGAGAGGGAAGGTGAATTCACAGCTCAGCAGAACACAAACAGCATCCAACGACTGGGGCACATCTTCTGTTGTCAAAATAAAATGTAGATGCTTAATAAAAATCAGCTCATATGCAAAAAGGTATCAAGCAGGAGGGGGGAGGGGACGCATTGTTCCTTAGAATAAATATTTAACATGATACAGAACAGCCACTCGACCTGCAACTACAACTAACAGAAACAGTGACAGAGGAGTATATCATGCCTCGCGCCAGAGAAAAACAGCGAGATGCCACCGTTACCGATAGAAGTCAAGAATCTAAATACTCAAGGGATCAAATATCAGGCCGCGCCCCATAACGGTCTCTTGATGGGCCAGCACATTGGCACACCAAGAGGAACATGCAGCAGAAGGAGGCGGAAGGCAGAAGAACATAGCTGGTATACTTACACGAAGAACACACCAGAGGAACCAAACTACGCTGACTGTACCGCATCAGCATATGCAGCCCCCGCCACAGCCTACCTAGCACAGCCAAGAGAAAGCAGCTCGCAGGAAGTTAGCAAACCCACCAGCCTGCAGCTGGCAAATGCTGTAGTGACCACAAACGGCTTCTAAGCACGCGGGCTACTAGAAAACAGCACAACCACAACAGAGCCGAAAGGCTGTAATGAATCAAGCGCTCCACATCACCACAGTAGCAGCGCGGAGAGGCCAAGAGCCTGCAAATGCCTATCACAAGAGTATAATAACCAACCCGCTGTATGACCTATATCAGGCGTGAACATGACCCACCGAGAGCAATTCCAAAGTGCCCTCTCCTCGAACCAGACGTAGCGAACGCGCACGTGACAGAAAATAGGCCAAGCCACATGAATAGCCCACTTACTGGCCAATAAAGGAGGAACCCATAAATTGGTTGGCCAGAGCCCCACGTAACACCTAGCTACTTACTCAATTGCTCAAGCAGCTCTCTACCCATATAAGATCCAGTCCATTGGTGTGGAGGATAAGCTTATTTAAATTAGGAAAAATCCACATAGGTAATGAGCTGAATGTATCCGTATGGCATAAAATTAGCAGTGGTTGGAGCTCTTCTCACTTAAGGTGAGTAACAGCCTCTGGCTCATGGCAGACACACCTGTCAGCTTTCACATACCACTAATGAACAAAAAGATCACAGAGAAGGATCATATTAGGCAAAGGGTTAGCTAGTGAGACTACAGAGAACCAGACATGGAGCAAGATAAGCTGCAGAAAGATCATACTGCCATGCTCGTCCACTTGCTGCCGTATCAACTATAGCACGAATGACGCAAACGTGCAGCTCTCTGCGAGTCCAATTTGGCCGAGCTGCAGGCAACACATGTAAGGGCCATACGAGGTGTCCTGCCACATCGTGTCCACATGTCTGAGAAGTCCAGGCTTAGCCAGTCTTCTGTGCCGTATCATGCTACTGTCGCACCCACTAGAATTCATAACGATATCAATAGTGATGGAATGGTTTAAGGAGGTCGCTACTGTCAAGCCATCGGATTCAACAACGAGCAGCACATGGACATCGCCTCAATGCAAGTCCTATACCAGCAAGCTATCGCTCAATGGATGTTTAGCGCAGTACACGCAAGCATACAAGTATCGTAGTCTGCTAGATGGCAGTCGCGCAAGCGTAGGCATAGCAGAATGGTCAAGCAGCAAGTATTACATACAGAGGCCAAATACAGTGAATCCATGGTGAATCATAACGCAACGCCTAAGCCAGGAAGTTCAGCTCCGAGAAACGCTAAACAATTCCCATGTCATATTTGATATAAGTCAGGTAAACAGGTTCTTTTCGACTTGCTATTCAAGGGATTGGGAGAGGACCATCAAAAACGAGGATGCTCATGCTTTAAAAGCAATGGGAGAGACCAAAAGGCAAGCAGCAATTGTATTTTAATCATCAACCTGAAATTCACATAGTAGGCAGCACTTAGTCCCAAGGAACATTATACCAGCAATCACATCTTTAGTAAGAGCATAATCGACTCGCTAAAAGGACTGTATGACCCTTGAGACAAAAAAGAATATATCATTAGCGGGACAGAAAGAATCTCTTAAAAAGACTTAATAGAGCGAAGCTATATCCACAGTTCCATACCAAACAAACATTACACCGGTACTAAGCTAAATGTCCTTTTAGCAATTAATCCTTAGAGACCTAAAAAGAGAAACCTACATGAGTTCACTACGTTGCGATATGACTCGCTGCGACTCCCTACAACTATGACTAAGACTATCTTCCCTATAGACTTGGCGCAACTGATTGACCAGAAATGAGGACTAATGATGGGGAGGTATCTGTGGCAACCATAATGATCCGACCATAGAAAATACAGACATGAAACAGAATGCCATAAACACCATCACAGACAAACGATTAATCAGCCGCCAAATCACAGTGTGAAGGATCGAAGAAAGACTGCTCCAAAGTAACAAAAATTCGGGCGAGAAGACAGGGTGACGAAATATGCCGAAATTCTTCTCACAGTGAAATCAACAAGAGACGAGACACATAGTGAATTTCATGCAACTTCCTGAGGCTAAAAGAATGACAACATATCCTACAGACTTAGTAAAAAATGATAACCGTATTCGACAAGAATACCATGGTGCTGTAAGACAAGACAATAAGTGAATCCAAACCAAAGAGCTGTTATTAGCCAATAGAAAAAAGCAACAGACAATCCGTATCACCACTACGTCTGGCGACCAATGATAAAAGAAGTGCGAACAGACTGATGTACGGCTCGACGAAATCGCACTCGCACGCAAAGCAAACGTTCATATCAATATGCATGGCAGGTGCAAAATTAGTGATCGCCAGACTTACCTAGTGACATTACATACGTTGTGAGATAGCCCAGTAAAGTAACTCTTGAAATATTACCACAACACAATACAAGGTTCTAAACGCAGTTCTATAAATTCGCAGCGTGGAATTTAGAAGCATGTAGTGAAAATTGAATAGAACAACTCTTTAATATTTATGCTCCACTCTAATTGTAACCAAGAAACCACACCAAACAAGAGCCCGTCAAGGCTAGATAGCGTATGAGAACATGTAAACAGTAAGCAGCGGTGAACGACATTTTGTGGACCCCAACAAGTACAGGAGACAGTTCTCTCATGAGTGTGGACGTAAAGAGTGACACTGGGTCGGCCTAGCTCACGGTAGATTGAAAGTCCGGCCTAGAAGCAGCCTGAACTGAGAACACCAGGCATCACAGACTTATTCATTCACATCTGATATGCAATGACAAATATCCGTACTCATCAGAAATATTGTGTACACACTGTTACCACGCTACGTAGGACATGGTCGAGGATTGAGTGCCTTCGGTCTCTACCACTACTAGACAAAAGGTGCTAACATGACTCTGTCCACAAATTGGTCGACGAGCACCGAGAATCAAGAGCAAATCTCATCTCTTGTCTCAGAACATATCTGTATGAGCCTCGCTGTGCTTAAGTTGACTGTCAATAGTGCATGACGTTATGCTAATAGCGCTTAAATAAATGAATAATCTTATAACTTTATGTCCGCGAATGGACGGTTTTAATGGGTTGACTGACTCTGAGAAATCTGTGCCGACACAGCTCATGGAAGCTTAAATACAAAAGCGTACCCATTACATTCAGCAGTAACCAAGCATCATCCAAGAAATTGCTCCTACGCTGAAAATAAGGGCAGTCAGGGAGGACTAAGGAAGGAAGCTCAGGAGCCAACTTCATGCGAGCAGGTAATCCATCCTCTCATGCAGCATATAACTTGGACACATGGGAGCACACATAACTAGTGAGAAGATTATAGTGCTAAATAGATTACTGCTTTAAGACACGTGACAACTCCCAAAATTCCATTAGGAAGTAAAGGTCTACAAGCACCTGTACCTCTTGTACAACAGCCATCAGAGAACTATTCAAATTGTTACATCTTGAGAGATGGGATAGTGATGCAGTAAGATCGCCTCTACAATAGAAAAGCTTCATAACAGGGCACTAGGTACTACGTAGACTATTATGATTTGTCGAGTTGAAAGCACGGACTGAAGGCCTCTATCAGTACATGCTAACGAGAACTCTATTCTAAAGTTTTGTTACGTCCTACCCCAAGCAGCTCGAACATCAGATCCCTTTGTGGTGTCTCGTCTGTCAGGACTCCTGGAAAACTTTGGCACAACCTAGCTAGAAAAAGCATTCGTTCGCCCACAAGCCTTACGCTCCGCAACTACTGGATGGCTGCAAAAATGTTGGCGAGACATGTAATGGCAAGATACGGCCCAATACAATGCCAAGAAGAATAAAATAGACAAGAACGTGCCTTACACAAACAATCAAACACGAATCATGCCTGACAACCTACAGTGAGATGAGAGTCTTCCGCAATAGCACAACAAAACGAAATATCTCTCCAGTGAAACACAAAGAAGGAACTTGGAGAGGTAGCGTGTTCAGACTGTAATGTGGAGCTACAACATGCCTGTTAGTCACGAACCCCTGGATGTCAAGTCCCCCAAACATACATAGTCACCGGCCAGAGTACAATACATCACACACCGGTATGTAATGACCGTTGGCACTTACGCGCTTGCAGGGCTCGGCCAGCGCCCTTCCTCTCAGACAATTACGTTCTTCTCACTATGCATCTTTTCCTGGTGCCCATCCTCCCTTAACTCCTTTTTCCTTTGCCATTGAACACACTCGCTTTCGCTTGAACCCGTCCCTTAACGTTAAAGCGTAACCTCTCCTCGTACAATACAAACAGTTCACACATCATACCCTTACCCACCCTACCTCATAAATGCACTCCTGACCTTTCCTCTATTCAATCCCTCGCTCTGTCTAAGAACCACAAAATGCCACACAATGCGTCGTTATAGCACGATATAACAGTCCCAACATGCTTGCCAAACTTAACGACACTATGTAAGCCCGGACAGTTAAGAACAGCATAGCCTCGAAAAATACCGCGGCCTAACCAATTAGCACCATAAAGAAAGAGAACACCGAAAGTGAAGGGAGAAGGCAAAACATAGCATTATAACAGCCTACAATCATCGATGTCTGAGAGAGACACGTCCCCATATAAATATCATCTGATTCGTAGAAGCTCGAATAGATAGGGAATCGACTGGACAGTCGAAGAAGCATTATTGAGTGTAGATATAGATCCTGCCACAAAATAAGCAAGTGTCCATAGAGATAATGCCAAACATCGACACCTGAGCCCAACAGCTAGAAGCCAGGGTCTGCCAACACTGACATCTGAGTGACGTATTTGGCCGGTGAAGAGAATAAGTCGTTACTTGATCCCTATCTATGCTGACTTATCCACACATTTGAGCCTGCTGACTATATAAGTTCTCAATACAATAACATTTCAGCTACAGTGACTGCTACAGGTTACAGAGCGCACAGCACGACCACAAAGCTGCCAGGCTAGACTAGACTCAGCGGTTAAGTAAGGCTGTACCCAGGACTTGACCTTATATTAGCCCCCAAATTTCCTAATCAGTCAGAGTCTTAGCCTCCTACATTCCTGGACGCTGAACACTCCTCTGAGAAAGGTGACATCTCTACTAACAGACATACAGCTAGTCATTCGAGGATCAACAACATTAGATAAGTGACTCACGACGCTCGCTTATGCGCTTAAGCACCAATGCAACCATACAGACAGAGGCGAAAACTTACAACACAAACCTGCGAAACTGCTCAGAAGAGGAGTCCAAAACACACGACTACCAATCCATTCTAGTCACTTATCTCATAAAAGGCATTTAGACTTCCATAGGTTATTACTCATGACAATTTAAGATTAATAAATGCAGCGTCCTTCGCTCCAAACGAATATATCACAGTTCAGAAAATTTAGGTACCTGGAAAGTACGCATGCGTATGGATCCCATGGTAAGTCGTGCTGTCGCCTTTTTGGCCAACTCCCAGTTATAACTCCCTTACCTCTCCTGGTTGCGCTCAGTGCTTGCCCACCACTATACAGCAACCAAAAGAGCCCTTCCCCAACTGGATGGTCTGCCTCTTTCGAGCAGGTCAAAAGTCACAGTATATTAGTGGCTGCTCAAAGATTTAAGGGTCTGTCGTCCAGAATGGCGCTCACATTGCACCTTCGCGTTGGACCTTGGGGCCCACATTGCCCTTTCCCTTTCCCATTCTACCAGGCCTATACTATCACCGTCAGCGCTATGCCCTAGTACATCGCAAGTTACCCATTAACTACCCTTACCCGCTACTCCCTCATCCCTTTGCGCACCATACCCTTTACACGCGTTCAACACCTTCCCTTCCCTTCCCCCATTCCCTTCCAATCCCAAATGGCGATCATCATTGCTCTCTCGAGCATATTCCACAAATGCCTGAACGTTCTCTGATATTAGTGGGCGAGAGACTTGTACGAATCAAAGATCCATGTGCGTTACCCTAAGCCGCATCTTTCCGTCGAGAACATGGTCATACTGCAGCGATAGAGAGGAGTAAGAGAAAAATACATCATCGTACTTTTTGGAGAGAGTGCTCAAACAAAATGCATTAAAGATACCTCACATGTCATGTCTTTTTGAGGCTGATCCTCTCAAAAATGTTTTTCACGCTCAGTGCGAGTAACCTTGCGATCTCCTGAAGCACTCAGGATTTCAGGAAGGATTTCTCTCAAAGCACACTAGTGAATCACTGACTGATGCAGCGTGAACTTGCCAATAGACCAAAGAGACAACGAACAGTTGAGATAATATCCCCAGGTTTGCATTCGTCTACAGCAGAGATCTCTGCAACTAGAAAACAAAGTATGGAATATGTCGAGGATCTTCACTTGCTAGTCAATGTCTCTAGAGGATTCACGACGAAAACTGAACAATTCTGATCTATTCAGCGTGATCTCGCGACCGTAATATTGTAAGACACATATATGAAAACAAGATACATCGTAGAATCCCAAAGTATCATGTCAATCAACAGTCTTTATATCAGATGCACGGGTTATTTCTCTTTCCCATTTGAATTTGGAGCTTAAGCCATATAGTCATAGCAGTTAATACCATAAGTAACACAATTAAAGTACACAGGATTACAAGCAAAATAGCTACATTCACGGAGCTGTCTATGGAGGAACTGACACTGCGTATCTGTCGGAGTTTATGCTTCAATTTAAGAACCACAACTCTGCAAGTGCTAAATAGAACGAGCTGTTCGCTACCTCTCTCGGCTCACCCATTCCTACTTCTCAGTCTGAGGCTCGTTTGACGCTGTTGAAACATTTACATGTTTGGTCGATTGTGGCAGATAGAATAAGGAACAAACTCCTCTCTCGTCACATCAATGAGCAGCATCGCAAGAAGCTTCCTTTCCTTCATGATTAATATAGTGAAACAAGCCGCTCACTCTTGGTTAAAAGTGAAACGTAAAAAATAAGAGTAGAAACTATGTATTACCCAAAGAAAACCACTTAAGTCGACGAGCTTCAACGAGAAAGGGGACGTCACGAACTAACCCCATTAGCAAAGACCCAGTATATTCTAACACTTCTAAAATATCATCTTTCATTATGCAGAAATAATGATAGTGAAAGGAAACCGTGCCAGGAAATAACTGAATTAAGTCTCCAGCTCCTGCGATGCCTTAAAAGACCTTATTTATCCTCAAGGAAGTTAAGGAAAAAGAGCGCCTGAAGCTCGGATGTTATGACATGTACCGTAGCAACGTACAAATTCATGTGTCTGACGCTCGACTCAGCCACCTGCTACAGCCTAAGGCATACGTCCGACATCGTCATCAAGTCTCAAATTCCATCGTCGAACAATGCGAAACATAAAACCAGTACTTGCCCATAGTTTTCCCTTTTTTTAAGTTTCTTGTATCCTAGTTCTCATTACTTTAATTCTCAAGCAAAGACAACAGACTTGAGCATTGCGCGATTAAAGGGTAAGCACATTCTAGCAGGCAAGGTTAAATATCATAAAAAGATCTCCGATGCCTCGTCCAATCAAGACTACGAGAGACAATTCTGCCACCACGTAAGACTACACGGAAACTTACCGGGAGAAGCAAGGCCCTTATTGGAGAACACTCAAATCTCCGACCCTTCCTCCGCAAATTAATCGAAGCGCTGCAGCCATTTCCATGACCAAATAGTAGCGCAGTTGTAATATGTGCAGGAGACCCAATCTAGCAGTGGCTTAGGAGCTCGGAGCTGCACTTGCCATTACTGCAGCAGAATTGCAAAGCGACTCCTATCTCAGGAATATGCTTCATTCTTTTATTTGGCTTACATCCCAGTCCTACTCAGATATGCCACCAGTTCCCTAGCCTGTCCTGTGGGTGTAAGACTCGGCCAAGATTGGAAACCAGAAGGGATTGCCTCAGACATCTTGACTGAACGTGCAACTGAACTCCCGGGTGCGACATATTGGCCTGAACCGAGAAACGCAATACGTCTAGAGACTCAATTCCTTGGCAATCAAGTTGCATCCACGCACAGGCACTAAACACAAGGAAGCCGCACGAGAGACGTCGACGGATTCGGGCGTGTTAAGTGGGGATGCAAATCATAATGCAAGCGAGACATGACTCGACCATTCCAATTGCTGAGTGAACAGATCGATCGCTGCGAGGTACCTTTAAAACACTATTGGCATAACGGAGTGAATTCCAGATAATAAAGAATATTAAAAATAAGGAATTCCTTCAATACTAAGGAATACATTCTGGTTGCCGAGGTCAGCCCTGGATCCCAGCACAGGCCGTGAGCATCCTCCCTCCCCGGAGCGATCCAGCTGACCCAGGAAAGCAGCTTAGGGGTAAACAGGGG
Organism: Malurus cyaneus samueli; assembly: GCA_009741485.1. Classification (NCBI taxonomy): domain Eukaryota; kingdom Metazoa; phylum Chordata; class Aves; order Passeriformes; family Maluridae; genus Malurus; species Malurus cyaneus. The sequence continues at coordinate 13,292,223 of CM019228.1, read as the reverse complement.
CTGAGCACCCGGGCAGGGCCGGCACTCCCGAATTAGCCGCCCAGAGAAAAGGGGATTACCCGCTGCAGCCTGCCCCGGGAGCACACCAGCATTCAGCGCTGCAATGGGGGGAAGGAAACAGTCAGGAGGGGTGGCAGTGCCACCAGGCTGTGCCCCTGTCCCCAGGAAAAGCTGTCCCTGCTGGTGGTGCTCTCATTGCCAAGCAGCTGTCCCAGCTCTGCTCATTCTCCTTGGAAAAACCTGAGCTGGGGGTGTGAGGAGGAGAAGGAACTCGTGGCACAGCCCAGGGAGCAGTGGAACAACAGGAGATCCAGAGGGACATGGAAAAGCTGCATTTCCCAGCAGCATCGCAGCCCCGCAGCAGTGTGAGCAGAAAAGAAATAAAGGCCTTAAATGTGACAGATTAATGGGCTAGAGCTGAAATATGAGATTAGAAATTTCAGAATATGCCTGCATATTCCAGGTGCTCTTTAAATTTGTACAATCCAGTTACTCTATTATGTGCAATTTAATTGCCTAAAGAAATCCATATCGTTCCTCGCTTCCAGCAGCCCGAGCAGGGGCTCCTGATTTCTGCAATCTTTACTCAGGGTGGTTTTAAAGATTGAAATATGAGCTCTCCTGGGTGCAGGGAGTTTTCTAAATCAAGTTCCAGCCCTAGGCTGAAGCACAAAGATTGTGTCCAAGCAGCAGGGGGAGGCAGGGTCTGCATGGCCAGGCTGCCCTGGGGGTCAGATAATCCATGGAATCACAAAATCTGGAGAGGTTTGGGCTGGGAGAGACCTAAAAACCCACCCAGTGCCACCCCTGCCATGGCAGGGACACCTCCCACTGTCCCAGGCTGCTCCCAGCCCCAATGTCCAGCCTGGCCTTGGGCACTGCCAGGATCCAGGGGCAGCACAGCTTCTCTGGCACCCTGTGCCAGGGCCCTCCCACCCCTCCCAGGGAACAATTCCTTCCCATATCCCATCATCCCTACCCTGCACTGGGGAAGCCATTCCCTGTGTTCTGTCCCTCCATCCCTTGTTCCCAGTCCCTCTCCAGCCTGGAGCCCCTTTAGCCCCAAAGGGGCTCTGAGCTCTTCCTGGATCCTTTCCTCTCCAGGTGGCACCCCAGCTCTCCCAGCCTGGCTCCAGAGCAGAGGGGCTCCAGCCCTGGAGCAGCTCCGTGGCCTCCTCTGGATCCAAAAAGTGCAGCTTTGGTGTGGTCTGGGCAGCAGAGTGGGGCTGGCACAGCAGGGCACAGGAGGGTTCAGTGGCTTTTGGGGGTGCTGGGAAGGGACTGAGGGGGCACAGCCAGACCCCACAGACCCCACAGTGGCTCAGCACCATCCACTCATCCCCTTCAGCTTTGCTCCATGAACAGGGAGTTGGGAGAGGGCTCAGAGCTCACAGGATCACAGGGCGCCCTGACACTCTCTCTGAGAAAATCCCACCTCCCGAGGCTGAGCCGGCAGGATCACGGCTGATCCCAGACTGGGTACAGAGCCCACGTGGATGGGAAAGAGCCTCCCAGCAGGGCTGACTGCGACAGGCTGGGAGCTGTGTCCACTGACAGTGGAATGTGCCACAGCCACCCTTCCCTGGGAATCGCCGTGTCCGGCAATTCAAGGGACAAGGGATGGAGGGACAGGACACAGGGAATGGCTTCCAGTGCCAGAGGGCAGGGATGGATGGATTTGGGAAGGATTGTTCCTGGAGGGTGGGAGGCCCTGGCACAGGGTGCCCAGAGAAGCTGTGGTGCCCCTGGATCCTCAGTGCCAAGGCCAGGCTGGACATTGGGGCTGGGAGCAGCCTGGGACAGTGGAAGGTGTCCTGCTGTGGACAGGGGTGGCACGGGGGTTCTTCTGACCCAAACCAGTCTGGGATTCTCGGATTTTACAGATGGAATCCCAGACCAAACCAGACTCTGTTCTGTCCACTGCTCCTGTAGACACAAACCCCGTGGAGGGGATCTGGGTCCATCCCGGGTGAGGGGTCTGGAGCAGCCCCCAGGGCTGGCAGGAGCTTTACCCCAACCCAAAGACAAAAAACCAAAACCTTGGCAATGCCCAAGGCTAGGCTGGACAGGGCTGAACTGTCCCACTTCTTGTCCCTGAGAGGATCCCACAGCTCAGGGGGCAGCAGGCACTGAGCAACAACCTCTGAGCTGGAATTCTCACCCGCAAATGCACTCAGACCCTCTTGGAGCTCTCGGGGTCCCTGGCACCCCCCATCCGCAGCCCCACAGCCCAGGGATGTTTGAGTTCCCCTGAGCCCTCACAGTTTATATTTACAGCTTAATGGCTTTCAGCATCGCTGACTTCCACTCCAGCAAAAGCCTCCCCCCACCCCGCCTTGGCCCAAGCGCTAAGCACAGCTTCACCCTAATAAATATTTAAACTCGGCGGAACTCTGAGCTGAGCTGGCACCGAGCCGGCATGTGCTCAGCTGGAGCTGCGTTAGCACGGGGGGAACGATGGGGAAAGGGTCGGGAAAAGGGATGGAAAACAGACGGGAAATGGATGGGAAAACGGATGGGAAAATGGACAGGAAAATGGATGGGAAACAGATGGGAAAGTGGATGGGAAAATGGATGGGGAAAGGGACGGGAAAAGGGATGGGAAATGGATGGGAAAGTGGATGGGAAAATGGATGGGAAAACATACAGGAAAACAGACAGGAAAATGGACAGGAAGAAGGATGGAGAAATGGATGGGAAAAGGGATGGAAAAACAGACGGGAAAATAAATGGAAAAATAGATGGAAAAATGGGTGGAAAAATGGATGGGAAAATGGATGGAAAATGGATGGAAAAATGGGTGGAAAAACAGATGGGAAAACGGACAGAAAAACAGACAGAAAATGGATGAGAAAACAGACAGGAAAATGGATGGAAAATGGATGGAAAACCAGAAGGGAAAATGGATGGAAAATGGTTTGAAAAGTTCATGGGAAAACAGACAGAAGAATGGATGGAAAAACGGACGGAAAAGTGGACAGAAAAATGGACGGGAAAATAGATGGAAAAACGGACAGAAAAGGGGATGGGAGAAGAGCCAGGAAAATGGATGGAAAAGCGCCTTGGGAGCACAGCAGCCTGGGCATGTCCAGCCCTGCAGAGAGCAGCCCTGCCGTGGGATCTGCCTGCTGCCCTCTGCCCATCCCGGAGCGTGGGCACAGAGATCTCAATGCTATGGATGCTCCCAGTGCCCCATCCCGATGCCATGGATGCCATGGATGCTCCCAGTGCCCCATCCCGATGCCATGGATGCCATGGATGCTCCCAGTGCCCCATCCCGATGCCATGGATGCCACCGATGCTCCCAATGCTCCATCCCGATGCCATGGATGCTCCCAATGCCATGGATGCTCCCAATGCCCCATCCCAATGCTATGGATGCTCCCAATGCCCCATCCCAATGCCATGGATGCTCCTGGCACTGCTGACCCTTCACTGCCCAGGGATTTCCTGGGACTCACTCCTGAGGTTGGGGAGACCAAGCCCTAAGATCTGTCCCCGCATTGCTCCTCAATTCCCCTTCCCCTTCCTTGCATCCGCTCATCCCTTTCATGCCTGAGCCCTGGTTCTGGGAACAGCAGGAGGGGCCTTTTGTGTGTGATCCCAGCCTTCATGGACACCCCAAATCTTCACAGAGACCCCAAAGCCCTCACAGACACCCCAAACACCTCCAGACACACCCTAAACCTTCATGTACATCACAAAGCACCATGTACACCCCAAAACCTCCATGTACACCCCAAAGCCTTCATAAAGATCCCAAGCCTTCACATAGGCCCCAAAAGTTCCACTTACAGCCTAAAATCTCCACATACACCCCAAAACATAGATCCCAAACATGACAGAAATCCCCCAAACCTTCACATAGATCGCAAACATCCACATACACACCAAAGCTTCCAAATACACCCCAAAGCTCCCGCTACACCCCTAACCTCTACATACAACCCAAATCTTCACATAGACCCCAAATCTCCACATACACCCCAAATCCCCCTCAGCCCCCAGAGGGCAGAGCCACAGAGCCTTCTCCTGGCAGCCCCAGCAGCCGCTGCTGCCTCCAGTGCCAGGACCATTGTGGGGCATCTTGCTGTCCCCAGGATCTGAGAAATCCCAACCAGAACCACGAGGAAGGGCTCCAGTCCATCCTGGCTGAGCTCAGCCATTCCCAGGAGCTCCCAGGAGCTGTGGCTCTCTCACAGGGATGGAGCTGCCATGGAGCAGGACCAGGACCAGGAGGGCTCTGGGCACACAGAGCGCTCTGCTGCTCCACAGAACCCTGCCCTGCTGAGATCGGGGTGCTCTGCTGCTCCAGGGATCCTGGATCCTCTCCCAGACCCACATCCTGAGGCCCAGGGAGCTGGAGTGACCAGGGGAGCTCCCCCTCTCCTGGAAACCCCAGGTTCCTCAGCCAGGGTGATCCTGCCCCCTGCTAACCTCATCAGCCTTTCCAAACCCAGAGCTCCTGCTGGAAAACCCCCCTGGGGACCACCCTGGGGGTCCCCTCTGGCTCGGGAAGGGCTCAGGATGGGGCTTTGGGACCCTTCAATGGCACCAGAGCCTCACCCACGCCCTCCGAAAAGGAAGGAGAAGGGAAAAAAAAGAAGAAAGTGAATGGAACTTTGGACGCTTTTCATTTCCCAACAATGTGCAGCAAACTGTGATTCCTATTCATTAAGAGGGAAGATTGACATTCATTAGAGGGAGCATTAAATTCCCCTTTCCCTGCTCCCCTCAAAATTAATCCACAGAGGGTCGTTTCCATATTGAATTTCTAGGAACTGCAGGTTTTTTTTTTTTTCCCAATAACCAGGCAATGAGAGTGAGACACACTTGTCCCTGGGATGGGAGAGCAGGCAGTGCCATCTGAACCCTCTGCTGCTTCCCCTTCCAGCTGCAGCCCCACATCTGCTCCAGCAGCTCCTGTGGGCTCCTGCAGGGATTTGGGAAGCAGCAGCTCTGCCCCACAGCTCAGGAGCTCAAAATCACCGAGTCACAGACTGGTTTGGGTGGGGAGGGACTTCAAAGCCCATCCAGTGCCACCCCTGCCATGGCAGGGACACCTCCCACTGTCCCAGACTGCTCCCAGCCCAGTGTCCAGCCTGGCCTTGGACACTGCCAGGGATCCAGGGTCAGCCACAGCTTCTCTGGGCACCCTGTGCCAGGGCCTGCCCCCTCTGAGCACAGACTCCATGCTGGACCCTCCCCAGAGCCGGGCACACACCACTGCTGAGCATCCCCCAGTCCCAGGAGTGGGTGATCCCAGCTTGGTGCCCCCAGTGACATTTCCCGGGAAAGAACAGCGCAGTAAATGGAAAGGTTAAATTTGCATATTCCCCGTGCTGCTCCAGGAGCCGGGCAGGCATCCAGGAGGAGCTGCTGCCAGCCTGGGCCATGGGCAGCTCAGCTCCCTGTGCCACCGGGGCTCACAGACCTGCTCAGGTGGCACCAGCACCTTCCCAGGGAGCTGGGAAAGGAGAGCTGGGCCCCAGCTGCACACAGGGGGGTTCAGGAGAAAATTGTTCACTGGAAGAGAGGCCAGGCCCTGGAACGGGCTGCCCAGGGCAGTGGGGGAATCACAGTCCCTGAAATGTTCCAAAAATGAGTGCATGGGACACTTCACGGCATGGTTTGGTGGGCTTGGAGTGTTGGGCTGTGTTAGCCCAGAGGTGGCTCAGGGCTCTTTCCCAGAGATGCCCATGCCAGCCCTGCTCACTCCCTGTCCCCTCTGACACCACCGGCGAGGTTCTGCCTCCCTCCAGGGTGAGATTCCCTGTCTCCACAATCACCTCCCACCTCTCCCGTGCTGAGGGTTGGGCTCATTCCTGTAATTCACGGGATCCTCGGGATCAGAGCCAGGCCAACACCAGCCCTACGGGCAGGGAGGGCTCCGAGCAGCTGGCCGGGTCCCTGCAGGGCCACCCTTGGGGACACCCTGCCCGCACCCGGGCTGTGGGGACAGGCAGGGCCACTCGGGCACCCCACTGTCACCTCCCCTGTGGGCAGAAGGGCTGGGTTGAGCTGGCAGGGATTTATCACGGGGGCATCGTGCTCTGCCACACGCAGGGAGGTGGCGGGAGGGGGAGGCTGCTGGCCCGTGGTGGCCTCTGTGTGTCACTAAACCACTGTCCCGACAGCAGGACAATGTCCTGACAGCGGGGTGGGACCTCCTGGCCCTCCCGGTGACCCCATGGCCAGCTCAGCCCCAGCTCCAGGCCCAGGTGGGATCCCAGAGATCCCAGCACAGCTCCAGCCAGTCCTGCAGCTGATCCATCAGGGCTCGATCCCAAGCCATTTGACCCAAAGCTGTGCAGGGAGCATGGCTGAGCTGGGGGGTTCTCATGGCCATAAAAACAGAATCGTGGAATGATGGAATGGGTTGGGTGGGGAGGGAACTTAAAGCTCATCCAGTGCCACCCCTGCCATGGGCAGGGACACCTCCCACTGTCCAGCTGCTCCCAGCCCAATGTCCAGCCTGGCCTTGGACACTGCCAGGATCCAGGGGCAGCCACAGCTTCTCTGGAAAATCCATTCCACGCCCTCCCCACCCTCCCAGGGAACAATTCCCTCCCAATATCCCACTGAAATCTCTCATCCCTTTAAACCACCCCCTTGTCCTGTCACCATCTTTGTGTGCAGGACCCTGTCAGATGTTCCCGGCTGGGGCAGGCCCAGCTCTGACACCAACACCCCCTGCCCAGATGTCGCCCACCCATCCCATCTCCCCCATGACACATTTGTGTCCCTCCCCACTGCCTCTCCCAGCAGCCCTGCCCCACTGCTGCCTCAGAGGGACAGCACATCTCCTGCCCAGCTGATGTGGGACAGCTAAGGTGATACCGGAATGATTTTTGCCTTTTCCCTTTTCTTTATCTGTACCCTTCCCAGTGCTTTTCCCTGCCCTTTTCCCCAGCTCAGAACCAAACCCATCCCAGAGCTCCGAGCCCTGGGGGCACAAGGTCCCATCCCATCCTGGCCTCTTCCTGGGGATCCAAGGTCCTCCAAGCCCCATTTCCATAACCAAGGACAGCTGGGACCGAGGGTGGGGGCTCCAGAGAAGGGCCTGGCCTGGGGGAATTGCATCACCCCTGGTCCTCCTAATTGGTGCTTTTTATCAATTATGCTAATTTCCTGAATCCTATCAAACCTGTGTTCACCGCTGTGGGTTTTGTGGGAATTCTTCCATGGCTGTCCCTGGGGTCCAATAAAGCCCCGCTTTTATATCCCTCCTGTTGCTAAAATCACCTCCAGTTTCATTTCTAGGCTGAAAAGGCAGCAGGGGGTGTTTCTCCCCTCCCTTTCCTGTGCTGGCTGCGGCCACAGGAACATCTCATGGAATCACAGAATCACAGAGTCATAGAGTCAAGGAATCATAGAACCACAGAGTCACAGCATCACGGAAACAGAGAATCACAGAATCATAAATCATAGAATATATGGAATCACAGAACCACCGAGCCACAGAGCTAGAGAATCATAAAATTATAGAACCATGGAATCATAGAAACCATGGAATAATGGATCATAGAAATATGAATTATAGAACCACCAAGCCAGAGATTACACAATCACAGAGTCACAAGGTCATGGAATCATAGAACCACAGAGCCAGAGAATCATCAAAACAGAATCATAGACTCATAGACATGAAATCATAGAACCACAGGGCCACAGCCCAGAATCATGAAATCAAAGAACCGGAGAATGTTTTGTGTTGGAAGGTACCCAGAGATCACCCACCCCTCCTGCCAAGGCGGGACACCTTCTCCTGTCCCAGCTGTGTCCATTCCAAAGTTACAGTGTGCACATGCCCCAGATTAAGCATGCACAGTCCCCAGGTTAAGCTATTCCAAGCTCCCAGTAAGTCCCAGGTCTCTCAGGAAATTGCCCAGACCAAGTGCTCTGATGCAAACTCTGTCCCTGCAGCCCAGCTGGCCGCCCAGAAGCTCAGGATTAATTGTAAGCCTTGCAAAACTCTGGGAAAAGCCAAAAATAAACACAGCAAGAAGCAGAGCACTTCCACTGGAAAGCCACGGCCAGGGAAAGGCTCTCAGGAGGTGATTCAGTGTCATTTATTGTGCCACCAATGCCCTCTCTGGCTGTGCTGCTCCCTCCGAGCTCCTTCCAGCCTGGGAGGGAGGGGATGGAGACTGGGCACCACCCCGGCCAGCAGCACCCCCAGCCCCTCACAGAGCCCCTTCCCACCCTCTGCACCCAGCAGCCTCAGGAACACAGGAGCAGAGTGCTGGAATAGAGGGAATGGAGTTTGAACAGCCACAGCCTGATTTCCAAACACCGCATCGCCCTCAGAGCCTCAGCAGCAGAATTCGTGTTGGGTAGAACTGGGTCTTGCTGAAAAGCCTGGGAGAGATGGCTCCTCAGCCATGTGGGTGACATCAAAGCAGGGATGTCACCTTGGATTGTCACCTGAAAGTGCCAGCACAGCCGCTCAGCCAGGCTCACCAACTCTGCCTCCCAGCCCAGCTGAAGCCTCCCCTCATTTCACCCTGATGTCAGAAATTGGGGTTTGAACCCGGCTCATCAAGGCCTGAGCCTGCTGCCCCTGCCATGCCCCAGGCAGGCTGCAGGGCAGGACGCCTCTGCTGCCCACCCACGAGGGCTGAAATCCATTTTGTGGGCAGAAATGGACCCAGCCAGGTGGGGCACTCAGCAATTGTTGGTCTGCACAGAGGCAAAAGTGGCAGTGGGTGGGGGAAGGGACAGAGCCCAGGGAGTGTCCAGGGCCAGGCTGGACATTGGGGCTGGGAGCAGCCTGGACAGTGGGAGGTGTGATAAATCCTGCCGTGCAGCGGTGGCACTGGATGAGGTTTTAGGTCCTTCCAACCCAAACCATTTCCTTTCTGTGATCCCTGCCCTGCCTGGCTGGACACGGGCAGGGCACAGAGCTCTGTGCCACGGGGGTTCAGGAGGTGCCCCCCTGCCTGCCACAGCCCCCAGCTCTGCCCTGGGGACAGGCACAGCGGGACAGGGTACAGCACAGGACAGCACAGGGACAGGAGAGGGACAGGGACAGGCAAAGGCTCAGGGACAGGGACCGAGACAGGCTCAGGGACAGGCTCAGGGACAGGGATGGGGACAGGGACAGAGACAGGCACAGGGACAGAGACAGGCACAGGGACAGGGATGGGACAGGGACAGGGACAGCACAGGGACAGAGACACAGGGACAGGGATGGGACAGGGACAGGCAACAGGACAGGCTCAGGACAGGACCAAGACAGCTCAGGACAGGCTCAGGGACAGGGATGGGACAGGGACAGCCAGGCAGTGCTGCCAGCAGCAGGTGACCCCAAGCAGCAATGAGGCCATCTGGGACCCTCAGCGTGGGGGCACCCCCTGTCCTGGCTTGGGGACAGCGGGTCCAGCTGCTGCCCCTGCTGCTGCTCCAGCCCCAGCTGTGGTGGGGGATGCAGAGCAGATCCAACACCCCCATGTCCCTCACCCCGGCCCAGGGCAGGGTCCTACCACCCATCGCTGGGGTTGGTGGTGCCACCACTCAGAGCCACTGTCACCACCAGCACTAACCCCCCCTCCAAGACTCATCAGGGCAGATCAAGGAGGGAGAGAAATGGCTGCAGCTCATAAATCACCTCATGCCAAAGAACCAAATCTGCATTTCAGAGCTTGCTGGGCAATGCCTCCCTCTGCTCATCCCTGGCCATGCAGCTCCCCCCAGCCCGCTTCCTGGGCAGACCTCCAGCAGGGTCCAGTGGCTCAGCTGCTCTTCAGTCATCACCACTTTTGTCCAATTGAGCCAAACCTTGACTGCTCAGGCACCCAGGAATGGGTACAACAGTGCCAGAAATGCAGCTGGCACAGGGCACAGGAGTCACTTGTGTGTGAGGCTGGGATTGTCCAGGCACTTTAAGGACAGGCCTGAATCCAAACCAGGTTTGTCAGGCAAAGCCAAACCCCAGCTGGTTCCATCGCTACCTGAGTCAAAGCCAGACTGGCTGATGGGTAGAGAGAATTAAAGAATCAACTTAAACCAGCAGAAATTGTGTCAGGCCAGGCTCAGGCTGGATTCAGGGAAAGGTTCTCCTGTCCCAGAGGGTGCTGGCACTTCCCAGCTCCCCAGGGAAGATTCCCGGCCCCGAGGCTGCCAGAGCTCCAGGAGCGTTTGGACAGCGCTGCCAGGGATGCACAGGGGGGATTGTTGGGGGGTTTGGGTCCCTTTGGTCCCTTCTCTGCTCTCAGGACTTCCTGTGATTCCATGGAAACTGTGACAGCAGAGATCCAAAGCAAGTGTCCTTCGTGGTGGCAATGTCCCCAGCGAGGTCCCAGCCCTGCAGGGGACAGGAGAGCCAGATGTGCCATCCAGCTGAACTTGGAGCAGAAGCTGCCAAATCGCATTTCTCAGGGCCACTGAAGATCTCTGCAGCCCTCAGGAGCTGTTTCCAAAGCCATTCATGCCCTCCTCACCACTC
>CM019228.1:13217829-13250961 GCA_009741485.1 Malurus cyaneus samueli | reverse complement strand
GAGCGCCCTGGCTGCCGGGGCTGGAGCCGGGCAGAGTCCACACAGGGCGGGTCACCTCTCTGCCGTGTCCTGTGTCCCCGCAGGGGATCGGGGCTGGCAGCCGTGTCCCAGCGCTCTGGGCACTGTGCTGTCCCTGCAGCTGAGGTGCTCTGGTACCCCGGGCACATCCGACTGCTGGGGAGGAACTGGACCTGGCACAGCCCCCGTGTGAGCTGGAGGGACCCCCAGGATCACCCAGCCCAGCCCCTGTCCCTGCCCAGACCCAACAATCCCCCCTGTGCATCCCTGCTGTCCAAGCTCCTGGAGCTCTGGCAGCCTCGGCGGACCATTCCCTGGGGAGCTGGGCAGTGCCAGCACCCTCTGGGACAGTATCCATGTGCTATCCACATTATCCATGTTTTATCCGTGTGTTATCCACAGGCATTATCTGTGTGTTATCCACAGGCGTTATCTGTGTGTTATCCACGTGTTATCAACATGTTATCCATGTGTTATCCACATGTTTTATCTCTGTGTTATCCATGTTATCCACGTGTTATCTGTGTGCTATCAGTGTGCTATCCATGTGTTATCCATGTGTTATCCATGCGTTATTCATAGGCTATCCATGTGTTCTCTGAGGCCCCAGCTTTGTGTTTTCCTCCCACCCAACAGTGTCTGCAGTGGGCTGGAGCCTGGGGTGGACATTTCTGCCCAGAGTTCCCCTGCCTTGAGTCATGGGGATGCAGCTTCTCCTCCCCAGTCTGGTATTTGTTTGTTTGTTTGTTTGTTTGTTTATTTTCCAGTCCCCATGTGTTTTTCAGGCTGACTCCACCCCTCCCAGCACCCCTGGCTGTCCTGGCTGATGGAGAACGCTGGCAGAAAATGAACACGGAATTTGTGACTGGGAGCAGCCGCCCTTGCAGCCCCATCCCAACGTCACCCAGCTCTCATGGAGCAATGGGAGCATGGCAGCACCACCTGACCAGTCACAACAGCTCTGATTTCAGATCTACACAGCTCCCAGCAGAGTTAGCAAATGAGTTGCAGACTGGGAACTATCTGCAAATAGTTTCCAATAATGAATTGAGGTGCGAAAGCTGCAATCTGCTCCGAGACAATCTGTAAACAGAGGGAAGGAAAATTCACCAAAATAAATTATTCATTTCAGATTACTCCTCTAGCTCATGTCTTAACTTGAAAATCTCCAGGGCCTGCAGAGATTTCCAGGGATGCTCCTGTTCCTTGAGCTGAGCTGTGTTGGGGCAGGCACAGGGCTGTGAGACTGATCAGGGTGTCCTATCAACACCTGGCCAGCTCTGATCCCCCACAGCTGGGGGGAATTTATTTCCAAACGTGGACCAGCTCCATGGGATGTCCAAAGGCAGGCAGGGTAAAGCTAATCCAGGCAAAAAATTGGGCTCCTCCTGTCTCACTGCTGCCATCAATAAAGAGATGGAGGAAAAGGAGCCACCGTGGAGCAGGAACCAAAGCAGAGGTGGAGTGGGGAATGAGGGGAGGGAGACCACACAGGGGTAGGGGAAAAGGGCAGGCTGGAGACAAATCACAGCTTTGAACTGGAGCTGACCGTGTGGGACACACAGATGTGCCCACCGTGGCCTGGCCATGGGTAAGGGCACTGGGTGTGCTGGGTGCATGGGATGCGCCAGCAACTGCTCCCAGCCACTCTCTGCAAACCTTCCAGACTGCCTGAGGAGGAGAAATGGGGCCTGAAGAAGGAGGAGATCCCCAAGAGCAGCCTGAGGTTCTCTGGGGGCACAACAGGACAAAGTTCCCTGACCCCACACTGTGCTGGGGGGATGTGAGGGACACAGTGTCCACAGCCCTGCTCAGCCTCCTGGTGAGTCTGGGGCCTGGCACAGCACTTGGCACAGCACATGGCATGGTTTGATGCTGGAGGAACTGGCTAAAGAGCACAGAAACATCCCATGGAGAAGAGAAACCCCCAGAGCTGGAGGAAGGTGCACGACAAGAAGCTGGGGCAGGGCAGTGATTGATTATCGGTGATTATCTGTGATTATCTGTTACCTGTAAGAATTGTTCCCTCTGCAAGGGCTGCCCCTGGATTCTCCCAGGCAGGACCTGCAGCTGGCACAGGCCAGATCTCAGCAGCTTTGTGGTTCTGTCCCTGGGATCTCCAGTTGCCACCGTTTGGCTCTTCAGTTTTTGGCACTTTTACCACAGTCCCAAGCCTTCCCCCTCCCCACGGAAAGCAGCAGAGGGGAGACTGGAGCACACCGAGGTGTTTCACAGAGAGACGGGAGCAATCTTGTCTTCTTTAGTTAGAATCAAATAAATAAATGAAATTCTAGAGTGCATTTTCCTGAAGACGTCATGGTGGGGGACTGCATGGAAGGGCAAGGTTCTGAGCAGAATATTCCAGTTCTGATTGTGCAAACTGGGCAGAAGATTGGAGAACCCAAGTATTGCTCACACTCTAAGGAGAGTGATTTTAGATTAAACCTGACCCCAGCCAACACCTGGAGAGAACGTGTGGCAAGCTGGGCTTTTTCAAACCTTGTTTTCTGCCCTGAAAATTGTTTTATATTCAGGGCAGTGCAGGAATATTCGAACACTGAGCTCAAATCTGGTGGATTTGTCTTTGATCCAGTTTGGCAATTATTGTCCCAAACTCCCATGATCCCCACAAATGCCAGGGTTGGCCTTTTGGAGCTGCTGGTGTCAGAGCCCAGCTAACCCTGCTCCCCAGACACGGAATTACCAGGGCATTGTTGCTGTTCTGCACCACAGAGCTTTTCCAGGGGATGTGCTGGAACCTCCACGGCTTTACAAAGAGTATTTTAGCTTTAAGAAATCACCCCGAGAAAATGCTGTCAGTGCAGTTCAACCAGCTTTTAATGAAGGCTTTAGAAAAATCCCTGTCAAGGCCATGGCTTTGCTCTGCTGGCAAAGGGCAGGGGAACATTTGGGCACCCAATTCAACAGGGTAAGTGGTAAATGAAAGCCAGAGAATTGAGCATTTTGGCAAAAAAAGCACTGAACACAGTGAGAGGGAGGCGTGGTTTTGGCTGTGCCCTGAGCCTGGAAGAGCTCCTGGGATCAGGCCACCTCCTGCCACCGCTGCTCTGGTGGCCCCTCCATCAGCCACCCTTCCACAGGGCAGCGGAGACACAGAGGTGTCAGCTGAGAGCTGTTCCTGCAGTGTGCCCTGGAGAAACCAAGGGCCCGTGAAGCTTCCTAAAGCAAGAGGCTTTCAGGCAAAGACAGAAGGCTGCAGGAAAACAGAATGCAGCTCTGTGGGAAGGCTCGGGGCCCATGGAAATCAGCTCCTCTCGTTGCAAACTTGACTCTCTGCAGAGCAGCTGCTTGGTTCAGAGCCCTGGCAGCAGCAGCGAGAGCTGGGAATGCGCTGTCCTTGTTGCCATCTCCTGCAGGAGCAGCGCTCCTGAGGCTGTGCTGGCTGGTCCTTGAGGAGGTGACAGCACTCAGGACACACAGGCTGTGCTGCTCCTCCAGGGAAAATGCCATAAATGTGTGTCCTGAGAGCGGAGCTCCCACCAGGAATGCTGGAGGAGGCTTGGGAGCAAGGCATACAAATCCCACCTGCAGCAAACCCTTCCACATTCCTGAGCTGGAGGAGCCTCCACGGGGCTCCTGCTTGCCCTGGGTGCTGCTCTTTCTGCCACCTCTTGGCTAAGGATGTAAAATGGGCAGCACAAAGATACTGCTTTGGGGTTTTTTTCTGTTCCAGAGACCTCAAAACACTGGAGAGCACCTCAGGGTTCCTGCAGTGCAGTTCAGAAGCTCAGGGAGCTGGTGCAGATGTCACAGATGTGCCCGAGTGTGAGCTGGAGGGGCTCCTGGCACTGCAAGTGCTGCAGGAACTGGGCACGGCGGGGCTGCCCTGTGGCCTCGCTGAGCAGTGTGTCCCCATTAGTGTCACCCCTGGAGCCATCGGAAGGTGCTGGCACCGGGGCCGTGCTCAGGTGTGCACTGAGGTTTGATCCGTGGTGCCAAATGGGGCAGAGCCAGCGCTGCCCATTCCCTCACAGCGAAATAATCTTCTGTTTTGTGACTGTTTGCAATTAGCCTCCTGCAGCAGATGAATAATCTGTTCGTGTTGATTCGACAGAGACGCCTGGAAAGGGGACAAACAGCGCGTTCCGCCTCGCCCAGCCTCGCAGGCGTGGAGGGAGGAAAGCACGGACACGCCGCTAATTCCCAGCAACAATCCCGTCAGTTTGGCAGCGCTGGCACAAGGCAGGCGACAAATGCAACCATCAGGGATTGGAGGATCCACAAAACTGCTGCCGCCAGGCAGAGCGGCCCCCGGGCACCCGAGCACGGCTGGACAGAGGGGTCAGCGAGGGGAAGGGCAGCCCCTGGCCAGGGCTGCTGGGAGCCGGGGGGTGCCAGCCCACGGCCCCACAACCCCCGTGGGAGAGCTGCTTTCTCGCCGTCAGAAAATCAAAGCCATTTTCAGAAGGCGAACAGATTTTGGTTGGGAGGTGAGGGAAGCGGAGGGCCAAGAATAGAAGGGAACAGTGGGCGGAATTCTGACTCCCTGCCGCATTCAAAGTAAAGTACAGGACAAGTTTCAAGGAAGCAGCGGGGCAGCCCTCGGGGGAGCTGGCAGGGACGGAGGAGCCCTGCAGGGCGCTGGGAGCAGACCCTGCTGCCCGGGGGACGCGGGAGGGCACCGGTGCAGGGTCAGCACACAGCAGAGCTGCACCACGGCCCCTAATCGGGGTCCGGAGGCAGCGATCGCAGCCCCTCATCGCGGATTTTAGGGGGGCAGGGATTTGAAAGATGAGGGGAGATGATGCTGCGTGGCAGCGGTGAAGTGGACTTTGAACATGAAACGGAGAAAAATCACTCCCGGTGCCCGAGCGCTGAGCGCTGCCCAAACGCGGCATTTTGGGGGATTTGTCTCCAAATGATGAGCGGGTCGGCCCTGCAGAGCCGCGCTCGCACGGCCCGGCCCAACGCCATCTGTGCGGGCACGGCAGGAACTGCACGGGACAGCCGGGAATGCGGGAATGGGGCACGGGAGAGGCAGGAACTGCACGGGACCGGCCGGGAATGCGGGAATGGGGGAGGAAGGAAAGCAGGAATTGCATTGGACCGGCTGGGAGCCCAGGGGTGGAGGGATGAGGGAGGCAGGAATTGCATTGGATTGGCTGGGAATTCGGGAATGGGGGATGAAAGAGGCAGGAATTCCATTGGACTGGCTCGGAACTGAGGGATGGAGGGATGAGGGGAGGGCACCACTTTGTGCTCCGCTGTCACCTCTGCCCTGTCCAAGGGCAGTGCTGTCAGAGCCTGGCTGGGGCTGCTGAGATGGGCTCTGGTGTTGATCCAGAAGATTCTGGGAACATCAGGCAAAGCCAGCAAAAGGCTGAGACGGCTGCAGGTGCCAGGCAAGACATCACTGAGCATTTCCATGCTGCAGGAGCCGCAGTTTTGGCTTCTTTTCTCTGTGAGAAATTCCTGCAGGGCTGGGGCCTTTGCCCAGAGGCTGCTGGAAAGGATCACCTTGGCTTTACTCACAGAATCCCAGAATCACTGAGGCTGGAAAAGCTCTCCAAGGCTATCAAGTCCAGGCTGTGCCCAATCCTCACCTTGTCACCAGCCCAGAGCACTCAGTGCCACATCCAAGTGTTCCTTGGACACTCCAGGGATGGGCACTCCAAACCTCCCTGGCAGCCTCTGCCAAGGCCTGATCCCCCTTCCCATGGAGAAATTCCTCCTGATGTCCAGTCTGACGTTTTTGCTCAGCCCTGAAGCTCTGGGGCTGTTTGCAGTGTTCTGGAGGCAGAGTGGATGATGTGCTGCTGTCCTGGGCATCTCAGGGATGATGGGCAGGGCTGAAAGAGCCTTTCCCCTATGCAGTGGGGCTGTGGTGTGGGGCCATGTCCCAGCTCCATCCCTGCCAGGGAGCAGGGACGATGCTCAGGGAGCAGTGCAGGAGCAGGGCATGGAGGAGACAGCCCCTGGCAGCTCTGGCCATGGATGGACATGGCAAGAACAGCATGGATCCCTTACCTCCTGCTGAGGCTTTTCCAGGCCCAGAGCCCAGCTGGCCCTTTGGCTGATGCCTCCCCCTTCTTGTCTTTCCCATCTCTCACAGTCCTGCTCTTCCTTGCTTGGCACTTCCATCTCCCCCTGCGTTTCCAGGGAGTCAAGGAAAGCAATCACACCATGCAGGAGCCTGGCTGAGGCTCAGCCCCACCTGGATTAACTCCTCACGTGCAATTTATCACCCCAAAATGGGCAGAGGGCAGCAAAACGGTGCTCAGCAGGTGCCCAGGTGTGTGTCCAGCTGGTCCCACCTGTGACCGTCTGAATTCCCACCAGGACAGCAGGAGGAGCCTCCTGAGAGCTCCTCCCTCTCCCGCAGCTGTTTGCATGGACCGTGCTCTGCTCTGCTCCGACAGAGCCTGGCAGAGAGGGGCTGTGCCCTGGGAGCTCTTACACCCCTGCTTGAGCCTGGAAGGAATTTGGGTGTCTGGGGTTGCTCCTCCTCCTGCACCAGAGGGTCTGTGAATCACACAGATATTTGATGTCACCCTAAAGCAACAGAGACGCCATCTCCGAAGGGCACCTTCCTGCGTATGTGTGACAAAGTGCTCTGGAATAGATAAAATATTTTCAGAGCCAGCAGGATCGCTGAGAGCTTCACCAAAATTGACTTGGAAAGCTGTTTCAAAGCATTCCGAATGGAGCTTGCAAATATCTGGCCGTGTTTGCTGCTCCCCGGGAGGAGTGGGTGGCGGTGCCTTCTGCAGCACTCCCGAGGAGCTGCTGGCAGTGTCTGAGCTCTGCAAACCTCACCGGGGAAGGATCCCTGCCATGGCAGCCCAGCAGGGTGGGTGGCACTGGAGGGGGAAGGTGGGCTCCAGGAGCGCAGGAGGGCCTTTCAGTCAGGCTGAACATCCCACCAGCCCTTCAGCTCGTGGTGGGAGCACTCTTCCCCCATAAATTGGATGGAATATCCACGGCTGGGTTGGCCCCCAGACCAGGATGGTGATGGGAAACAGAAAACCAGGAGGGAACCACACTTAACATCCAGGATCTTGCGGCAGCGCCCCGGGGCTGTTTCCCTTTCCAGGGAGGTGGGGAGGGCCGAGGGGATTCTCCTGGTGAAACAGGGCTGAGCTGAGCTCAGAGCACCCCTGAAGGACGAGTGGGGCTGGGGGAAGCTTCCAAAGCTGCTGACAGCTCCTGGTGGCCTCTGTGTCCCCTCTGGGGTTTTCCAGGCATTTCTGTGCTGGTTCCAGAGTGCAGCAGGTGCTGAACGGGGCTTGGATCACTCGGGATTCTGGAGATCCCTGCAGCATGTCCAGAACCTCTCCTAGAGCATTCCCTGCCCCGCCTGGGTGCTGAGCAGCCTGCCAGCCTCTCAGCTCCCAGCAAACACAGTTCCCCACTGACTCCTGATAACAACAGCCTGGACAAAAAGGAAAGAAAATGAATTTTCCCTGTTCCATTTTCAGGAATTCTGGCAAGATGTCAAAACGCTCCGCCGCCACGCAGAGCAGAGAGCGCTGCCCAGCTCTTCCCCGTGCTCGTGTGCCAGGCCCGGAGCGATGGCAGAGCTTATTTCGGGCAACTGCAGGGGCAGCCGGAGCGGGAGGAGGTGGCAGTGCTCACAGCGGGTTCGCGGGTGCGCGCTCCCGTGGCAGTGCTCACAGCGGGTTCGCGGGTGCGCGCTCCCGTGGCAGTGCTGACAGCGGGTTCGCGGGTGCGCGCTCCCGTGGCAGTGCTCACAGCGGGTTCGCGGGTGCGCGCTCCCGTGGCAGTGCTCACAGCGGGTTCGCGGGTGCGCGCTCCCGTGGCGGAGCTGACATTTGCCCGCGGAGCGCTCGCCCCTGCCCCGCAATTTGCGGGTTACGAAGCGTCCGCTCCCGGCGAACAAACGCCCGGGCTGATGTCTGGCTGACAAAGGGCTCCGATGGAGGTATCGAGGTATCGATACCCTGCGACGCCGCGGGGGCAGAGGGAAGAGCTGCTGAAGAGCTGCTGTTTGCCTGACTCAATCGAGCTCCTCTGTCTATGGCTGGGAGGCGTTTGTCTCACCAAGCACACAGCGCTCAGAGCTGCCAACCCTCGGCTGCCAATAGGGCCGTATTTAGGGTTATTAAATCACCATAAAACAGCTTTATGGAGCCGTGGGTATGGGGGCACGTCGGTATCCACGGCTGCACCACGGCTGTGCCTCCTGCCTGGCCGGGCTGGAGAGCCAGGCACCCCGGGGCCTGGAAAACGGGGAATAACAGGTTTCACGGGAGGGTTAGGCAAGCGAGGAGCTCATGGAGCCTTCACCTTCCCTGCTGCTGAGCCCAGTGAGCAGAGCCGATGTACAGACCAGCTTTGGCTCTGGGGACTCCGTTTCCCAGCACATCGAGCCAATGCAGGGATGCCAATGGCCTGGGAATGGCTGGGAATGTGCCAGGCACCACAAAATAGGGCAGGGCTTCCAGTCCTTGTCCCCAGCCATGGCTGCAGAG
The DNA here is from genome assembly GCA_009741485.1 of Malurus cyaneus samueli. Lineage (NCBI taxonomy): Eukaryota > Metazoa > Chordata > Aves > Passeriformes > Maluridae > Malurus > Malurus cyaneus. Next base: position 13,242,490 of record CM019228.1, on the reverse strand, counting down.
GCACGGGGAGGGCTGGAGAGTGCTCGTGGTGCTGCCAGGCCAGCACGGATGGCACCTGTCACAGCAGAGTCCCCTGCCCTCCTTTTGGCAGGAACCTTGTCCTGGGATCGATCTCCAGAACTCCTCAGAGGCAGCACAGCAGGGAGGGAAAGAGCTCAGGTGGGCACAGGAGGAATTTCTTGGGGAAGAGAAGGAGCAGGCACTGATCTCTGCTCCTTGGGACAGGGACAGCACCCAGGGAACGGCTGGAGCTGGGCCAGGGCAGGCTCAGGCTGGAGAACAGGGAAAGGTTCTCCTGTCCCCAGAGGGTGCTGGCACTGCCCAGGCTCCCCAGGGAATGGTCCCAGAGCTCCAGGAGCGTTTGGACAGCGCTGCCAGGGATGCACAGGGGGGATTGTTGGGGGGTCTGGGCAGGGATAGGGGCTGGGCTGGGTGATCCCTGTGGGTCTCTTTCAGCTGAGGATATTCCAGGGTTCTGTGATTCTTCATGGGAAGAGTTCCAGCCCCAGAAGGGACAGACAGGCCCTGCTGGAATCCCACTGCCGGGGTTGCACCAGCCACAGCCAAAACCTTCCCCAGCCCAGACACCCCTGCGGGTCCAGGCTCTCCCTGCCCACCCCATTCCCACGTTCTCATCCAAACCCCGGGTGAGCCCTCATTCCCGGTGATCCCTGAAGCCTGGAGTGAGCAGGAGGAAGCACAGCCCTGTACCCGCCCCAGCACGGGCTCTCCTGTCAGCTCCCATCCTCTCCCACACTGTCGCTGCTAAATAATGCACTAATGGAAAAGGAAACCCTAGCCAGGCCAGCCAGATGAAGATGCAGAGCAGCCACAGCTTTTAGCTTTCACTTGCTGGCTCCAGCTGGTGCATTCCTGAGCTTTATTTCTGTGCATTTTTGTTGATGGCGGGATTTTTTCTGCATGGGATTTCCAAGAAGAGGAGACAGATTTTGGCTGCAGCACTTGAACTTTCACTGTCAGTGTTCTCCTTGCCATGAATTTTGGCTTCAACAGGAAGCTGCTGGATCTAAGGAATCACAGAGGAACCAAAGCACACACAGAAGAGACTCAGAGGTGCTTTCAGCCTTTTGAGAAGACTCTGTTAAGACTCTGTTAAATCCAAACTCTTGGATTTTATTTTAGCCTGAGTCTCTTTCTGCTCACTGCCGTGTTCACCTTCAGCGGGGAGTGGCCTTTCTCTTTACAACCTGAGAGAGTTTTATTCTTACTATTAAATTAGTAATTAGCACTTCATTTAGCCAGGATCTCCATGCCCAGACAGTATCGATTTGTCAGAGATGGAAAGATGGAGCCTCTTTCCCCGCAGTTTTGGGCACAAAGTCAAGGGGGCTTCTCAGCTATTTAAAGCTCTGCATTTCCCATGCAGAGGGCAGCCAGGATGGGGCCGAGGGGCCAGGGAAGATTTGGCACTGCAGGTGTCTCACCCCTGTGCTGTTCTACCCAAATCCCACCTGCCAAAGTGTCCCTGGAGCACCCAGGAGCTGGAGGCACCCCAAGGCTCCAGGTGACATCCCACTGACATGTCCCATGTCATGGCACAGCCATCCGTGCTTCTCCTGCTCTTCCAACCCCCACAAACAAACCCTTCTCAGGACCCTTGGGACAAAAACACCTCTTGTGCAAGGCTGTGCTGCCTGAGAGGGGCTCCAGGCTCAGAGCTCCCCTCAGCTGGGCCAGGGATGCCAGAGTCACCGGTGTGTTCTAACAAGAGCTCGTGACTCCTCTGGAGAGCTCTCAGCTGATTCTGGAGCAGGAAATGAGTGCAGGAGCTCAGCTGGGGAAAGCCAAGGCCATGGTGGAGTCCCCGTCCCTGGAAATGGTCCAACAATGAGCAGAAGTGGCACTTGGTGACACAGTTTAGTGGCCATGGCGGGATTCATTGGAAGGTTGAACTTGGTGATTTTGGAGGCCTTTTCCAAGTTAGGGATTCCCTGGGTCTGGGGAAGGAGCCTTGCTGGTGTTTGGTGTGTGCCACAGTCACTCTTCTTCCCCCTGAAGATTAAATCAGAGCAGAACCCAGCAGCACCACCCCAAAGCTGGGCTCAATCTCAAGGGCTCAGCAAATGTTTCATTTGAAGGAGCCGTTTATGAACTGATAAATCATCACTGAGGAATTGTGGAAACTCAGATGAGACTGCCAGGGACCAGGGCAGGGAGCAGGAGGTGACAGAGCTCCAGGTGAGCATCTGCAAAGCAGCACAGGAGAGCTCCTGGCACAGTGACCAGGGAATGGTCCCGGCCCCGAGGCTGCCAGAGCTCCAGGAGCGTTTGGACAGCGCTGCCAGGGATGCACAGGGGGGATTGTTGGGGGCTCTGGGCAGGGACAGGGGCTGGGCTGCATGATCCCTCAGGGTCCCTTCCCTTTTTATAAAAGATCATTTTTGAACTCTCAAGTTGCTTGGGCTTTCACAGGCGAAACAGAAAAACCTTGGTATTCTGGGTAAGTAGGAAAGAAAAACTGGATTTATCCATCCAAATCTGCACATCTTCTTTCTCTGTGCAAGCACCTAAAAGGTGCTTCTAAAAGTGATCCTGCTAATCCTGCTCTCCTGAATACAGGGAAATATTCCAGATAATGCCACAAAAAAAAACCCCAGTTCTGTGAGGAAAATCACAGAATACCCTGAGCTGGAAGGGACCCCCAGGATCACCCAGCCCAGCCCCTGTCCCTGCCCAGACCCCCCAACAATCCCCCCTGTGCGTCCCTGGCAGCGCTGTCCAAACGCTCCTGGAGCTCTGGCAGCCTCGGGGCCGGGACCATTCCCTGGGGAGCCTGGGCAGTGCCAGCACCCTCTGGGGACACAAGAACCACACCCGGGGGACCCCTGGAGCCCAAGCCCATGGGAGGGGACCGAGGGCATGGGAAGGGTGCAGGATCAGCAGGTGGCTGAGCTGGAGCTCAAACACGGGCAGGAGCAGCCAGGGCTGCCAGCCTGGCAGGAGCAGCACATCAGCCTGCACAGCTGGGCTGGGGATCAGCAGCTCAGAGAGGCTTTGCCCACAGCTGTGCAGCACGAGGGCAAACATATGTAAAGGAAAAGCCTTTACAAATAATCCTAATCTCATCTGGGGCTGCAGACTCTCCACACTAACCCACAGTCACAGCGCAGCAGGGAACGAGGCATGTTCCAGGGCCATGGGCTGCTCACAGCCTGTGTCAGGGGCTGTCCAGTGCCACAGCCATGTCCTTCTGGGTCACAGGAACTGGGCATTGTCACCCTGGGCATCTGCCTCTGACCTGCAGCACCGTCCACCCCTGGCACTGGCCAAGAGCAGCTTAGGGAGGATCCAAACAGCACAAATTTACAAGATGCCATCTCGAGATAAAGCCTGGAGACATTTAAGGGATTAAGGGACTTAATTTATCTACAAAAACAGATCATCTTTCCATGGAAGACCAGCTCCCATGGTCCCTCCAGTGGAGTGAAAGGAGGTGAGAAAGTGTTCTGGGAGGTTGTGGAGTTTTTAACTTTACAGAGTCACGGACAGGGTTGGGTGGGAAGGGACCTTAAAGCCCATCCAGTGCCACCTCTGCCATGGCAGGGACACCTCCCACTGTCCCAGGCTGCTCCAAGCCCCAGTGTTCAGCCTGGCCTTGGACACTGCCAGGGATCCAGGGACAGCCACAACCTTTCTGTCCCTCATGAACCTTCTCCCATCAGGGATGTTGCCTGCAGCTCAACTAAAACTTTTGGGGGATTGGTCTGTAGAGCAAGGATTTAATCAAATGTCCTAAAGGAAGGGGGCAAAAGGCACCGAGCCCCTGGGACAGGAGCAGGGAGCTGCAGGAAGGGTCAAAGGCAGGGAAAGCTGGACTGACCAGCAGGGCTCTGTCAGACATGGACAGGATGGGCCTGAGCAGCTCAGCAAGCAGAGGAGCACCTGGCTGGGCTGTGGGCAGTGGTCAGTCTGGGGCACAGCCATGGGATGAGTTCTCTGCTGGGCTGTCCTGCCCTCCCGGGTGAGCTTGATGCCTTAGGATTTTTAGGTGCTGGATTTTTCTGTCTGTATTCTTGTACATCTCCAGTGTACAGCACTGAGCTCCTGCTCTCCTATCTTTAGACAAAGCAATTCCTCTGCAGGCCCCAAACTCAAGGACATCTCACTGTCCCAGGGCCCCAAAGTCTGTAAACAACAGAGAATTGGGGGGAGCAAACTTGGTGGGATTGACACCATCTCCTGAAGGTGTCATTGGAGAATTGGGGCCTGATGTGTTCATAAAACAGAACTTATAAAAGGTGTCTCGGGGTCCATTTTGGGTGCAGCCTCAGGAGGAGGCTTTGTCTGCCCTGAATGCACCATAGGCCTGGATTAAATTTGTCTGCTTTTATTCTCCTGACTTTGTCTGGCCTCTGTTTCAGATACACCCTGTTTTTGTCATCAATCTCAAAGCCCAAGGCTGCTGCTGCAGGCACTGGAAGGGTTTTCCCTGGCACTGGGCTGAGCTGGGGCTGTCCTGGGTTGGTCACTGGGCAATCCAGGAGAGGGAAGCACTGATTGCAGAGTCCCAGGTGCCTCCCAGCAGCTCACAGGGCTTTGGGCAAACTGGGAGCTCACTGAAAACCCAAAAAAACCCAATTTTTGTGTTTCAAGCTAATTAATTCAATATTAATAGAACCAGATGTGCGGGCATGGGCTCAGTCCCACTCTCCTGCACCTCGGGGCTGCTGGGCTGCAGGAAGCAGCAAGGAGCTGATTCACGGCGATTGAGGCACGGATTGTACACTAGAATGTGAAGACATTTATTGCCAAAGTCCAGGGCTCTTTAAGCTGTTTGTTACAGGTTTACATTCTTGTGTCTTGTGTCTTGAAGCAAGACAAAGTTTTGGAGCCTATCACCATAAATCATGGCAGGAACACGCCTTGGTCTGAACCAGAATCATACCAGGAACATGCCATGGTCAGAACTAAAATCACACCAGGAACATGCCATGGTCAGAACCAGAATCATACCAGGAACACGCCATGGTCAGAACTGAAATCATGCCAGGAACACGCCATGGTCAGAACTGAAATCACGCCAGGAACACGCCATGGTCAGAACTGAAATCACACCAGGAACACGCCATGGTCAGAACTGAAATCACACCAGGAATACACCATGGTCAGATCCAACCCCCACACACCCCAGGGTGAGCTCTCACAGGTTCTATCCCTCATTTCCCAGGGTTATGGAATTTGTTTTTCCCCTCCAGTTTAGCTGAGTCATTCCCAGAATCCTTCTCTGTTTGGCCGCAGTAACAGGGGGGAGCAGGAGTTTTCCAGGGGTGACAAGGCCCTTGTTTTTTAGGGTTTTACTGTTCCACCACTGCGCTGTGGGAAGTGAGGAGCTGGGCAGCAGCCAGGACGGGCTCCAAGCTGGGAGCTGTCACGGTGTGGCCTCAGATCCCAGATGGACTGGAGACCTCCCCAGGCTCCGGCAGGAGCTGCTTGCCCAGCCCAGCTGGTGCGTGGTGCTCGCAGGCTGCTCCTTTCCAGCTCGGGGGCCCTGGCTGCTGCCATCAGCAGAGTCAACAGGACTCCTACAAACAGTTCAAGTGAAATTTGTGAATGCTTGTGGCAACTGGGAAGGCTTTATCTTTTATGAAGGCAGCAGAGCTCAGGCACAGGGGGAAGGGGGGGGGGGGAAGGGCAGAAGAAAAAGAAATCTGTAAATTCAGGATATTTGGAAAGATTTCGGAAAAAAAATCTGATTATTTTTAAATCAGCTCCTCGTTTTTGAGGACTATTTAAAAAGATCATTTTTGAACTCTCAAGTTGCTTGGGCTTTCACAGGCGAAACAGAAAAACCTTGGTATTCTGGGTAAGTAGGAAAGAAAAACTGGATTTATCCATCCAAATTCGACATCTTCTTTCTCTGTGCAAGCACCTAAAAGGTGCTTCTAAAAGTGATCCTGCTAATCCTGCTCTCGCTGAATACAGGAAATATTCCAGATATGCCACAAAAAAAAAAAAAAAAAAAAAGAAAAAAAAAAAAAAAAACAAAAAAAACAGTTCTGTGAGGAAAATCACAGAATATCCTGAGCACAAAGATCATCCAGCCCAGCCCCTGTCCCTGCCCAGACCCCCAACAATCCCCCCTGTGCATCCCTGCAGCGCTGTCCAAACGCTCCTGGAGCTCTGGGACCATTCCCTGGGGAGCCTGGGCAGTGCCAGCACCCTCTGGGGACAGGAGAACCTTTCCCTGCTCTCCAGCCTGAGCTGCCCTGGCCAGCTCCAGCTTGTTCCCTGGCTGCTGTCCCTGTCCCAGGGAGCAGAGACTGGAGCTGTCCCTGCCTCGGGAACAGCTGTCAGTGTCAGGGGGCCATGAGCTGCTGTGTCCCAGGCTGGGGGCAGAGGTGGAGTAAGCCCTGCTGTGAAGAGCCGTGGGGTGGCTGGGGACAGGATCCAGGCTGAGGTCAGTGGGTGATGTCTGACTCCCCTCCAGGACAAGAGGAAGGTCCCAGGGACACCCAGGCAGGGCAGGGGGACACTGGCAAGGGCTGAGGGCTCCTGTCAGAGATTTCCAAGGGCAGAGGTGGGGGCTGGAGGCCACACAGCTGCCAGGCTAAGCTGGGTGATGGTCGTGGATGAGAAGGATTGAGCTGGAGCTTCTGTGGCTTGGTCACCTGCAAGGAGACATCCTATGAACCCACCTCTGATCACTCCTGAAAGCCCAGGCTCTAAAGCCAAGGTGTTTTTCACCAGCAAACCCCTCCAATGTCTCTGGCATTAGCCTTTCCCTCCTGTATGGGCTCAGTGTGTTGGGTGCTCACAGAATCCCCAAATCCCTGAGGCTGGAAAAGCCCTCCCAGCCCTTGGAGTCCAAACTGTGCCCGATGTCCCCACTTTGTCCCCAGCCCAGAGCACTCAGTGCCACCTCCAGGCCTTCCTTGGACACTCCAGGGATGGGAACTCCAAACCTCCCTGGGCAGCCCCTGCCAAGGCCTGACCACCCTTTTCAATGGGGAAATCCCTCCTGATGTCCAACCTGAACTTTCTCTTGAGGCCGTTCCCTCTCCTCCTGTCCCTGTTCCCTGGAGCAGAGCCCGACCCCCCCGGCTGTCCCCTCCTGTCAGGGAGTTGTGCAGAGCCACAAGGTCCCCCCAGAGCCTCCTTTGCTCCAGGCTGAGCCCCTTTCCCAGCTCCCTCAGCCGCTCCTGGGGCTCCAGACCCTATTTTGTTATGTGGGGTTTGAAGAGATCCAGGCACAGCCCCAAGCCTGGGGCTGAACTCTCCACAGCTGAGCTCTGGTTCCACTCCATGAGCTCTGTCCCAATGGCTCTGCAGGTTTGCAGTGAAACAAACCAGTGGTATTTGACCCATTCAGATCAATTCCTGGAGGGTTTTCATGGGATATCTGGCCCTGGGAAGGGATTCTTGTAAATGCACCTGCCTGGAACGAGTGAGTGCCGCTGTCAGCACTCTGGGGCATGAAGCAGTTAAGGACATTGAGAATAAATGTCAAGAAACTGCAAGGAGAGTCACCTGCTCATTATTTTTATCAGTCTCGCTGTAAGAAAGCAGCTTCAGGTAGCGACGGCGGTGCTGTGAGAAGCTTAAAATGTCACAGCTCTTTTCCTTACTTCGCACCAGGCCAGGGCAGCTGCCTGTTACAAGTTCCCACTTGAAGGGAATGAGAAGGACACCAGACTGACCACGCAGAGCCCTGCTGGACACACCCAGCCCTTCCTGGACACTCGTCAGGGTGCCAGAGCCTGAGGCACGGACTCCACGTTGGCACGTGAAGATGTTTATTGTGCAGTGTAAATGCTTTATATATTGTAAATCAACCTGGAAGTAATTCTACATTACACTACACTGCAGTCAATTATCTTGTCTCAGAATATTGCCTTTTATGGTACTGGGTAAACAATCCCTTTTACAGTAACAAGCAGTGCTCTTTGAGTCTCCCCTGACCTGGTGGTTACAATCTTTTCTTGTGCCTTACCTACTTCACTCGTGATCAGTGTGTTCACTAATTCCAAGGCTCCTTCTGCACCAAGGACAGGAGATAGGCCTGGCTTTCAAGGTCTGTTCTGCTGTTACCACCATCACTATTCTGTAACTCTACATGCCCACCGTGCCGGATGCCAACCCTCCTGCCCATCACTGCCCCGCTGTTTGGCTGGGATCACCCAGCCTTGCAGGGAGCTCTTGTGCATTGATCTTGAGTAGTGCTGGGGGCAGGAGGGTCAGGAGGGTGGCTCTGGACTGGGGACACGGGAGGGACGAGTATCCCGTGTGCCCCCTCCCTGCAGGACCCAGTGGGGCACAGGGAAGGATGTGGTGCCCGTTTGCTCTGGCACAGAGGCCTCTGCCAGCTCTGTGAGTAGCCAGGCAGGGAGGAGGGAGGTTGGGTGTGCAGGGAAAGGGGGATTGGGGACCTGAGTGTCCCAAAATCATGGAATCATGGGATGGTTTGGTCTGAAGGGGACCTCAAAGCCCATCCAGTGTCACCCCCTGCCATGGCAGAGACACCTCCCTCCCACTGTCCCAGGCTGCTCCAAGCTCCATCCAGCCTGGCCTTGGGCACTGCCAGGGATCCAGGGGCAGCTCCAGAGAATTCCAGAGTGGTTTTCAGCAGCCCAGGGCCTGGTGCCACCAGGACACTGATGCCCATGGTTATTCCAGCAGCAGCAACCAGCACGCACTTATGGAAGAGGTGAAATGGGGCCAGCAGGCAGCCTGGAAGGGCTGCAGGGGCCTGTCAGGGGGGGCAGAGCCCTCTGTGCCCAGGGAGGATGGGGATGTTCCCCTCCCTTTGCCAGGCTCCTGAGTGAGCAGGGGAGACAAACCCCTGATTGCATCAGCCCCTCGGGCTCAGGGGGACACTCTGTGCCCATGGAATGTCCTGTCTCCATCCCCACGGAGGGCTGGGATGAGCAGGGAGTGGGACAGAGCCAGGGAGCTCCCTGTGCCCATCCCAGCCCCGCTCAGGCTCCTCTCACAGCCCTGATCCCAGCAGGGATGTGGCTTTTGGCCACTGATGGACTGGGACTGGTTCAGCTGCTCAGAGCGTGGTGCTGCTGATGCCACCGAGGGTTCCACCCCCTCATGGCCACTCACTTCAGAGTTGGACTCGGTCCTTTGGTCCCTTCCAACCCAGAACATTCTGTGAGTCTGTGAAAATCACCTGAATCTCCCTGCTCTGAGCACACATTCCCTTTCCAAGCTCCCCAATGGCCCATCTGTGCCTGCTCCACCCTGTTCCCATCCAAGCACGTTCTGGGACCTGCTGGGACCCAGCTGCTGGCTCAAGATTGTGAGAAATGAAATTTTCTTTTTTGTTAGAATTTGAAAAATGTAATTAGAGACAATAGGGGACAAAGGCAATAAAGTAAAAGTGGTAGTGTTGGCTGTTTTAGTTAAAAAGTGTATCTGTTGATTATGGCAATATTTTTTCATATTTTTATTGTATTTTAAATATAAATACATAATAATTGTTAAAATATATTTTAAACTATTATATATATTAAATATTTTTTTAATTATTTGTATGTTTCTTTATTGTTGCTTTTTAATTTTTTTTTTTAGAGCACATGTAGTTTTTGTGTTTGTGGTTTTGAGGGTCGTATGTGTGGTTTGTTTTTTGTTGTGTGGTTTTAGTAGGTGACAGCTGTTGACAGTTGAAGTGTTTGCAGTAAGGGTTTTTGATGGGCTATGATATTTTTTGGACTGTCCATGTGAATCAGTTTGTCTCGGGTGTTGAGGCACCTTCAGCTGAGCTCCTTTGCTCAGCAGAGGATGGGTTTCACTGCGTCTGACCAGAGAATTTTCCTCTACACATCCCAAGCCGCTCTTCTCCCCCACCTTTGGTGTATCTGTGCTGGCCCATAGCTGAGAGCCCTGGGGTATGGTCTGCACCCCGAAGGTGTGAGCCCTTGGTCAATGTGTTCTTCTCTCTGGCTCTGAGTTGTTACTCTGTCTTATCTTTGATCAATGAGCTTGGTGGCCCTCTCTGCAGCTTTTGTACAGTTTTGCTATAATATGCAAAAACTCCTTCATGGAAATTTCTAAGTCACAAACCATAACATTTCAGTTATTGCAAGTTAACCACAAGTACTCGAAAACAATATCAGCTGTATTACAACTATGTCTGAGTTACAAAAAGTAAAAGCATTAGTGATTATTTCACCACGATGTTTGCATAATTAAGTTACCTGTACAAAGAAGATGCATTGTATTATAATATACAACACATAACATCTATCTTAATATTTGCAAAAGCCATCGCTATAATATGTGTTCATGACAGGATCATGCCCAGGCAGGCTCAGACGGTCACGGCTGAACGTTTAATCAAACCCTGCACCCGGCCAGAGCTGCCGGTGGCACCGGACGAGATGGAAATGTAACATTTCAATGGATGGCTCTGTAATTGCACCGGCCCTGCCCTGCTCTGTCTGTCCCTGCTGCAGAGAGCCTGGCGAATGTTAATGGAGCAGCTCCGGTGCTGCACTGAGCACAAATTCAGCGATTGAGGCACAGGCGGTGACTCCTGGTGTGCAGCCCCAGGGAAACGCTCCCTTCCAGCCTGGGGACCCTCTCAGAGCGCTGTCCCCCGTGCAAATCCACTTTCAGCTCCTGAATCCCTGCAAAAGCCCAGCAGGAGAGGCCGTGTCTCAGTCAGGTAAATGCAACATTTGAGCTGCACAATGAACCCGGCTCTTCCAGGGATTTCAGCCAAGCACAGGCTTGGCCTGACCTTTTCTTCCCTTCTTTTTGGGTTTTTTCTTTTCCTGGGGTGGAGCTCGCTCTGCTCAGAGAGAAGCACCATTGGAGCAGAATACAAAAGCTTTAAAAAAACTCCCAAAGCCCAAGGTTTCCAGAACTCCTTTGTAATCCTGAGCTGGGAAGGGAATTTGTTGGTCAGGTGAGCTGTCCCTGGGAGCTCTGGAGGGGACACGGGACACAGTTTGGCAGGGGGTGATGCTGCACCTTTGGGAGAGCACCAGCACCTAAAGGGGCTCCAGGAGAGCTGGAGAGGGACTGGGGACAAGGGATGGAGGGACAGGACACAGGGAATGGCTTCCCAGTGCCAGAGGGCAGGGATGGATGGGATATTGGGAAAGAATTGTTCCCTGGGAGGGTGGGGAGGCCCTGGCACAGGGTGCCCAGAGAAGCTGTGGCTGCCCCTGGATCCCTGGCAGTGTCCAAGGCCAGGCTGGACATTGGGGCTGGGAGCAGCCTGGGACAGTGGGAGGTGTCCCTGCCCATGGCAGGGGTGGCACTGAATGGGCTTTAATGTCCCTTCCAACCCAAACCATTCCAGTGTTCTGGGAATATGGGAGAGGCTGTGGCAGTGTAGGATTTATCTCAATGGGTGAAGGAAATAGAGGTGGAACACCAGCCAGGGAAACAGTGGAGCCCTTGGAGGGTTTGCTGCTGCCCTTTCAGCCCCATGAAGGGATGAACAGGAGCAGGAGGGCCTTTGACAGGGATTTGTTAATAGGGGCAGAGTATCTCCAACAGCCAGCCTGGAGCGGTGTGAGCAGGATGGGAGGCAGGGATGGATCCCTGGAGGGTATCAGCCCTTGGCTCAGGGAGATCACAGGCAGCTCAGGGATGTCCCAGACCTGGGCATTGATCCTGCCAGTGCAGATCAATGTTCCTCAGTGCGGGGTGACCCTGAGCCCTAACGTGGATAAGTTCCCTAGGAGCTCACTGGGAATTCACCTGCCCTCTGCTCCAGGCAAACATGGACAGAAACAGGGCAGTGGTGGGTGGAGTATGGGGAGGAGGGGTCTGGCTGCCCCTCCAGACCGACCACCCCTGGGGACAGCCCTGAGCCCCCATCACACCCCCCTTCAGCCCCCTCTCCCAGCTCCAGGGCTCTTTCCACACTCTCCAGCCCAAAGCCCAGCGCAGCTGGATGAGCCCCTGCTCCTCTGACCTTCCTGCTGAGGCCCAGGGAGACTTTCCAAACCCAGCTGCGTCCTGTGGGCCTTCCCTTCCCTTCCCTCCTTCCCTTCCTTCCCTTCCTTCCCTTCCTCCTTCCTTCCTTCCCTTCCTTCCCTTTCCTTCCCTTCCCTTCTCCCTTCCCTTCCTTCCTTTCCCTTCCTTCCCTTCCTTCCCTTCCCTTCCTCCCTCCTTTCCTTCCCTTCCCTTCCCTTCCCTTCCTTCCCCTCTCTGGACAATGCTGAGCACTTGGAAAGAAAAATTAAATATCTACCTTAGAAACCCATGTACATTACCGAAAAATTCATCATTTAATCCCAAGTGTGGAAAGCAGGAGCAGTGGCCTAGCTACCATCTCCTGCTGGGATAAGGAATCCCCTCACAGTCACCCATGGCCTTCCAAAGCAGGGAAGTTGTTGGAAATGCTGTGGGGGGTTGGTAAAAGAGCAGGGACCGGGATCTCATCCCTGGGGAAGGGAAGGAAATCCCACAGCCAGTCTGCTTGGATGCAGGATTGTATCTTCTGGGGGCACTGGATTTCCTCTCTCAGCTCCAGTGATGTTCCTTTGCCTTCTCCACAGCTGCTCCTTCTCTCCTGAGCTTTCCAGACCCTAAATCATGGAATCACAGAATGGTTTGGGTTCAAGAGATCTCAGAACTTATCCCATTCCATCCACTGCCATGGACAGGGAGCTCTTCCCCTCTCCCAGGTAGCTCCAAGCCCCGTCCAGCCTAGCCTGGAACAGCTGAGGGTGGCAAATGCCCAGCTCAGTTGTCATAGAATAACAGAAAGATTTTGGTTGCCAGGGAGCTCTGGAGATCCCTCCTTGCCTCTTCTTCTCTGAGCAGGGCTAATTCTAAACCTGGACCAGGCTTCTCAGTGCCTGTTCAGAAAATTTCCAGGGACTCAGGTTTTCCCCACCTCTCTGGTCCTGAAAATGAAGAACATTTTCCTGAAAATTTTCCCAGTTGCAACTCATGCCCGTTCCCTATTAAAGCTCATTTTGCAGCCCTGGGAAGGGTTTGGCTCCATCCTCTCCATGGCCCCTTTGAGGTGACTGTTTTTAGGGTATTTGCATCTCATCAAAACACCTTGAGTTTGAATCCTGCCCTTCATTCCAGCTGGGCATTCCTCACGGGGCTGGAAGCAGCCTCCCAACCCTGTCTATAAACCAGGAATTAGAGCTGAAACCAGGAATTAGAGCTGAAACCAGGAATTAGTATTGAAACCAGGAATTATGATTGAAACCAGGAATTATGATTGAAACCAGGAATTAGAGCTGAAACCAGAAATTGGAACTGAAGCCAGGAATTATGATTGAAACCAGGAATTAGTATTGAAACCAGAACTAGAGCTGAAACCAGGAATTAGGATTGAAGCCAGGAACTAGGATTGAAACTAGGAATCAGAACTGAAACCAGGAATTAGTATTGAAACCGGGAATTAGGATTGAAACCAGGAATTAGGATTGAAACCAGGAATTAGGATTGAAACCAGGAATTATGATTGAAACAAGGAATTAGAACTGAAACCAGGTTGGCTCTCAGGCCAGCCGTGTCTGAACTGCCCTCCTGATGTGGCAGAGCTTTGGAGGAGCTGCCTGGGAACAGCCTTTGCCTGCTTGCAGCCTCATCCTCTCCAGGAATCCGAATCCGTTCCCCTGCTTTGCTCAGGAAACATCCTCTCGTGTTCTGTTAATGGCCCTAAAGTCGTGAGATTTCACATTGGTCCCTATGCGCCTATTTTGGGCACAAAGGTTTGTCCAGATCTCCTTGAATCACCCCTTTGTGGGCTCTGGTCCCTTTCCTGAGCACAGAGGTTTGTCAAGGTCTGGCTGTGACCTCCCCCTCACAGACTTTGGCCCCTTTCCTGGACATAAATATTTGTTCAGGTGTGGCTGAAACCTCCCCTCATGGGCTCTGGTCCCTTTTTTGGGCACAAAAGTATGTCCAGGTCTTGTTGAAACATCCCCTCGTGAGCTCTGCTCCCTTCCCTGGACACAAAGGTCAGTCCAGGTGTGGCTCTGACCTCCCCTGACGGGGCTCTGGTCCCTTTTTTGGACACAAAGGTCAGTCCAGGTGTGGCTCTGNTGGACACAAAGGTCAGTCCAGGTGTGGCTCTGACCTCCCCTGACGGGGCTCTGGTCCCTTTTTTGGACACAAAGGTCAGTCCAGGTGTGGCTCTGACCTCCCCTGACGGGGCTCTGGTCCCTTTTTTGGACACAAAGGTCTGTCCAGGTGTGGCTCTGACCTCCCCTGACAGGCTCTGCTCCCTTCCCTGGACACAAAGGTCCTGCATCTCTTTGCCACCCCAGCCCAGCAGAGCAAGGCCATCATTCCCCCCCTGCCTGAAGCCACCAAGTGCCACAAGTGTCCAGCCCTGGCCAGTGATCACCCAGACTCCTCCCAGCCCCCTCTCCTTCTCCCCACACACCTCAGGCTCCTTTTTCCCTTTCAATCATCCCACAGCCTGTGTCACCCTTGTGTCCATCCTTCCTGCAAGTGCCTCTGTGTCCCCCCAACTCCTTCCTGTGTCACATTGGGCTCTCAGCTGGCATTTGCCCAACCCCAGCCCACTGGTGCAAATCTTTTTAATGAGGGAGCCCTGCACTGGGAACAGCCAAGGGAGGCACTGAACTGAGCAGCCTCGGGTGGAACTGGAAGGAAACAGAAGGGACAAATTAGATTTGATAAAAAAACCCCAAAAATTGAGACAGCAGATGGAAAAATAGAGATAAAAAAGAGTGGAAGATGGACAGAGAGACAGAAAAATAAATCTATCAGCCAATGCACCCATGGAACCATTCCATGGGAGGTGTGGGGCAAGAAAGAAAAACACCAAAATAAATAAATAAAATTTAAATGTTAAATAAATAATTAAAAACCAATATGACCCACCAAAAATCTGCATCCCTATCTATAACTACAAGAAAGATTTTAAAAGGCTGCTGGCCCCAAAGCAGTCCCAAAAATACGGCCCATGTAAATACTAAGCACACTAATAAGCACTAATAGTTCCCCCTTGCCCATGCCACTGTTTCTGTGGTGTCCCCTCAGCTTCCACACCTGAAGAACAGCCAGCATTGCAGGGAACACTGAATTTAAGAAGAGGAACAGGGAAGGTTCACACAGGTCTATGCTGTGCAGGGGAAATGCTGGGATGGAGAGGCAAACCAGCCCAGCACACAGAATCCTGAATTTTGATCCCAGCTGCACCTACCCAGGTGCATGGCATAGGCAGCCACGGACTGGGCTAACCAGGGGCTCAGAGTGGCTGTTCTGGACAAGGCCCCTCCTCATTTTCTTTACCAGCTCCAAAATCAGAAGGTGGAAGGAAAGTTTTTTCTCCTTTCGGTGAATTCATTGATTCCTTGAGCAGAGTTATTTTCTGTATAATAAATACTGGGGTAGCGAGGCTTGTCAGAGTGGAGCACAAGTGTGATGAGGAGCAGTTGAGGTGGAGGATGCTCAGGGGCTGGAGCGAGTCCAGGGCAGGGAACGGCTGGAGCATGTCGAGGGCAGGGAACGGAGCTGGGAAGGGTCTGGAGCCCCAGAGTCGCTGAGGAGCTGGGAAGGGGCTCAGCCTGGAGCAAAGGAGGCTCGGGGGACCTTGTGGCTCTGCACAACTCCCTGACAGGAGGGACAGCCGGGGGGTCGGCCTGCCCAGGGAACAGGGACAGGAGGAGAGGAACGGCCTCAGGCTGGGACAGGGAAGTTTGGGTTGGATATATGGAAAATGTTTCCCCTGAAGGGTGGTCGGCATTACAAGAGGCTCCCCAGAGCTGTAGAGGAATCCCCATCCCTGGAAGTGTTCACAGTGCTCGTGGATGTGGCACCGGGGGCAGGGCAGGGTGGGTTTGGTGGCCCTGGCAGTGCTGGTCGATGGTGGCTCGAAGATCTAGGGCTTTTCCAGCCTCGGTTATTCCATGACTCCGTGCTCATCCATAATCAGATTCATGTTGTGGATGGATGCATTTCTGTATCACACACACAGCTCCCTCTGGGGCCTCTCAGGCTGGCAACTGAGCTCTGCCAGAAATTGCCAAGTTTTCTGTGCTCAGCATTGATCTGATAAAGCTTTCACTGTCCTCATCGACAGTGATGGCCCAGGGCTGCCTCTGCTCACCACCTGGCTCAGCTGCAGGGTCTGCCAGGGGGAGGCTGCCCAGGGCTCACCCCCAGCCAGCAGCAGCGAGTTTGGGGAGTTTGGAACTGCTGCTTTCCAGCCAGGAGCCCCAGGGCTGGGCTCTGGAAGGGCTGGCAGAAGCCCTGGAATGCAGCCAGGCTGTGTCAGAGCTCCTCTCCTCTCCTCTCCTCTCCCTCTCCCAGCGGGACGTGCTGCCGTGGGGGAATCTGCGTTATCCGTTCTGACAGCACAGCACAGCAAAAGAGAATAAATACCGACGTTGTAATTCCATGTCATATAGCAGACCACTCAAACTTCGATGGTTGGCTCCAGGATGTGGTGAGGGGTACAAATTACAGGGAAAGCAAAATATGGTGCCTCATTAATGCATGGAACTATTTGCTATGAGACAGAAGGTGATCTCTTCCTCTAAGGTCCTCTTGCATGCAGACGAAGGGACCATAGCTGCCATTTCTACTTAGGAGCAATGCTCTCTCTATGGCTCTGGCGCTGAAGTCCAGAGCTCGCATACGCCGGGCCTTGGGGGATCTGTCTCATACAAGGTTCTTGGGGCCCCCTACAGGCAGCCCTGAAACCCACTCTGCCTGGACATCTCCTCAGCCACTCATGGCGACTGGGAGAATGGTGTCTCTACGCAGAGAAATCTCATCAATCAAGCAGGCAGGCTCTCTTGCCTTTGCCAGGACTCTGTGTTGTTTTATCGTGAGCATCGATATAGACTATCTGGACAACTTGAGGTATATTACTTGGCGTGGTCACAAGAAAGTTCACACCTAATTATTAGACTGAAGGATACATCATGTGTGGAGACTTTCTATGGATGAATTGCCAGGATCTGGTAACATTGCTATTGCAGGAATTCAGGCTGGGTGGCTACAAGGTGAGTACGTGAAACCATTTAGTTCCTCAAGTTCCACATATCTCTCGCTCATGCCACTCCTGTCACCCATCAGGCTACGCGGCAACAGCGCTCCCGACTTCAGGCGCTGCCCAGCCCCAATTAGCCAGCCTGGCCATTGGGAAGCTCACCAGATTTCGCCTAGGTGATTTCCAGGGCTTATGTCCTCAAGCTGAGCTCTATTAGTGTTTCAGCAAATCTCTACAATGCTCTTTCCATCTAAGACTTCAGAGTCAAGGAAATAAAGTAATGTGATTGCACATGTCATTGGAAGAATGTGCACTTTACTGCGCGAAGGGCAAATGCGCTAGAGAATCTGATGGGAGGGAGGCATTGAAGTAGAAGGTAGCTGACGGATAGTTCCCATCATCTCTGCAGAAGACGATTGCGAACACGAACCTCTTGCAGAAGAATGACATCCGGGCATACCATGTAGAACACCAATAGTGGATCCATAAGAGAAGGACTACACAGAGAAGAGACAGCATACACTGCACTGGCCAACACGTACTGCTCTGTGATGATTCGATACAAGATGGAATTTTCTAATGCTCAACTGGAAACTGCCAGAGTGTGGGACGCTATGATTAAGTCGGAGTCAGGACAGTGAATAATAACTGCTGTCTTGGTAGCGGAAGCAAGCGAACTCAAACGTGGTTGATAGGGATTGAGAACATGTGTTCCTTCAAAGCTTGTAAGTGGGGACAGAGAGGCTATATGTGTCACGACGCAGAGATAGAGGGACTATGGAATAGAACTTGTGTGCGCAGAGATTGCATGTTGCAGGAGTACGGCTGATCGAACAGAAAACTTGTAGACTCAAATGTAGGTGCGAGAGACAGGAATAGAGGGATAATAGGCAGAGGCACAGGGATAATCATGTTTATGGGACAAAGAGAGATCATGGCGCCTTGCTGGGCATCATGGACGAGCTTGTGTTGTGGACAGTAGGTCTAGCTGTTTGTGGGGTAACTAGGACATCTGTAGGGTGAACGAGAGATTCTAGCCTTGGTGGAGCAGGAATGCTAACTACTGATGTGCGATTACGATGGAATAAACGATGAGATATGAGTGATCAGGAGCAATAGCGGGGGACAGGATGTAGCTCTAGTAGGGGGAGGCACGCGAAAGCCCTTGGTGGGGACAGGATAACTGTGGGGACAGGACAGCTGTGGGACAGGATAACTGTGGGACAGGATAACTGTGGGACAGGATAACTGTGGGACAGGATAACTGTGGGACAGGATAACTGTGGGACAGGATAACTGTGGGACAGGATAACTGTGGGGACAGGATAGCTGTGGGACAGGGATTAAGTGCTGTGGTGGACAGACGATAACGGGGCCTTGATGGGCCGAGGCAGGGGCACGCATCTGGACAAATAGAAAACTCCGTTTTCTCCATCCCTCTGGACGCGAGCTCCTTTGAGTCAGAGACCAGACTTCGTCGGATGGCAGTGAGTGAACATGTGGGGAAGAAGCAGCTAGGCTTTGTGCCCTAGAGAGTACGAGAGACACCGACGAAGGGTTAAAGCATGTGGGGACAGGATGGAGAGACACGGTGTGGCAGGAGGGACCAGTGCAGGATAGCTGTGGGGATGCAGCGCACTCAGAGCAGTCGTCTCAGGTGGGGCGACATCGGTACGGGGCTGTGGGGGAGAGTCAGGGAGGGATGATAGGCTGGTGGGGACAGGATAACATGTGGGGACAGAGGATAGACTGGTCGAGAGTGAAGAAGGGGCAGGGAAATAACATAGAAAGAGAGACATAACTCAATGGATGACACTGTTGGGCTGTAGAAAAGCTCCTTAGATAAACTAGATAAAATGGGTATCAGCAGAAAGAATCAGTCGTGTGTAGGGAGACAGACTGATTGTCAGGACGTGTTGTAGGTGACAGACCGGGATAGCTGTGGGACAGGATAGCTGTGGGACAGGATAGCTGTGGGGACAGGATAACTGTGGGACAGGATAACTGTGGGAGAAGAGGATCAGCTGAGCGCTGTAAGCAGCGGCCAGCTCCCGGTTCCTGCCTTCCAATCGCTCCATATTGTAGGGGAGAGAGTATATATAGATTTCCCCTAGGCAGGAATTACGTTCAAAGGAGAGAAGCTAAAAAATCTGTTATGTTTCTTGAAGCCTGCTTTGAAATTTTGAGCCTTGTGGGGCAAGACCGCGAAGTAGAGATGACACTAGTGGAGGAAAGGGCAAAAGGGACACAAGTTGCAGAGAATTTGGCGTCATTCCTGCTCGTCGGACAAGAGACGCTTGAAATGACACTTTGAAAGCTCTCAACTGGAGTTGATAGAAGGGGTTATTCCCCAATCCAAGCCAATAGTGTATTACCGATAAGAGATTTTGCGCCTACGGAGTCTGGGATGGAGAATCTGTAGAGACAGTTCAGTTTCACTTTATTAAGAGGGAGGAAGTAGTGGCAAGTTTATGTGAGGTGTACCTCTTTAAATTACTGTACCATGGCGAGCGAACTTCTCATTGCGAGTGTTTCGAGCGATGAGCATTACGCTTTCCTGAATCGAACATATTCGCCACCCATAGGAAAAACTCGTCGCATTGATTTCTTTGATTTAGATATGATAAAGGGATTGTTTGGGTGTTCCCTCACATCACATTGCACTGGGTTTGCCATCTCAGGCAGAGAAGTCCCTTCCCTCTATGGCAGCAGCAGGGAGGCGGAACCAGGCAGGAGGGACAAGAAGGTGGAACCAGGCAGGTCCTCCTGTGAGAGCCTCAAGCCCTGCCCATCCTGTGGGTCCGACAGGATATGTTCAAATAGCTGATGCTGACCCATTGTCCCATTGACTGATTTTGGGAGAGTCGTACATTATGATCGTGGGGATTTTGGCTGAGGAGCAGCTCTTATACCACTTCGCGCTCCCTCTCCTCTTTTGTCCTCCTTCCAAGCCAGGCATGGAGATCACAAAATTTAGGCAAGCGTGTGTTATCTGCGTAGAAAAGGAAATTTATTTTCAAGAAGTGGTTTGTACGGGCATATTTCATTATGTTTTAAATAGAATGGCTGTCCATGTGTGATTCTTAAGACAAGCTTTCGATATCTTAGGGGAGCCAGCCACATGTCCTCAATAGACGCATAGCCGATTACCCCAATACTCGCCTCCAAGAATCTCCAAACAATCACCTCCATCTCCTAAACACACTAGCTAGTCAGATGGATGTTGATATCTGATGTCCTTCAATTGTAGAGACAAAAGACTCAGAGATTAATTGAGCTTCAGCCCTCACAGATAGAGAGTTCTTGCTCCTATGTACTTTCTTCACAATTGTCAGCCCACGAGTCTGTTTTTGTATGTGAGATACAACGGCGGATTACATGAGACAGCCTACCTAAACCCTCAACTAGAATAGAAGCAAAATGATTATCTAATCTCATGAGGTTACCAAGACTATGATTATGTATCTCTTGCCACGCCAAAGGACGTCTCAAGAGAAAATATTACAAATTAAGTCCTATCCGGTGCAACTGTCTCTCTCAATAGTGTTACTAAAAAAATTATGAAAAAAAGCAAAGAAGCGTAAAGATAGGAGAAACAGCACACTAGCCCTGAAGATATTGATATATACACATTATTTTAGTATTAGAAATCTACACTATAGTTAGTATACTGGGATCGCATTTGACCTTTTGCTCAGCCAACAAACGACTGCTTGAATTGTCTCAACGTGCTTTTGTATTATGTAGTCCAAATTTCGGAGAGAAGTGATGTGTGACAAACGGCCGGGCGGTGAGCTCTGGACTTTGATATAGAAGGGAATCATTAAGAATATTGATGGCCTGCAGATGCTGGTGGAGAGCGCATCCTCATCAGAGACTGTAGCGCCTCGACTAGACGCACGCTGGCTCTCCAATTCCACATCAATGGCGATCGAGTCTTCTCCTTGTCTGTGGGGAGCTGGCGGAGGGGGTGCGATATAATCTCAAGCCATCGGGACAAGCTCAATGGCCTTTATGGGTGGACTGACTGGTCAGAGGTAGGATATCGATATTGGATGAAGGGGGGTGAGGGTGAATAAAACTCGAGTTAGGGTGGTTGTGAAGGAATGAGAGTTGCGCAAGGCAATGCGCAGCGCGTCATTCACCGCCGTAGACACTCGCCCCCTCTGCATCCCTGTTGGCGATGAGACGGGGAAATTTTGTCTTAGGTGTGTATGGTCTGATCAATCCAACGTGCTGGAACGACAGGCCTTCACCTCGAAGAACACTCTTTCAACCTGTCCACTGGGGGCATGTCAGCTCACATCAGATATGGGACAATGTCATCCCAGAAAGAGCCTCTGATTCTCCAGGGATAGAGTCCTAGAAGTCGCGATCACAAATGGGATACTTCGTCTGCCTGTTTGAAAGTGCGAGGTAGCCGAAGACATTAGTGGATTTTATTCGCTTAGGCGATCCAGAAGGTGGAATTTTATTAGTTTAGGGAAGTTAAAATTCTGGCACTTGGAATTTTGCTGTTATAGTGAGTAGATATGAATGTAATATGTCTGGGGCAAAAATAGGGTGTATCGTCCAACTTAGTTGGAGAAATGAACTGAGGTACATTCTGTGTGGGTTTGTGATGGTGAGAATTGGCTAACTAGGGAAAAAAGTCAGGAAATACTAGTATACTGGTGCTAGATAAGTATCTCCGAAATTGACGTGATCATAGAGAGAAAGTGAAAGAGAATTGTTTACAGTGGTGATGTTACGGTGAGCACTCTGTTTTGAGTGTGGCATTTTTATGTGGTATTGTGGACTGAGAGACTAGAAAAATGAAAAATGAGGAAATTTGTTGCGGCGCAAATAGTGAGGAAAGTTGCTCTGGAGTTTAAGATGGAAATGAGATTGCTGGGGAGAAATGGAATTGTTGGGGAAGTGGAATTGCTGGGGAAGTTGATGACCAGAAGTGGTGGACGGGGTGTGGAGAAAAAAAAAAATTAATGGCTTTATGTTAGTTAGAGAGGGAATATAAGTTTTGCAATGAGGAGTTTGCTGTGAGTTAAAGATGTGTATCTCTTTATTTAGATGTAGCGCGGGAAAGTGCGAAATATGTAAGTTCCTAGGCTATCATATTTGATCGTGATTTTTCTGAATGCTCAGTTGCTGGTTCCTTATAAAATAGGGACAACATATCATACTTCTCAAACTCCACATTACTTTATCGTTGATGGGGTCAAGGATACATGAGGCAGCTACTTGTGTAGGATCAGGGCTAAGTGCATCTGCCTATTGTTGGGCCCATCTTGCTCTCGAGCCGCGTAGGTGGAACATCAGACATGGTGGGCTGCGCGCTAGCCCACTGAATCTGATTTCTCGGTTTATTGCCAGATAGACCCAACCCTTTGCTCTTTAGATTCGATAACAGTGATGATGTCCAGACACCAAAGACTCACTAGTCTCCGATAAAAGCTCTGGCCTGTCAAATGGGAGCCACATTGACAGGGGGGCAAGAACTTTAAGTGGTCTAGAAGAACAAAGATGTCTTGAAGCCATAGACGCTACCCTTCATAATCGTGAGAAATTTTTAGCAGAGAGATTAGGGGGGATAGGTAGTAGCAAGCGTTACTAGAGAAGAAGGCACAAGAGAGGAGGAGGGAAAAGGGTTGTGAGGCAAGCGACGAAGGCAGAAATGGAAGACTCCTCTTCCCACTTGCCCAGATCATAACCAGTAAGACCCCACTATTTTCGAGGTACGCCTCTCTGAGAAGATTCATAATGTAACTATTTTCAAGAAATTACTCTCTCTGTCCCGAGCTCTGTAAAGTACGGGCAGATCTTAAAATATTGGACTGAAGCAGGTGGAATCACGCTAAATTCTGGACAGGGGATTAGATCCATTGCTAGCGGGATATTAATTAGATTGCCATACAGACATGGAGAGGGATTCAGCGATTCTGCATCCTGCTGACCTGTCATTCTTGGTGCGCTGGAGGAATATATACCCATGGCCGATGGTGCTCCATAAGGCACCAATGCGGAAGGCATACTGGACCGGAGACTTTGCGAGCAGGCACATTGCAAGCAAAGGCTGCGGTGGAAGCGCCTGGAATGCTCTCAAAATGCGCGCCAATGAGTGAGCAGTCCTAGAGCCTTTTTTACGACATAGGGACCAAGAAGTAACCCTGCCTATTAGCCCATTGCTCACGTGTGACGTGTGGTGTGTTGTGGAGCATAAAGCACAACAGAGGGATTGAATAATCGAACACTGAGATCAATCAAGGCAGTGGACAGCACATTTACTTCCGAAATAGATTGAACATATGACTAATGTCATCATGCTGCAATTAAACAACCTAAGTGCTGGAGAGGGGATAGGGATTCTCCAGCAAGTAAGAGGGAGAAAACGGAGTAATTGTTAAAGCTGATCAGTGCAGGTAGGGGAGAGAACACGTGTGCCGCAGAATACAGATAACGTCATTTGGAGAAGGGTAAGCAACTAGTGCCTTATTAGTGTGAAGTGCAGAATACATTTCTTGCGCAAGGTCTCCGATGCCACAGCCGATATTGTAATTGTCAGGGGTCGTTTGGCTTATGGGAGGCTGGGTAGTAATGTAACTGCCATGGTGCTAAGTGGAGGATATTTCTAACAGGAAACACTGTACCGCTCTTTGTAAGAGGCATGGCAGAGGACGCTTGGGATTAGCCCACGCAGTGGCTGTTTTATACGATGGTCCTTAGGTACGCCCAGACAGCATCATGGAGAGAGATGCTTTCTGTTATGTTTCATAATAGACTTATGAGTAAAGCCCAGTCCTTGAGAATTAATTATGGGAACAATTATGAGAATGGAAGTGTGGGGAAGGCGAGGGAAAAGTTTTAGCTTTGAATTCACGAAGTCTGGCTGACTAATTTCAGTGCTTCAGGCAACACTGCAGAGATAAACTAGCGCAAGGACTTATAAAAATTGGGGGATATTCATAACCATGTCAAAGCCAGGCAACGTCTTTTTCATCTTTGATTCTTATGGACTCAGTGAATGAAGAAAAAGAGATGACTATTACATAGCCTTGGAGAGACTTGCTAAGCCCTCGCTCAAGCTATACATGCCTGGCAGTTTTGCCCATTGATTTGGCACACACACAAGGGCAAGCCCGTGGGACAGCGATCCTTCACGCCGCAGCAGCACCTTCGCTCTTTATATGGGGAGCAGGAGTAAGAACGCATGGGGTGAGGAAACAACCTGGCGTTTGGTAGCTTCCCTCTTGTGTGTGCCCCATAGTGAACAAACAAACAGTGGTGATTGTATAAGGCACCGTCCTGTGATTATTTTTCTCTACGCATTGTAGGCAAGTTATCTGAAAAGCTATTTTTGGGATAGTGGAAATTAGACAAAGGGCAACTCCCAGAGAGTCTCCATTAGTTGGATGGTTTGAACTTTTTTTTTTTTTTGCATTTCTCCTGCCTCTCTCGCTCCCACATTGCATATGAAATCAAAGATTTTGAACTAAGTAGCCCAAGCCAGCCCTAGCTTGGCGTGGGATGGCTAAAACAAAACAAAACAAAAAAAGAAAAGAAGAAAAGAAAATGAAACAAAGAGTACGTAAAAATCACTAGAGAAGGACGGCAATCTGAGAATAAACGCGTTACTCATTCAATGGGTCTCTGACAGAGGCCCGCCTGTCTGAGAGGAGATGCACCCCAAAAAATGGCCTCAAGTCACGAGGTAATGATGATGGGAATTGCTTATCATAGGCCTATCTTATT
>CM019228.1:13196713-13214213 GCA_009741485.1 Malurus cyaneus samueli | reverse complement strand
TTATCCTTCCCACAGTTATCCTGTCCCCACAGCTATCCTGATCCCACAGTTCTGCCCACATTTCCTGTCCCACAGCTATCCTGTCCCACAGCTATCCTGTCCCACAGCTGTCCTGTCCCCACAGTTATCCTGTCCCACAGTTATCCTGTCCCACAGTTATCCTGTCCCCACAGTTATCCTGTCCCCACAGCTATCCTGTCCCCACAGCTGTCCTGTCCCCACAGTTATCCTGTCCCACAGCTATCCTGTCCCCACAGCTATCCTGTCCCACAGTATCCTGTCCCACAGCTATCCTGTCCCACAGCTATCCTGTCCCACAGCTTCCTGCCCCACAGTTATCCTGTCCCACAGCTATCCTGTCCCCACAGCTATCCTGTCCCACAGCTATCCTGTTCCCACAGCTATCCTGTTCCCACAGCTATCCTGTCCCACAGCTATCCTGTCCCCACAGCTGTCCTGTCCCCACAGCTGTCCTGTCCCCACAGCTATCCTGTCCCCACAGCTATCCTGTCCCCACAGCTATCCTGTCCCCACAGTTATCCTGTCCCACAGCTATCCTGTCCCACAGCTATCCTGTCCCACAGCTATCCTGTCCCACAGTATCCTGTCCCACAGCTATCCTGTCCCACAGTATCCTGTCCCCACAGCTATCCTGTCCCACAGCTATCCTGTCCCACAGCTGTCCTGTCCCCACAGCTATCCTGTCCCACAGTTATCCTGTCCCACAGCTATCCTGTCCCACAGTTATCCTGTCCCACAGCTATCCTGTCCCACAGCTATCCTGTCCCACAGCTATCCTGTCCCACAGCTATCCTGTTCCCACAGCTATCCTGTCCCCACCAGTATCCTGTCCCCACAGTACCTGTCCCCACGCTGTCCCTCTGTGTCCTTCTCCCATTGGTGTCCAGGTCCGATGTCTTTCCGAGTGTGTTCCACCCCAAAGGATGGCCTGGTCTCCCAGCCCCCATCAGACAGATTTGCTGAGAAGCTCAATAAGACAATTGATTTTTTTTTTCTGACAGCTGGGAAAAGAGATGAAGAGATTGCTCAGAGAAGCTGTGGCTGCCTTGGATCCTGTCCCTTCCCACCCAAACTCTCCATGATTCTGTGATGTGGGATTGTTTGGGTGTTCCCTCACATCACATTGCACTGGTTTTGCCATCACAGGCAGAGAAGTCCCTTCCCTCTATGGCAGCAGCAGGGAGGCGGAACCAGGCAGGAGGGACAAGAAGGTGGAACCAGGCAGGTCCTCCTGACCTCCCTCCCTGTGAGAGCCTAAGCCCTGCCCACCCTGTGGGTCCAGGAATGCTCTGACCCATCCCATGCTGGGGAGCCCTATCCTGGGATTTGCTGAGGAGCAGAACCCCACTCCCTGTGCCACAGGCAGGATCACAAAAGCCAGAGGTGAAGCATTTCCAGGTGAAGGGATTCATTCGTTTCAAGAGCGAGTCAGCAGTGATCTCAGGAGCAGCCCATGCCCATGCCATGCCATCCCCATCCCATTCCCATCCCTCCTCTCCCAGCTGCAGAAGGCTGCCCAGGGCTGGCAGCTCGGATGCTTCAGCCCTCACAGAGCTGCTCTTCTCTCACAGCCCCAGCTGCAGGAGTCAGGGGATTACATGAGACACTCACTCCTGAATGAAAATCACATCAGAGCCAAACTTGTGACTGCAGAAAAGAGTTGTAAATAAACAGCACCTGAGTTTATTAATTTTTAAAATCTCATTATTTCTGGACAGCATAATGTTGTCAGAAACCTGAGTCAAGTGTTTGAAGCAGCAGGAGTTGGCGAGGGAGCTCTGCATTTGTTGCAAGCAGAGAATGAGCTGCACGTGGGCTCCTCTCGAAGCCACCAGAGCTGTCCCCATTCCCTGATGGTCTTCCTGGTGTGGAGCCGGGGGTGCTTCCAGCTCGGGATGGTGGCCTTGGTGTCTGTGAGGGGGTGAGGAAGAGGTGGGTGAGGAAGTGCGGCACACCCACACTGCCCCCTCTGCATCCCCGTGCTGGGAATTCTGTGCCATGTCAGCGTGACAGTCCCTGAGCCCTCCCTGTCACTGGGATGTCCCCACAAGGACATTCACCCAGAGCCTGACAGCTCCAGGGGTCCCAAGGGTGTGATCTCAGGAGCAGCCCATGCCCATGCCATGCCATCCCCATCCCATTCCATCCTCCTCTCCCAGCTGCAGAAGGCTGCCCAGGGCTGGCAGCTCGGATGCTTCAGCCCTCACAGAGCTGCTCTTCTCTCACAGCCCCAGCTGCAGGAGTCAGGGGATTACATGAGACACTCACTCCTGAATGAAAATCACATCAGAGCCAAACTTGTGACTGCAGAAAAGAGTTGAAACACAATTCTGACATCCAAAAAAAAAAAAAAAAAAAGAAGGTAAATAAACACACCTGAGTTTATTAATTTTTAAAATCTCATTATTTCTGGACAGCATAATGTTGTCAGAAACCTGAGTCAAGTGTTTGAAGCAGCGGGAGTTGATGAGGGAGCTCTGCATTTGTTGCAAGCAGAGAATGAGCTGCACGTGGGCTCCTCTCGAAGCCACCAGAGCTGTCTCCATTCCCTGATGGTCTTCCTGCTGTGGAGCTGGGGGTGCTTCCAGCTCGGGATGGTTGGTGGCCTTGGTGTCTGTGAGGGGGTGAGGAAGAGGTGGGTGAGGAAGTGCGGCACACCCACACTGCCCCCTCTGCATCCCTGTGCTGGGAATTCTGTGTCACATCAGCGTGACAATCCCTGAGCCCTCCCTGTCACTGGGATGTCCCCACAAGGACATTCACCCAGAGCTTGACAGCTCCAGGGGTCCCAAGGGTGCTCTGGGTGAGGTGGAAAATGGAATTGTTGGAAAGATGGAATTGTTGGAAAGATGGAATTGCTGGAGAAATGGAATTGTTGGAAAAATGGAATTGTTGGAAAAATGGAATTGTTGGGGAAGTGGAATTGTTGGAAAAATGGAATTGTTGGGGAAGTGGAATTGCTGGAGAAAAGGAATTGTTAGGGAAGTGGAATTGTTGGGGAAGTGGAATTGCTGGAGAAATGGAATTGTTGGGGAAGTGGAATTGCTGGGGAAGTGGAATTGCTGGAGAAATGGAATTGTTGGGAAGTGGAATTGCTGGGGAAGTGGAATTGCTGGAGAAATGGAATTGTTGGGGAAGTGGAATTGCTGGAGAAATGGATTGTTGGGAATGGAATTGCTGGCTCTTCGTTTGGCTGTGCTGGGCCACATCTCCCCGTCTTCTCGTGGGTCAGGACAGGGCTGTGAGGACAGGGCAGGGCACTGCCATGTGCCACTCATGCCCAGGGACACTGGTGGGCTCCCCTTCTGTCCCTCCCCTGCTTTGTTTGTCCCCAGCAGCACGGAAAAGCTCTGGAGCAGCCAAAGGGGCAGCTGTGCAGACAAAACTGCACCTGTGGAATTGCAGGAGAGGAGGAGAGAGAGGAGGAGGAGGAGGAGGAGAGAGGAGGGGCCTCCCTTCCCTCCCAGCACCCAGAGCACCCCTGGGACCCCTGGAGCTCCAGTGTCCCCATAGGGGGACATCCAATGGACGGGATGTCTCTGGAATTGCAACACAGGCATGAGAGGAATTCATTCTGCACCTCCCTGTCCTGGGTGAAAATCCTGGCCTGGTTTGGGCATGAGGAAGATGAGGGGTGGGTGCAGCAGGGGTGACCCTTGGGGCTGGAGCAGCCTGAGCCTCGCTGGGCCCTGCCAGAGCCCATTGCTCACGGGTGGGTTATTGTGGGAGGGGATTATCCAGGACACAAGGCAGACAGCCTTTCCAGTGTGTCAGAGGGAGGGGAAGGGTCTCCAAGGAGGGGGGAAAATGAGCTGGAGAACATCCCATAATAGATGAAGAGCATGGGGTTAGAGTGAGAATAATTTGCGCAGTGAGCCAGGATTGATTCAGGCTGGATGGGGCTGGGAGCAAACCAGGTCTAGTGGGAGGTGTCCCTGTCCAGGGCAGGGGAGGGGAGCAGGGTGAGCTTTAAGGGCCTTTCCAACACACTCTGTGATTCCATGATTTATCCGTGATTTGGAATGAAAAGTGTGGGGAAGGCAGGGAAAAGTTTGCAGTTCACAGCTGCACCTCTGTGCTCAGCACTGGTCAGCAAACGGGCTCAGCAGTGCCCGGTCCCTCTCTGGTGTGGTCACACCCATCCCATGCCACAGGGAAGCCCAGGGTGCCCCCAGCCCCTGCAGTGCCAGGGAAACGGGCTCTGTGTGTCCCCATGGGGTGAAAGGCACCGTCCGTGCTGTGGGACAGAGCAGCCCGGCCATGGGGACACGTGTCCATGTGTGTCACTGGCAGCACAGCCCTGCTGATGGCTAAAACAAAACAAAAACAAAAAAAAAAAAGAAAGCAGACAATCTAATCCAGGCCTGCTGGTACATTCAGGGCAGACAAAGCCCCCTCCTGAGGCTGCACCCAAAATGGACCCAAGTCACAAGATCTTCACTTTTATAAGTTCTGTCTTATTAACATATTGGGCCACAATTCTCCAATGACACCTTCAGGTGATGATGTTACCCACCCCAAGTTTGCTCCCCCAATTGTCTGTTGTTTCCATATTTTGGGGCTCTGAGGCAGTGAGGTGTCCTTGGATTTCAGACCCAGAGAGGAATTGTTTTGTCTAAAGATGGGAGAACAGGAGCTTTAGTGCTGTGTACTGGAGAATGACAAAAATACAGATACATGAAAATACAGACATTAAAAATCCTAAGGCATCAGTGCAAACAGCATTTCTGTCACTCCCAGCCGAGAGCCAGAGGGGTTTTATTGACCTGGAGTGTCAGGGCTGGTCCAGCTTGCCTTGGCCTGAGCTGCTTTCGGCGAGTTCTGACAGCAGCAGCACAGAGCAGTGACCGAGCTGCTGCTGTGGGGACAAGCTCTGTGCACATGTCATGTGTGACAGGGCTGAGCTGCTGATGGTGTCACCCCCAGGTTGGTGATGGTGTCACCCCAGGCTGGTGATGGTGTCACACCCCCAGGCTGGTGACGGTGGCACCCCTGGCCTGGTGATGGTGTCACTCCCAGGCTGGTGATGGTGCACCCCAGGCTGGTGATGGTGTCACCCTGGCTGGTGATGGTGTCACCCCGGCTGGTGATGGTGCACCCTCAGGCTGGTGATGGTGTCACCTCTGGTCTATCAGGAGCAATGAAAGGAGCCCTCTGGCTAGGTGGGGCTGCAGGAGCTCCCTGTGGATTTTCCAGACTTCAGGTGGGGGTTGTGAAGGGGGAGCATTGGGAAATGACCCAGGCAGGGCCCCAAATGGAGACAGCACAAACCCCGAACATCCTGAACATCAGATCCCAGCAAGGAGCCGAGGACACTGGTGACCCTCTGTGCGTCCCCCACGTCTCTCTGATCCCCCTTCACCTCTCTATGCCCCCCCCCAATTCTCTGTGACCTCCCCCCCGTCACTCTCCACCTCTCTGTGACCCCCCTTACAATGCCACATATTCAGAGCACTGTGCTCCATGCGGTGTTTTCCCTTTTCCCCACAATGACCCTCAGGCCTGAGCAGTCTGGAGGAGGCCGGCAGACCCCAAACCCGGGGAGTTTGTGGAGTTTTTCCCCTGGGATTGTTCTCCCCTGCCAGGACCTGGCCTGCCCTCTCTGGAGCTGTCCGGGTGCTCTCTGTGCAGCTCTAACCCATCCCTGTGATGTTTGCCATCCCATTCCTCTTTAATGGGCAGTTCCCAGTGCCCTGTCAGGGACTGACAGAGGCAGAACCACCAGAACAGCCCGACCCTGAGCAGCCTCTGTGGCTCTGATCCCCACCTGCCGCAGGAGCCAGCAGGAGCTTTCAGAGCCTGGGCTTGGTCTCAGCCAGTGCTGGGCTTTAACTCCTCATTCCAGGCTCCCACTGTTATAATCAGTAAAACCTTATAAAACAAGGGCTTGTCCCTTGTAAAACTCTGCTCTCCTGTTACTTGGCAACAGGAGAAGATTCTGGGAATGACTCAGCTGAACTGGAGGGGAAAAACAATTCCATAACCCTGGGAAATGAGGGAAGAACGGAGAGCTCACCTGTGGGTGTGTGGTTGGTTCTGACCATTGGTGTTCCTGGTGTGATTCGTTTGTCTGACCATGGCGTGTTCCTGGTGTGATTCAGTTCTGACCATGGGTGTCCTGCGTGATTTCAGTTCTGACATGGCGTCCTGGCGTGATTTCAGTTCTGACCATGGCGTTCTGGTGATTCTGTTCTGACCATGTGTTTCCTGGTATTTATTTCAGTTCTGACCATGGCGTGTTCCTGGTGTGATTTCAGTTCTGACCATGGCGTGTTCCTGGTTTGATTTCAGTTCTGACCATGGCGTGTTCCTGGTGATTTCAGTTCTGACCATGGCGTGTTCCTGGCGTGATTTCAGTTCTAACCATGGTGTGTTCCTGGAGTGATTTTGGTTCTGACTATGGCATGTTCCTGGTGTGATTTCAGTTCTGACTATGGCATGTTCCTGGTGTGATTTTGGTTCTGACCATGGCCTGTTCCTGGTGTGATTTTGGTTCTGACCATGGCGTGTTCCTGATGTGTTTTTGGTTCTGACCATGGCGTGTTCCTGGTGTGATTTTGGTTCTGACCATGGCGTGTTCCTGGTGTGGTTTATGGGGGTTGGATCTGACCATGGCATCTTCCTCTCATGGTTTATGGTGGTTGGCTCAGACACTTCGTTGTGCTGTGTTGTTGCCTGGAGGTGTTCAAGACACCCCAAACCCCTGGGCTGGCAGGGGAGGGGTCTGTCTGCTACAGCTCCCAGGAAATTCCGCCCAGAGGTTTTTCCCCTGCCTTGGGGCCACACAGGGTGTGGTGGAACATCGAGGAAGCCTGGCAAAGCCTTGCCCAGAGTGTTAAACCCATGACAAACTAGTGGCTTAAAAAGCCCTGGATGATGGCAATAAACATTTTGGCACAGCAATGTGGAGCCCGTGCCTCAGTAGCTGTGTCCCACACCTGGGAGCAGACTGGTCTGGACTAGACAGGAACCCCTGTGCCATGAGCCCAGAGCACCCAGCCCTGTGCTGGAATGCAGCAGGCACCAGCAGCGGGACTGGTGAGCCCCAGGCTGTCCCCAGGACACCAGCAGCAGGACTGTGAGCCCAGGCTGTCCCAGGAGCACCAGGACTGGTGAGCCCAGGCTGTCCCAGGAGCACCAGAGCAGGACTGGTGAGCCAGGCTGTCCCAGGAGCACCAGCAGCGGGACTGGTGAGCCCCAGGCTGTCCCAGGAGCACCAGAGCGGGACTGGTGAGCCCCAGGCTGTCCCAGGAGCACCAGCAGCGGACTGGTGAGCCCCAGGCTGTCCCAGGAGCACCAGCAGCGGGACTGGTGAGCCCCAGGCTGTCCCAGGAGCACCAGCAGCGGGACTGGTGACCCCAGGCTGTCCCAGGAGCACCAGCAGCGGGACTGGTGAGCCCCAGGCTGTCCCCAGGAGCACCAGCAGCGGGACTGGTGATCCCCAGGCTGTCCCAGGTGCACAGCAGGCTGGTGACAGGCTGTCCCAGGGCACCAGGACTGGTGAGCCCCAGGCTGCCAGGAGCACCAGCAGCGGGACTGGTGACCCAGGCTGTCCCAGGAGCACCAGCAGCGGGACTGGTGAGCCCCAGGCTGTCCCAGGAGCACCAGAGCAGGGACTGGTGAGCCCCAGGCTGTCCCAGGAGCACCAGCAGCGGGACTGGTGAGCCCCAGGCTGTCCCCAGGAGCACCAGGACTGGTGAGCCCCAGGCTGTCCCAGGAGCACCAGCAGCGGGACTGGTGAGCCCCAGGCTGTCCCAGGAGCACCAGCAGCGGGACTG
This sequence comes from Malurus cyaneus samueli, assembly GCA_009741485.1. Classification (NCBI taxonomy): domain Eukaryota; kingdom Metazoa; phylum Chordata; class Aves; order Passeriformes; family Maluridae; genus Malurus; species Malurus cyaneus. Next base: position 13,206,414 of record CM019228.1, on the reverse strand, counting down.
GTGAGCCCCAGGCTGTGCCCAGGAGCACCAGCAGCAGGACTGGTGAGCCCCAGGCTGTCCCAGGAGCACCAGCAGCGGACTGGTGAGCCCCAGGCTGTCCAGAGCACCAGCAGCGGGACTGGTGAGCCCCAGGCTGTCCCAGGAGCACCAGCAGCGGACTGGTGAGCCCCAGGCTGTCCCAGGAGCACCAGCACTGCCGCTGCCAGAGCCCGCAGGACTGGTGAGCCCAGTGCCAGAGCACCAGCAGCGGACTGGTGAGCCCCAGGCTGTCCAGAGCACCAGCAACTGGTGGCCCCGGTTCCAGACACCCAGGACTGGTGAGCCCAGGCTGTCCAGAGCACCAGCGCGGGACTGGGAGCCCCAGCGCCAGGGCCCATGTCCCAGCGCAGGCACGCGGGGACTGGTGAGCCCCAGGCTGTCCCCAGGAGCACCAGGACTGGTGAGCCCCAGGCTGTCCCCAGGAGCACCAGCAGCGGGACTGGTGAGCCCCAGGCTGTCCCAGGAGCACCAGCAGCGGACTGGTGAGCCCCAGGCTGTGCCCAGGAGCTCCCACTCTCCCAAGAACTCCGGTGGCTCAATCTGCACTCGGCAGCGGCTCCCACCCGTTCTGCCCAGTGCCATTTGCCATTTAGGAAAACCCCCTGGGCACAGCCCTGGCCCCTCGGCACTGGAGCCCCAGCAGGAGCTGGAATGGCTCAGCCCAAGCTCCTGCAGCTCTCCCTCTCCAGCCCGAGCCCTCCCTGCCTTTTGTGGGGTCGATGGGCTGGCAGCAGAGCCCCGGTGCAGCTGGCAGCGAGGGAAGCTGCTGGCTCAGGGAGCAAGGCCATGAATGAAGGTCTGTTTGCCATGAAACACCCCGGGGCTGCTGATTGTGGCGCACAGAAACGCCGCTGTGAGGGGCAGGGCAGAGCTGGGGGTGTGTGAGCTCCCTGCAGCCAGTGCTTGGAAAATTGTGAAAGGAATGAGAGGGAGATGTCTTCACAAACTGTGGTGTCTGCTGGGAGATCAGGGCAGATCCTGATGGGTGAGAGGAGCAATAGGAGGGGAGGAACCAAATTCCATGAGGAATTCCATCAATGACAGAGACTGTTACTTACCCAAGGCAAAGTGCTAAATCCCTGGACTTGAGAGAAAAAGAACAGAGAACAACATAAGAATAAAGATGGGGATGCACATTAGATGGGGTCTGTATTAGGGATTGGGGGAGTCTGCACCTCTCAAATACCACAGCAAATGGGGAAAGAGGGAAATGGGGCTGGGAAACTAGGATAAAAGAGGCTGCATCCTCTGACAATTTGAAAGACCCCATGGAAATGTCCCTTGGCCTCTCCCTTTATTCAAATAGAGGTAACAGGACTTCCTCTGTCTCCTTTTCAGACATAAACCTCTGATGTTTGTGCGGATTAATTTTCCTAACCACTTGGAAAAAATTCTCAGCAGGCATCCCAGATCCACTGAGTCTCTGGGGAGGATCAGAACGCTCCTCCTGGAGTGTCACTGTCCCCCATTGCCCTTCCCATCACAGTGCTTTGGGGAGCAGCATTCCCTGCTTTGGGAATGAGGCTGTGGCGGGGCTGTGGCTCAGGGTGTCAGGTACAGAACAGGCTGGGAAGGTTTGCTGATGGCTCCCACCTTGCTCCCCTTGGTTCATGCCAACATTTTCACCCTCCTTACCCTCCTGGAGCAGGGCAGAGCTCCCAGCACAGAGCTGCCCTGGTCAACACTGGGAGGGGAGGGAGGCAGAGACCCCTGCCATGGGACCAGGGTTTAGGGGAATGTGGGGAGATGTTCAGGACACCCAAACCACCAGAGCTGGCAGGGGAGGGGGTCTGTCTGCTGCAGCTCCCAGGAAATTCCCCCCAGAGGTTGTTCCCCTGCCCTGGGGCCATGCTGGATGAGGTGGAACGGCATAGAAGCCTGGCAAAGCCTTGCCCAGAGGGTTAAATCCTGCTGGGGTCTGTTCTTCACCCCATCCCCACAGAGTGACCCACAGGGATAACCCCATGGGGACAAGGCATCATTCCTGGGCCGGTATCGCCTGTCCATCCCATCCCACGCCCTTCCCCATGCCCCAAACCCTTCATCTCCTCCCCACAGAGCGACCCACAGGGATAACCTGGGGTTATGGGATTACAGGCATCATTCTGGGCGGTATCTCCTGCCCATCCTCCCCACACCCATTCCCTCATGCCCCAAACCTTCACGCCCCACACCCAGGTCCTGGCAGCTCCACAGCCTGCCTGCACTCACACAGGACCTGGCCCCTCATTGCTGCACAGCCTGGGCCATTGTCCCACCCTCCTCCACCCCATGCTGTGTCTGTTTGTCCTGCCAGCACCCCCTGCCCATCCCTGGCTCTCTCCTCACCAACACTCACACCTGGCTGTGCTTTGGCACCATTCCATGGGCTCTCCAAGGAAAGGCGGTGCTTGGACCCATCAGGGAATTGTTTCTTGCATGCACTGCAGGGGAGGATGGTACCATGTGGGAGCCCCCAAGGTTGGGGTTATTGACACAACAGCAGCAGCTGCAGGGGTGAGGCTCGCTCCGTGTCCTGTGGCTCAGGGTGGATGTGCTGTGGGAGGGAGCTGAGCCATTTTGGGAGGGCACATGGAGAGCACAAGTTCTCCCACAGGTCCTGGATCAGGAACTCAGGGACTGGCAGAATGGGAGAAGGAAAGGTTTGCTTTCAGCACAGAGAAGTTATTAGAACATAATAACTGTAATAACAGCCCTGGGTGCTGTGGCAGGGCTGGGACAGGACCTGAGAGGTGTCAGGGTGGACAAGCGCCATGTGACAAGGACCATGAGCAGGGCATGAGGAGAAGGAGCTGGTGATGTGCTGGGTGAGGCTCCTTGTTTGACAGGACCAGAGCCCAAGAGTGTCCCCAGCCCGGAAGGCATGGCCAGTCTGGCACAGGGGAAGGTGAAAGTCAACAATGTCACTGCAGCCACCCAAGCACAGGGAGCAGGACAGGGCAGGGCTCATGGAGCCACAGCTACTGGAGGGCTGGCACAGTCTGTGCAGCCTGTCCCCACCAGGGGGTCACAGCAGGACACAGGAGAAGGGACAGGGCACCTGGGGGTCACAGCAGGACACAGGAGAGGGACAGGGCACCTGGGGGTCACAAGCAGGACACAGGAGAGGACAGGGCACCTGGGTCACAGCAGGACACAGGAGAAGGGACAGGGCACCTGGGGGTCACAGCAGGGACATAGGAGGAAGGGACAGGGCACCGGGGGTCACAGCAGGACACAGGAGAGGGACAGGGCACCTGGGGGTCACGCAGGACACAGGGAAGGGACAGGGCCCTGGGGCGTCACAGCAGGACACAGGAGAGGGACAGGGCACCTGGGGGTCACAGCAGGACACAGGAGAAGGGACAGGGCACCTGGGGGTCACAGCAGGACACAGGAGAGGGACAGGGCACCTGGGGGGTCATCAGCAGGACACAGGGAGCAGGGACAGGGACACCTGGGGGTCACAGCAGGACACAGGAGAAGGGACAGGGCACCTGGGGGTCACAGCAGGACACAGGAGAAGGGACAGGGCACCTGGGGGTACAGCAGACACAGAGAGGGACAGGGCACCTGGGGGTCACAGCAGGGACATTTCAGTGACAAGGACAGGGAGGAAGCCTTGTCCCTGCTCTCCTGGCATCCTCCCTGCCCTGGCCATGGGCACATGGCTCTTCTGGCTCGACACCTTCTCGTCACCCCACGCCCTCCCAGCTGAGCGGAGCCAGCAGCTCCTCCATCCTGAAGCACAAACCATGAGGGAGTCCCACTGCCCAGGGTGGCCTTCTACTTGTGCTGTTTTGTCAAGAAAGAAAGAATAAAGAGAAGTTTTCTGGGCTGGGGGATCAACTGGCCTGAAACTGCTCTAAGTTCCTTGTTCCTGGTGTGTCCCAAGCCCTGGTGTCACCAGGGAACAGTGTCACCAGCCTGGAAGGCGCAGAGGGGAGGGTTCTGAGGGAGGGGCACCATCCCTGCTGGTCTGGGCCTTGGCCAGGGAGGGTCCAGCCTTGCAGCCATCTGGATTGGCTCTGCTGGACAAGGGGGGGAACTTCAGGCAGCTCCTCACAGCAGCCACTGCCACCAAAACCTGCCCATGCAAACCCAAAACACCGCTTCAGACACCCCACATCGCTCACCAACCTGCCAGCCATGGATTACTTTTAATTACTATTCGGTATTTTCATTTTTTCCTTATCAGTTCTACTTTTCCTTTGCTGCCAGTAACCCTGAATTTTTCCCTGTCTCCATTCTGTCCATGTGACATTTTAATTTCTAACAGCTCCTTCCCTTTGCCACTAAACCAGCGCAGACTTTGAGGCAAAATCATCTCTTTGGGGGTGAAATTCTGACCTAATCAGCCCTCATGAAAGAACTTCATTCTTCATTCACTTTTTTTAATTCCAATTTCCCTCCACATTCATTCCAGCCGTCCTTTTGCCCAGCTGTGGGAGATGAGTCTGTTCAGAGTGCGGCATGAGCGTGGCTGTGGGTGCAGAATTGGTGGGGACTGCTCTCTCTTTTCCTGCATTAACGATAATCAGGTCATGATCATGGCTCCCTAGGCAACCACTAACTTCCAGCACGGTGATTAATTAATCTTTATCCATCATAACGAGGTCCAAAATAAATTACCCCGTGTTGGGTGCAGTACCTTTGCTGTCAGCTAATGACCATCTCTAATGTGCAATAACGCTAACGAGGTTTGGCTCCTGCCTCTGCAGGGCTGGGATTTCTCTTTCTCTGTGCCTCACGTGGGGAATGAGGCTGCTCCTGCTCCTGCCTGGAGGAAATCCCAGCCCGTTCCCAACAGGATGAGAACAGGGAGAAGGCAGAGATCCTTCCCAGGCTCCGGGGGCTTCCGAGGGGTCCCGTGTGCCTTCGGGGTGTCAGGCACACCGAGGGGGGATCCCAGACCTGGCTGGCTCCTCCCAGAGCTTTGCCTGCATTTCTCCAAGTCTCTGCTCTGTTATTTCCCTTGCCACTGGTGGCCAGGACAGAGGTGATATCCAGGGTGGGAATTCTGATGTTCTCAGTGCTCAGGAAAGGGGTAAGAGCTGCTGGTGCAGAGTGAAGCTCCAGAGACCTCCAGGGGGAATTGGAAAAGGTTGTGGAGAAGCTGTGGCTGCCCCCTGGATCACTGGAAGTGCCAAGGCCAGGATGGACACGGACAGGGGACACCCAGGGCAGTGGGGGTGTCCCTGCCCATGGTAGGTGGGCACTGGAATGGGCTTTGAGGTCCTTTCCAACCCCAAACATTCCCATGATCCTGTGATCCCGTAAGAGCAGGCAGCAATCCCAGCTTGATCAGTCAGAATTCCCTTGGCTGCTGAAACCTTCCCCATGCACTGGGCAGGGTCTGTGCTCCCCTGATGGATTCATTGGGGTCTGAGCAGATCACACCCTAGAGGGGGTTTGGGGGTTTATGCCCAGGACAGTCAGCACTGTCAGCCTCCTGGAGGAGAACTGGGAAATCCTCAGGGAAGAAAGGAGCTGCTGATCTCCTGTGCACCTGCAGGGACCTGTCCTTGGAGGACACAAAGGTCCCCCAGAGTGCCATTGTCTTCATTGGTTTTTTCCCTCCTATCCCTCAGGAAGGAAAGCGATGCCGTGGAGCCTGGGATGGGCTGGAACTCCAGAGGCTTGGGCACCTGGCAATAATAATCTGCTTTTCTTGGGCCTTGAATCCCCATTTTTGTCCGAGGTGAGGGCATGAACCATTGACATGGAGTTAAGAATCGATGAGGGACAATCCAAGGTGTGCTCCCCAAGGCTCTGCCTTCTCCCTGGGCTTCTTCCTTCCCTGGCAGCGAGCCCTGGAGAGACCACAGCATAAAATGTTTTGAAATCATTATTCAGAGCAGGGTTGAGAGCTCAGGCTGTCTCTGGGCCTCAGGGATCCCAAAATCTTGGATCAGGAGCTCCACTGCTCTCCTTGACGCTCTGGTTTTTCCATCCCCTGAGGGGATTTGTGCACCCAAGGCGCCAGCCCATCCTGTGACCTTTGTGAGGGACCGGAGCAGGGATGGTCACAGGGATTTCGGGGGGCGGGGATGTACACAGGGATTTTGGGGGGAAGGGATGCACACAGGGATTTCAGGGGGAAGGGATGGTCACAGGGATTTAGGGGGGAAGGGATGGTCACAGGGATTTCAGGGGGCGGGGATGCACACAGGGATTTTGGGGGAAGGGATGCACACAGGGATTTAGGGGGGCAGGGATGGTTCAAAACAGGGGAAAAAATTTTTTCCCGGGGGGGGCCCCAGGGGGGATGGTCACAGGGATTTAGGGGGGAAGGGATGGTCACAGGGATTTCAGGGGGCAGGGATGCACACAGGGATTTTGGGGGGAAGGGATGCTCACACCACTGGCTTTGGGGATTTCAGGATTTCGGCAGGGCAGGGATGCTCACAGGGATTATCAGAGAGCAGGGCTGGCGGACACTTGGGGCCGGACAATCCTCCCCTCGGGGGCTTTCTCTCCACCACGTGCAGAACGGCTGGGGGTGGGGATGCAGGGTGAGTTTTTGGAGTCTTCCAATAGTCCTAAGTTACTCTCTTCCAGCCCCCCCCCACCACTGTTCTGCAGCCACCCTTGTTTATTAAATAAACGATGTTTTTTCTTCACTTTCACCACAAACATTCTGTTTCGTATTGGTGGGAAAAAAATATCAAAATCTTCCCTTCAGAGGGAAGCAAACGTTCTTCCATAATTTTTTCCTCCAAAAAATTGTCTCAAATCGAGACAGGGACAGATGTGGCAGGAACAAGAACCCGAGGGATACAGGGACAAGTTTTTGATCTGTTCTAGGCTGCTCTGGGAGATAATGGAAGGACTTGGTTCAAAGGTTGTGGATGCAGCTCTCTGGAAACTCAGGAGTGGGAATTCCCAGGAATTCCGGTCCCAAAGTACTTCCCTCTGTGACCAGCTCTTCTCCCAGCAATTCCTGTGCTCTTGGGCGCTTTCCCATGTCCCATCCCCCCTGTCCCCATTCTGTCTCTCCCCTGTCCCCCCCTCCCCTCATGTCCTCGTCCCTCCCCTGTCCATTGGTCCCTGTCCCTTCTCCCGTCATATTCCCCTGTCCCATCTGTCCCCTCCCTGTCCCCTGTCCCTCTCCCCTGTCCCTGCCATCTGTCCCTCCCTGTCCCCCTCTCCCCTGTCCCTGTCCCATCTGTCCCTCCCCTGTCCCCTCTCCCCTGTCCCGTCCCATTCTGTCCCTCCCCGTCCCCTGTCCCCTGCCCTCTGCCACAGCCCTGCCGCACATCCTGAGCTCCGTTGGCTGCCGAAATCCTTCCCGTGCCCTCTCAATTCCCACACAGCTCTCCTGATGGATGAACTGGGATCTGAACACCGCTGGGTGCCGAGCAGTCCCTGTCACAGCCCAGAGTGGCACCTGTGGCATTCTGCGGCCAATGAGCCACACGAGAGGCAATGCCAGCTTTGAGGAGGAATTTTGGAAGGGGGGAAGGAGGGCTTTCGGAAGCCTTTGGAGCTCATTCAATTCTCCCGTGTAGAGCATCTCTGAGTCACTTTCCTTTGGCCCCAGAAGCCCTCAAGAGAGCCAGCTCCCCGGTCTGAAGGCTCGGTGACGTTATTCCAGAGAGCAATAACGGGGCTGGGGCTGTAAATCAATGCAGGGACACCAGGCTGAGGTGCTGCCGCTGCTGCAATTTGATTCTGCTCTCGGCGAGGCAAAACAAGGCTGGAATCACGTTAACATGGCCAGGAGGAGCAGCAGAGCAGAAAATCTGTCTCTGGTGGGAGATCAAGTAGCAAAGCAGTGCTGGAGGAACGGCTTCAGAACGTCCAGGGAGCCCTTCCCGGGGAGCTGGCAAAGGACATGACCAGGGTGCCTTTAACCCTTTCAGGGCCTCATCCAGGCACCAATGGATGCAGTGACACCCAGCAGAGACCGCAGCAAGGAGGGGAATAAGGAAAGGGAAAGCAGGACAGGGCAGGGAAAGAAAAGCCAAAGGAGTGAGAGGAGCTGCCTAAGGCACTGATCTCCTCATTTCTGGCAGAGCTCCTCAGGAACTGGGTGATGGAAGGATGGGTTCCCTCATCCCAGCAGGGCAAGGTCCAAGTGCAGAGAGAAAATCTCACAATCCGTGATTGTCTTGAGGGATCATTTCTCTACCTCTTTTGAGAATCAACAGAATCATGAAATATCCGGAGCTGGAAGGGACCCCCAAGGATCACCCAGCCCAGCCCCAGCGCCTGCCCAGACCCCCCAACAATCCCCCCTGTGCATCCCTGCAGCGCTGTCCAAACGCCTCCTGGAGCTCTGCAGCCTCGGGGCCGGACCATTCCCTGGGGAGCCTGGTCAGTGCCAGCACCCTCTGGGGACAGGAGAACCTTTCCCTAAAATCCATCCTAAGGAACCTAAAACCAGCCAAGGCTGTTTCCTCCAGCAGTTGAGCCCTGCCCATGCCAGGTGTCCATTTGTTTCCAGTTTGGCTTTCTTGGTTTGCCCTCTGTGCACTCAAGGAGAGCCCTGCTGGACTCGGGGCAGCCCAGACCTTCACACAGCCTCTCCTCTCCAGGAAAATCCTGCTCTTGTCCTGAGCGGCTGCTACAGACCCACAGAGAAGGGTTGAACTTGGGTCCGAGGGATTTGGGGGATTTCGGGGGGTCCTGGGGTGGATTTTAGGGGTACTGAGGTGGATTGGGAGGGGGGGGGTGGGTGTCTGGGGAGGTTTTGAGTAATTTTGGGGGGTCCCCAGGGGAGTTGGGAGATTGGGGGATCCTGGGTGTATGCTCCGCAGGGATGTGGCTGAGGTAACCAATTCCCCTGCAGCAAAGGGTGCCTTGTATATTGAGAGGAATATTGGGATCCAAAAACCTCGAGCCCGTTCCTACCATCCCTGTAAATATTTGCAGGAGCACTTGGAGTCTGGACAAAACTCCGTCCCACCAGGAGCATCCCAGCACTGCTCATTCCGTGAAGGACACTCTCCACAGCCCAATTAGAGCCTGGTTTTGGCAGGACCAGTGCCCAGTGGACAGTGGTGTTGTTGGCAGTGTCAGAAATTGGCTGGGAGAGCTCAGGGATGGCTCCCCCAGGATGGGCTCTGGGCACAGCGTCTGAGCTCTGCAGCACCTGAGCACAAATGGAATTTAATGAAACGAAAGGAAAGCAGGAGGAGGAGCAGCAGGAGGGAGGGAAGGGCTCGAGAGCTCTGGATCCCCAGGAGTGAAACTGCCCAACTGTCCTGATGGCCATTCCTGGGTGAGGAATCCCACAGGAAAGGGGGGAGTTCTTCTCCAGGATTGTTTTACACCTTCCTGTGGTTCCCTGATTCCATTCCATTTTCTGCTTTCCCAAATCTGCCCAGGGCAAACACCAGGCTCTCCTCTCCTCTGCCCCTTCAGAGCAGCCTGTCCGGAATCCCGGCACCAGTGGGGAGCAGGGGTGCTCCTGAGAGCAGCTCAGCTGCATTTGTGCAGACATCTCTGATAGCAGGAGGCTCCCAGTGCCCTGGAAGTGCCAATTCCTCTCTGTCAGCTGCAAAGACAACCAAGACAACAAGCTCTGGGGAGCAGGAGATGGGATGCAACTCCTCACACACAACCCTGCTTGCGCAGATAAAACCCAAGCAATTATTTCCTCTTTTAAACATGCCAGGCTCTGGAGGCAAATCTGGGCAAAGCTGAGCGAAAGGAGCTGTTGATGTCCTGGGAGATGA
>CM019228.1:13180833-13196688 GCA_009741485.1 Malurus cyaneus samueli | reverse complement strand
CTCTGGGTGAGGTGGAAAATGGAATTGTTGGAAAGATGGAATTGTTGGAAAGATGGAATTGCTGGAGAAATGGAATTGTTGGAAAAATGGAATTGTTGGAAAAATGGAATTGTTGGGGAAGTGGAATTGTTGGAAAAATGGAATTGTTGGGGAAGTGGAATTGCTGGAGAAAGGAATTGTTAGGGAAGTGGAATTGTTGGGGAAGTGGAATTGCTGGAGAAATGGAATTGTTGGGGAAGTGGAATTGCTGGGGAAGTGGAATTGCTGGGAAGTGGAATTGTGGGAAGTGGAATTGCTGGGGAAGTGGAATTGCTGGAGAAATGGAATTGTTGGGGAAGTGGAATTGCTGGAGAAATGGAATTGTTGGGGAAATGGAATTGCTGGCTCTTCGTTTGGCTGTGCTGGGCCACATCTCCCCCTCTTCTCGTGGGTCAGGACAGGGCTGTGAGGACAGGGCAGGGCACTGCCATGTGCCACTCATGCCCAGGGACACTGGTGGGCTCCCCTTCTGTCCCTCCCCTGCTTTGTTTGTCCCCAGCAGCACGGAAAAGCTCTGGAGCAGCCAAAGGGGCAGCTGTGCAGACAAAACTGCACCTGTGGAATTGCAGGAGAGGAGGAGGAGGAGGAGGAGGAGGAGGAGAGGAGGAGGAGGAGCCTCCCTTCCCTCCCAGCACCCAGAGCACCCCTGGGACCCCTGGAGCTCCAGTGTCCCCACGGGGGGACATCCAATGGACGGGATGTCTCTGGAATTGCAACACAGGCATGAGAGGAATTCATTCTGCACCTCCCTGTCCTGGGTGAAAATCCTGGCCTGGTTTGAGCATGAGGAAGATGAGGGGTGGGTGCAGCAGGGGTGACCCTTGGGGCTGGAGCAGCCTGAGCCTCGCTGGGCCCTGCCAGAGCCCATTGCTCACGGGTGGGTTATTGTGGGAGGGGATTATCCAGGACACAAGGCAGACAGCCTTTCCAGTGTGTCAGAGGGAGGGGAAGGGTCTCCAAGGAGGGGGGAAAATGAGCTGGAGAACATCCCATAATAGATGAGGAGCATGGGTTTAGAGTGAGAATAATTTGCGCAGTGAGCCAGGATTGATTCAGGCTGGATGGGGCTGGGACAACCAGGTCTAGTGGGAGGTGTCCCTGTCCAGGGCAGGGGAGGGGAGCAGGGTGAGCTTTAAGGGCCTTTCCAACACAAACACTCTGTGATTCCATGATTTATCCGTGATTTTGGAATGAAAAGTGTGGGGAAGGCAGGGAAAAGTTTGCAGTTCACAGCTGCACCTCTTGTGCTCAGCACTGGTCAGCAAACGGGCTCAGCAGTGCCCGGTCCCTCTCTGGTGTGGTCACACCCATCCCATGCCCACAGGGAAGCCCAGGGTGCCCCCAGCCCCTGCAGTGCCAGGGAACGGGCTCTGTGTGTCCCCATGGGGTGAAAGGCACCGTCCGTGCTGTGGGACAGAGCAGCCCGGCCATGGGGACACGTGTCCATGTGTGTCACTGGCAGCACAGCCCTGCTGATGGCTAAAACAAAACAAAACAAAAAAAAAAAAGAAAAGCAGACAAATCTAATCCAGGCCTGCTGGTACATTCAGGGCAGACAAAGCCCCCTCCTGAGGCTGCACCCAAAATGGACCTCAAGTCACGAGATCTTCACCTTTTATAAGTTCTGTCTTATTAACATATTGGGCCAATTTCCAATGACTTCAGGTGAGATGTCAATACAAAAGTTTGCTCCCCTCAATTGTCTGTTGTTTCCATATTTTGGGGCTCTGAGGCAGTGAGGTGTCCTTGGATTTCAGACCCAGAGAGGAATTGTTTTGTCTAAAGATGGAGAACAGAAGCTTTAGTGCTGACCTGGAAGACAAAATACAGATACATGAAAAGATACATGAAAATTCAATAATCCTAAGGCATCAGTGCAAACAGCATTTCTGTCACTCCCAGCCGAGAGCCAGAGGGGTTTTATTGACCTGGAGTGTCAGGGCTGGTCCAGGCTTGCCTTGGCCTGAGCTGCTTTCGGCGAGTTCTGACAGCAGCAGCACAGAGCAGTGACCGAGCTGCTGCTGTGGGGACAAGCTCTGTGCACAGTCATGGTGTCACAGGGCTGAGCTGCTGATGGTGTCACCCCCAGGTTGGTGATGGTGTCACCCCCAGGCTGGTGATGGTGTCACACCCCCAGGCTGGTGACGGTGGCACCCCTGGCCTGGTGATGGTGTCACTCCCAGGCTGGTGATGGTGTCACCCCTGGCTGGTGATGGTGTCACCCCAGGCTGGTGATGGTGTCACCTCTGGTCTATCAGGAGCAATGAAAGGAGCCCTCTGGCTCAGGTGGGGCTGCAGGAGCTCCCTGTGGATTTTCCAGACTTCAGGTGGGGGTTGGTGAAGGAGGAGCATTGGGAAATGACCCAGCAGGGCCCCAAATGGAGACAGCACAAACCCCGAACATCCTGAACATCAGATCCCAGCAAGGAGCCGAGGACACTGGTGACCCTCTGTGCGTCCCCCACGTCTCTCTGATCCCCCTTCACCTCTCTATGCCCCCCCCCCAATTTCTGTGACCCTCCCCCCCGTCACTCTCCACCTCTCTGTGACCCCCCTTACAATGCCACATATTCAGAGCACTGTGCTCCATGCGGTGTTTTCCCTTTTCCCCACAATGACCCTCAGGCCTGAGCAGTCTGGAGGAGGCCGGCAGACCCCAAACCCGGGAGTTTGTGGAGTTTTCCCCTGGGTTGTTCTCCCCTGCCAGGACCTGGCCATGCCCTCTCTGGAGCTGTCCTGGGTGCTCTCTGTGCAGCTCTAACCCATCCCTGTGATGTTTGCCATCCCATTCCTCTTTAATGGGCAGTTCCAGTGCCCTGTCAGGGACTGACAGAGGCAGAACCACCAGAACAGCCCGACCCTGAGCAGCCTCTGTGGCTCTGATCCCCACCTGCCGCAGGAGCCAGCAGGAGCTTTCAGAGCCTGGGCTTGGTCTCAGCCAGTGCTGGGCTTTAACTCCTCATTCCAGGCTCCCACTGTTACAGATCAGTAAAACCCTATAAAACAAGGGCCTTGTCCCCCTTGTAAAACTCCTGCTCTCCCCTGTTACTGTGGCCAAACAGAGAAGGATTCTGGGAATGACTCAGCTGAACTGGAGGGAAAAACAATTCCATAACCCTGGGAAATGAGGGAAGAACCTGTGAGAGCTCACACTGGGGTGTGTGGGGGTTGGATCTGACCATGGTGTGTTCCTGGTGTGATTTCAGTTCTGACCATGGCGTGTTCCTGGTGTGATTTCAGTTCTGACCATGGCGTGTTCCTTTGTTTATGTTAGTTCTGACCATGGCGTGTTCCTGGGTGATTTCAGTTCTGACCATGGGTGTTTAGGTGGTTTGTTCTGACCATTGCGTGTTCCTGGCGTGTTTATGGTGGTTGTTGACCATGGTGTGTTCCTGGTATGATTTCAGTTCTGACATGGTGGTGTTCCTGGTGTGATTTTAGTTCTGACCATTGGCGTGTTCCTGGTGATTTTTCGTTCTGACCATGGCGTGTTCCTGGTGTGATTCAGTTCTGGACCAGAACCATAAATTCCACAGGAATTCCACCCATTGACACAGACTGGTACTGACCCAAGGCAGGGCTAAATCCCTGGACTGAGAGAAAAAGGACAGAGGCACAGAGAATAAAAGGGGGGATGCACATTAGATGGTCTGTATTAGGGGATTGGGGGAGTCTGCACCTCTCAAATACCACAGCAATGGGGAAAGAGGGAAATGGGGCTGGGAAACTGGGATAAAAGAGGCTGCATCCTCTGACAATTTGAAAGACCCCATGGAAATGTCCCTTGGCCTCTCCCTTTATTCAAATAGAGGTACAGGACTCCTCTGTCTCCTTTTCAGACATAAACCTCTGATGTTTGTGGATTAATTTTCCTAACACTTGGAAAAAATTCTCAGCAGGCATCCCAGATCCACTGAGTCTCTGGGGAGGATCAGAACGCTCCTCCTGGAGTGTCACTGTCCCCCATTGCCCTTCCCATCACAGTGCTTTGGGGAGCAGCATTCCCTGCTTTGGGAATGAGGCTGTGGCGGGGCTGTGGCTCAGGGTGTCAGGTACAGAACAGGCTGGGAAGGTTTGCTGATGGCTCCCACCTTGCTCCCCTTGGTTCATGCCAACATTTTCACCCTCCTTACCCTCCTGGAGCAGGGCAGAGCTCCCAGCACAGAGCTGCCCTGGTCAACACTGGGAGGGGAGGGAGGCAGAGACCCCTGCCATGGGACCAGGGTTTAGGGGAATGTGGGGAGATGTTCAGGACACCCAAACCACCAGAGCTGGCAGGGGAGGGGGTCTGTCTGCTGCAGCTCCCAGGAAATTCCCCCCAGAGGTTGTTCCCCTGCCCTGGGGCCATGCTGGATGAGGTGGAACGGCATAGAAGCCTGGCAAAGCCTTGCCCAGAGGGTTAAATCCTGCTGGGGTCTGTTCTTCACCCCATCCCCACAGAGTGACCCACAGGGATAACCCCATGGGGACAAGGCATCATTCCTGGGCCGGTATCGCCTGTCCATCCCATCCCACGCCCTTCCCCATGCCCCAAACCCTTCATCCCTCCCCACAGAGCGACCCACAGGGATAACCTGGGGGTTATGGGAATTACAAGGCATCATTCCTGGGCCGGTATCTCCTGCCCATCCCTCCCCACACCCATGCTGTGTCTGTTTGTCCTGCCAGCACCCCCTGCCCATCCCTGGCTCTCTCCTCACCAACACTCACACCTGGCTGTGCTTTGGCACCATTCCATGGGCTCTCCAAGGAAAGGCGGTGCTTGGACCCATCAGGAATTGTCTGCTGCACTGGCAGGGGAGGATGGTCCATGTGGGAGCCCCCAAAGGTTGGGGTTATTGACACAACAGCAGCAGCTCAGGGGTGAGGCTCGCTCCGTGTCCTGTGGCTCAGGGTGGATGTGCTGTGGGAGGGAGCTGAGCCATTTTGGGAGGGCACATGGAGAGCACAAGTTCTCCCACAGGTCCTGGATCAGGAACTCAGGGACTGGCAGAATGGGAGAAGGAAAGGTTTGCTTTCAGCACAGAGAAGTTATTAGAACATAATAACTGTAATAACAGCCCTGGGTGCTGTGGCAGGGCTGGGACAGGACCTGAGAGGTGTCAGGGTGGACAAGCGCCATGTGACAAGGACCATGAGCAGGGCATGAGGAGAAGGAGCTGGTGATGTGCTGGGTGAGGCTCCTTGTTTGACAGGACCAGAGCCCAAGAGTGTCCCCAGCCCGGAAGGCATGGCCAGTCTGGCACAGGGGAAGGTGAAAGTCAACAATGTCACTGCAGCCACCCAAGCACAGGGAGCAGGACAGGGCAGGGCTCATGGAGCCACAGCTACTGGAGGGCTGGCACAGTCTGTGCAGCCTGTCCCCACCAGGGGGTCACAGCAGGACACAGGAGAAGGGACAGGGCACCTGGGGGTCACAGCAGGACACAGGAGAGGGACAGGGCACCTGGGGGTCACAGCAGGACACAGGAGAGGGACAGGGCACCTGGGGGTCACAGCAGGACAAGGAGAGGGACAGGGCACCTGGGGGTCACAGCAGGACACAGGAGAGGGACAGGGCACCTGGGGGTCACAGCAGGACACAGGAGAAGGGACAGGGCACCTGGGGGTCACAGCAGGACACAGGAGAGGGACAGGGCACCTGGGGGTCACAGCAGGACACAGGAGAAGGGACAGGGCACCTGGGGGTCACAGCAGACACAGGAGAGGGACAGGGCACCTGGGGGTCACAGCAGGACACAGGAGAGGGACAGGGCACCTGGGGGTCACGCAGGACACAGGAGAAGGGACAGGGCACCTGGGGGTCACAGCAGGACACAGGAGAAGGGACAGGGCACCTGGGGGTCACAGCAGGACACAGGAGAGGGACAGGGCACCTGGGGGTCACAGCAGGGACATTTCAGTGACAAGGACAGGGAGGAAGCCTTGTCCCTGCTCTCCTGGCATCCTCCCTGCCCTGGCCATGGGCACATGGCTCTTCTGGCTCGACACCTTCTCGTCACCCCACGCCCTCCCAGCTGAGCGGAGCCAGCAGCTCCTCCATCCTGAAGCACAAACCATGAGGGAGTCCCACTGCCCAGGGTGGCCTTCTACTTGTGCTGTTTTGTCAAGAAAGAAAGAATAAAGAGAAGTTTTCTGGGCTGGGGGATCAACTGGCCTGAAACTGCTCTAAGTTCCTTGTTCCTGGTGTGTCCCAAGCCCTGGTGTCACCAGGGAACAGTGTCACCAGCCTGGAAGGCGCAGAGGGGAGGGTTCTGAGGGAGGGGCACCATCCCTGCTGGTCTGGGCCTTGGCCAGGGAGGGTCCAGCCTGCAGCCACTGGACTTGGCTCTGCTGGACAAGGGGGGGAACTTCAGGCAGCTCCTCACAGCAGCCACTGCCACCAAAACCTGCCCATGCAAACCCAAAACACCGCTTCAGACACCCCACATCGCTCACCAACCTGCCAGCCATGGATTACTTTTAATTACTATTGGTATTTTCATTTTTCCTTATCAGTTTCTACTTTTCCTTGCTGCCAGTAACCCTGAATTTTTCCCTGTCTCCATTCTGTCCATGTGACATTTTAATTTCTAACAGCTCCTTCCCTTTGCCACTAAACCAGCGCAGACTTTGAGGCAAAATCATCTCTTTGGGGGTGAAATTCTGACCTAATCAGCCCTCATGAAAGAACTTCATGTCTTCATTCACTTTTTTTTTTAATTCCAATTTCCCTCCACATTCATTCCAGCCGTCCTTTTGCCCAGCTGTGGGAGATGAGTCTGTTCAGAGTGCGGCATGAGCGTGGCTGTGGGTGCAGAATTGGTGGGGACTGCTCTCTCTTTTCCTGCATTAACGATAATCAGGTCATGATCATGGCTCCCTAGGCAACCACTAACTTCCAGCACGGTGATTAATTAATCTTTATCCATCATAACGAGGTCCAAAATAAATTACCCCGTGTTGGGTGCAGTACCTTTGCTGTCAGCTAATGACCATCTCTAATGTGCAATAACGCTAACGAGGTTTGGCTCCTGCCTCTGCAGGGCTGGGATTTCTCTTTCTCTGTGCCTCACGTGGGGAATGAGGCTGCTCCTGCTCCTGCCTGGAGGAAATCCCAGCCCGTTCCCAACAGGATGAGAACAGGGAGAAGGCAGAGATCCTTCCCAGGCTCCGGGGGCTTCCGAGGGGTCCCGTGTGCCTTCGGGGTGTCAGGCACACCGAGGGGGGATCCCAGACCTGGCTGGCTCCTCCCAGAGCTTTGCCTGCATTTTCCAAGTCTCTGCTCTGTATTTCCCTGCCACTGGTGGCCAGGACAGAGGTGATATCCAGGGTGGGAATTCTGATGTTCTCAGTGCTCAGGAAAGGGGTAAGAGCTGCTGGTGCAGAGTGAAGCTCCAGAGACCTCCAGGGGGAATTGGAAAAGGTTGTTTGAGAAGCTGTGGCTGCCCCTGGATCCCTGGAAGTGTCCAAGGCCAGGATGGACAGGACAGGGGACACCCCGGGACAGTGGGAGGTGTCCCTGCCCATGGTAGGGGTGGCACTGGATGGGCTTTGAGGTCCTTTCCAACCCCAACCATCCCATGATCCTGTGATCCCGTAAAGAGCAGGCAGCAATCCCAGCTTGATCAGTCAGAATTCCCTTGGCTGCTGAAACCTTCCCCATGCACTGGGCAGGGTCTGTGCTCCCCTGATGGATTCATTGGGGTCTGAGCAGATCACACCCTAGAGGGGGTTTGGGGGTTTATGCCCAGGACAGTCAGCACTGTCAGCCTCCTGGAGGAGAACTGGGAAATCCTCAGGGAAGAAAGGAGCTGCTGATCTCCTGTGCACCTGCAGGGACCTGTCCTTGGAGGACACAAAGGTCCCCCAGAGTGCCATTGTCTTCATTGGTTTTTTCCCTCCTATCCCTCAGGAAGGAAAGCGATGCCGTGGAGCCTGGGATGGGCTGGAACTCCAGAGGCTTGGGCACCTGGCAATAATAATCTGCTTTTCTTGGGCCTTGAATCCCCATTTTTGTCCGAGGTGAGGGCATGAACCATTGACATGGAGTTAAGAATCGATGAGGGACAATCCAAGGTGTGCTCCCCAAGGCTCTGCCTTCTCCCTGGGCTTCTTCCTTCCCTGGCAGCGAGCCCTGGAGAGACCACAGCATAAAATGTTTTGAAATCATTATTCAGAGCAGGGTTGAGAGCTCAGGCTGTCTCTGGGCCTCAGGGATCCCAAAATCTTGGATCAGGAGCTCCACTGCTCTCCTTGACGCTCTGGTTTTTCCATCCCCTGAGGGGATTTGTGCACCCAAGGCGCCAGCCCATCCTGTGACCTTTGTGAGGGACCGGAGCAGGGATGGTCACAGGGATTTCGGGGGGCGGGGATGTACACAGGGATTTTGGGGGGAAGGGATGCACACAGGGATTTCAGGGGGAAGGGATGGTCACAGGGATTTAGGGGGGAAGGGATGGTCACAGGGATTTCAGGGGGCAGGGATGCACACAGGGATTTTGGGGGGAAGGGATGCACACAGGGATTTAGGGGGGAAGGGATGGTCACAGGGATTTCGGGGGGCAGGGATGGTCACAGGGATTTAGGGGGGAAGGGATGGTCACAGGGATTTCAGGGGGCAGGGATGCACACAGGGATTTTGGGGGGAAGGGATGCTCACACCACTGGCTTTGGGGATTTCAGGATTTCGGAGGGCAGGGATGCTCACAGGGATTTCAGAGAGCAGGGCTGGGGACACTGGGGCCAGGACAATCCCCCCGTCGGGGCTTTCTCTCCACCACGTGCAGAACGGCTGGGGGGGGGATGCAGGGTGAGTTTCTGGAGCTTCAATATCTAAAGTTACTCTCTCCCCCCCCCCCCACCATGTTCTGCAAGCACCTTGTTTATTAAATAAACATTTTTTTTCTTCACTTTCACCCAAACATCTGTTTCGTATTGGTGGGAAAAAAATTACCAAATCTTTCCCTTCAGAGAAAACGTTCATTCCATAATATTGTCCTCCAAAAAAATTGTCTCAAATCGAGACAGGGACAGATGTGGCAGGAACAAGAACCCGAGGGATACAGGGACAAGTTTTTGATCTGTTCTAGGCTGCTCTGGGAGATAATGGAAGGACTTGGTTCAAAGGTTGTGGATGCAGCTCTCTGGAAACTCAGGAGTGGGAATTCCCAGGAATTCCTGGTCCCAAGTAACTTCCTCTGGTGACCATGCTTCTCCCAGCAATTCCTGTGGCTCTTGGGCGCTTTCCAGTTCTGTCCCCTCCTCTCCCCTGTCCCATTCTGTCCCTCCCCTGTCCCCTGTCCCTCTCCCCTGTCCCCTGTCCCATCTGTCCCTCCCCCTGTCCCATTCTGTCCCTCCCCTGTCCCCTGTCCCATTCTGTCCCTCCCTGTCCCATTCTTCCCTCCCCTGTCCCCGTCCCCTCTCCCCTGTCCCTGTCCCATTCTGTCCCTCCCTGTCCCCTCTCCCCTGTCCCTGTCCCATTCTGTCCCCCTGTCCCTCTCCCCTGTCCCCTGTCCCATTTGTCCCTCCCCGTCCCTGTCCCCCTCTCTGCCACAGCCCCTGCGCGACATCCTGAGCTCCGTTGGCTGCCGAAATCCTTCCCGTGCCCTCTCAATTCCCACACAGCTCTCCTGATGGATGAACTGGGATCTGAACACCGCTGGGTGCCGAGCAGTCCCTGTCACAGCCCAGAGTGGCACCTGTGGCATTCTGCGGCCAATGAGCCACACGAGAGGCAATGCCAGCTTTGAGGAGGAATTTTGGAAGGGGGGAAGGAGGGCTTTCGGAAGCCTTTGGAGCTCATTCAATTCTCCCGTGTAGAGCATCTCTGAGTCACTTTCCTTTGGCCCCAGAAGCCCTCAAGAGAGCCAGCTCCCCGGTCTGAAGGCTCGGTGACGTTATTCCAGAGAGCAATAACGGGGCTGGGGCTGTAAATCAATGCAGGGACACCAGGCTGAGGTGCTGCCGCTGCTGCAATTTGATTCTGCTCTCGGCGAGGCAAAACAAGGCTGGAATCACGTTAACATGGCCAGGAGGAGCAGCAGAGCAGAAAATCTGTCTCTGGTGGGAGATCAAGTAGCAAAGCAGTGCTGGAGGAACGGCTTCAGAACGTCCAGGGAGCCCTTCCCGGGGAGCTGGCAAAGGACATGACCAGGGTGCCTTTAACCCTTTCAGGGCCTCATCCAGGCACCAATGGATGCAGTGACACCCAGCAGAGACCGCAGCAAGGAGGGGAATAAGGAAAGGGAAAGCAGGACAGGGCAGGGAAAGAAAAGCCAAAGGAGTGAGAGGAGCTGCCTAAGGCACTGATCTCCTCATTTCTGGCAGAGCTCCTCAGGAACTGGGTGATGGAAGGATGGGTTCCCTCATCCCAGCAGGGCAAGGTCCAAGTGCAGAGAGAAAATCTCACAATCCGTGATTGTCTTGAGGGATCATTTCTCTACCTCTTTTGAGAATCACAGAATCCTGGAATATCCTGAGCTGGAAGGGACCCCCAGGATCACCCAGCCCAGCCCCAGCCCTGCCCAGACCCCCCAACAATCCCCCCTGTGCATCCCTGGCAGCGCTGTCCAATGCGGAGCATCCACCCAGAATCCCCCCAAATCTCCCAATCCCCCTGGGACCCCCCAAAATTACTCAAAACCTCCCCCAGACACCCCAACCCCCCCCTCCCAATCCACTCAGTACCCCTAAAATCCACCCCAGAGACCCCCCGAAATCCCCCAAATCCCTCGGACCCAAGTTCAACCCTTCTCTGTGGGTCTGTAGCAGCCGCTCAGGACAAGAGCAGGATTTTCCTGGAGAGGAGAGGCTGTGTGAAGGTCTGGGCTGCCCCGAGTCCAGCAGGGCTCTCCTTGAGTGCACAGAGGGCAAACCAAGAAAGCCAAACTGGAAACAAATGGACACCTGGCATGGGCAGGGCTCAACTGCTGGAGGAAACAGCCTTGGCTGGTTTTAGGTTCCTTAGGATGGATTTTAGGGAAAGGTTCTCCTGTCCCCAGAGGGTGCTGGCACTGCCCAGGCTCCCCAGGGAATGGTCCCGGCCCCGAGGCTGCCAGAGCTCCAGGAGCGTTTGGACAGCGCTGCCAGGGATGCACAGGGGGGATTGTTGGGGGGTCTGGGCAGGGCTGGGGCTGGGCTGGGTGATCCTGGGGGTCCCTTCCAGCTCAGGATATTCCAGGATTCTGTGATTCTCAAAAGAGGTAGAGAAATGATCCCTCAAGACAATCACGGATTGTGAGATTTTCTCTCTGCACTTGGACCTTGCCCTGCTGGGATGAGGGAACCCATCCTTCCATCACCCAGTTCCTGAGGAGCTCTGCCAGAAATGAGGAGATCAGTGCCTTAGGCAGCTCCTCTCACTCCTTTGGCTTTTCTTTCCCTGCCCTGTCCTGCTTTCCCTTTCCTTATTCCCCTCCTTGCTGCGGTCTCTGCTGGGTGTCACTGCATCCATTGGTGCCTGGATGAGGCCCTGAAAGGGTTAAAGGCACCCTGGTCATGTCCTTTGCCAGCTCCCCGGGAAGGGCTCCCTGGACGTTCTGAAGCCGTTCCTCCAGCACTGCTTTGCTACTTGATCTCCCACCAGAGACAGATTTTCTGCTCTGCTGCTCCTCCTGGCCATGTTAACGTGATTCCAGCCTTGTTTTGCCTCGCCGAGAGCAGAATCAAATTGCAGCAGCGGCAGCACCTCAGCCTGGTGTCCCTGCATTGATTTACAGCCCCAGCCCCGTTATTGCTCTCTGGAATAACGTCACCGAGCCTTCAGACCGGGGAGCTGGCTCTCTTGAGGGCTTCTGGGGCCAAAGGAAAGTGACTCAGAGATGCTCTACACGGGAGAATTGAATGAGCTCCAAAGGCTTCCGAAAGCCCTCCTTCCCCCCTTCCAAAATTCCTCCTCAAAGCTGGCATTGCCTCTCGTGTGGCTCATTGGCCGCAGAATGCCACAGGTGCCACTCTGGGCTGTGACAGGGACTGCTCGGCACCCAGCGGTGTTCAGATCCCAGTTCATCCATCAGGAGAGCTGTGTGGGAATTGAGAGGGCACGGGAAGGATTTCGGCAGCCAACGGAGTTCAGGATGTGCGCGCGGGGCTGTGCAGAGAGGGGGACAGGGACGGGGAGGGACAGAATGGGACAGGGGGACAGGGGAGAGCAGGGGGACAGAATGGGGACAGGGGGACAGGGGAGGGGGACAGGGAGGACAGAATGACAGGGACAGGGGAGAGGGGACGGGGACAGGGGGGGAGAATGGACAGGGAGGGACAGACATGGGACAGGGGACAGGGGGAGGGACAGAATGGGAGGGGCGAGGAACAGATGGGGACAGGGACAGGGGAGAGGGACAGGGGGACAGGGGAGGACAGAATGGACAGGGAGAGGAGGGGACAGAACTGGAAAGCGCCCAAGAGCCACAGGAATTGTGGGAGAAGCATGGTCACCAGAGGAAGTACTGGGACCAGGAATTCCTGGGAATTCCCACTCCTGAGTTTCCCAGAGAGCTGCATCCACAACCTTTGAACCAAGTCCTTCCATTATCTCCCAGAGCAGCCTAGAACAGATCAAAAACTTGTCCCTGTATCCCTCGGGTTCTTGTTCCTGCCACATCTGTCCCTGTCTCGATTTGAGACAATTTTTTTGGAGGAAATATTATGGAATGAAGTTTTCTCTGAAGGGAAAGATTTGGTAATTTTTCCCACCAATACGAAACAGATGTTTGGGTGAAAGTGAAGAAAAAAAATGTTTATTTAATAAACAAGGTGCTTGCAGAACATGGTGGGGGGGGGGGGAAGAGAGTAACTTTAGATATTGAAGCTCCAGAAACTCACCCTGCATCCCCCCCCCAGCCGTTCTGCACGTGGTGGAGAGAAAGCCCCGACGGGGGGATTGTCCTGGCCCCAGTGTCCCCAGCCCTGCTCTCTGAAATCCCTGTGAGCATCCCTGCCCTCCGAAATCCTGAAATCCCCAAAGCCAGTGGTGTGAGCATCCCTTCCCCCCAAAATCCCTGTGTGCATCCCTTGCCCCCTGAAATCCCGTGACCATCCCTTCCCCCCTAAATCCCTGTGACCACCCTGCCCCCCGAAATCCCTGTGACCATCCTCTAGTCCCCCTGAAATCCCTGTGTGCATCCCTTCCCCCCAAAATCCCTGTGTGCATCCCTGCCCCCTGAGATATCCCTGTACCATCCTTCCCCCCTAAACTCCTGTGACCATTCCCTTCCCCTGACAATCCCTGTGCTCCCTTCCCCCCAAAATCACCTGTTGTACCATCCACCGAGCCCCCCGAAATCCCTGTGACCATCCCTGCTCCGCGATCCCTCACAAAGGTCACAGGATGGCGCTGGCGCCTTATGGGTGCACAAATCCCTCACGGGGATGGAATAAACCAGAGCGTCAAGGAGAGCCAGCTGGAGCCCTGATCCAAGATTTTTGGGATCCCTGAGCCCAGAGACAGCCTGAGCTCTCAACCCTGCTCTGAATAATGATTGTTCAAAACATTTTATGCTGTGGTCTCTCCAGGCTCGCTTTGCCAGGGAAGGTTAAGAAGCCCAGGGAGAAGGCAGAGCCTGGATCTTCATGGGGAGCACACCTTGATTGTCGCCTCATCTGATCTTAACTCCATGTCAATGGTTCATGCCCCTCACCTCGGTACAAAAATGGGGATTCAAGGCCCAGAAAAGCAGAATTATTATTGCCAGGTGCCCAAGCCTCTGGAGTTCCAGCCATCCCAGGCATCCACGGCACTCCTTATCCTTCCTTGAGGATAGGAGGGAAAAAACCAATGAAGACAATGCACTCTCGAGGGGACCTTTGTGTCCTCCAAGACAGGTCCCCTGCAGGTGCACAGGAGATCAACGCTCTCTTTCTTCCCTGAGGATTTCCCAGTTCTCCTCCAGGAGGCTGACAGTGCTGACTGTCCTGGGCATAAACCCCCAAACCCCCTCTAGGGTGTGATCTGCTCAGACCCCAATGAATCCATCAGGGGAGCACAGACCCTGCCCAGTGCATGGGGAAGGTTTCAGCAGCCAAGGGAATTCTGACTGATCAAGCTGGGATTGCTGCCTGCTCTTTACGGGATCACAGGATCATGGGATGCGTTGGGTTGGAATGGACCTTAAGGCCCATCCAGTGCCACCCCTACCATGGAGGCGGGACACCTCCCACTGTCCCGGAGGTGTCCCCTGTCCTGTCCATCCCTTGGGCCTTGGACACTTCCAGGGATCAGGGGCAGCCACAGCTTCTTCAAACAACCTTTTCCAATTCCCCCTGGAGGTCTCTGGAGCTTCACTCTGCACCAGCAGCTCTTACCCCTTTCCTGAGCACTGAGAACATCAGAATTCCCACCCTGGATATCACCTCTGTCCTGGCCACCAGTGGCAGGGAAATACAGAGCAGAGACTTGGAAAATGCAGGCAAAGCTCTGGGAGGAGCCAGCCAGGTCTGGGATCCCCCCTCGGTGTGCCTGACACCCCGAAGGCACACGGGACCCCTCGGAAGCCCCCGGAGCCTGGGAAGGATCTCTGCCTTCTCCCTGTTCTCATCCTGTTGGGAACGGGCTGGGATTTCCTCCAGGCAGGAGCAGGAGCAGCCTCATTCCCCACGTGAGGCACAGAGAAAGAGAAATCCCAGCCCTGCAGAGGCAGGAGCCAAACCTCGTTAGCGTTATTGCACATTAGAGATGGTCATTAGCTGACAGCAAAGGTACTGCACCCAACACGGGGTAATTTATTTTGGACCTCGTTATGATGGATAAAGATTAATTAATCACCGTGCTGGAAGTTAGTGGTTGCCTAGGGAGCCATGATCATGACCTGATTATCGTTAATGCAGGAAAAGAGAGAGCAGTCCCCACCAATTCTGCACCCACAGCCACGCTCATGCCGCACTCTGAACAGACTCATCTCCCACAGCTGGGCAAAAGGACGGCTGGAATGAATGTGGAGGGAAATTGGAATTAAAAAAAAAAAGTGAATGAGACTATGAAGTCTTCATGAGGGCTTGATTAGGTCAGAATTTCACCCCCAAAGAGATGATTTTGCCTCAAAGTCTGCGCTGGTTTAGTGGCAAAGGGAAGGAGCTGTTAGAAATTAAAATGTCACATGGACAGAATGGAGACAGGGAAAAATTCAGGGTTACTGGCAGCAAGGAAAAGTAGAAACTGATAAGGAAAAATGAAAATACCAATAGTAATTAAAAGTAATCCATGGCTGGCAGGTTGGTGAGCGATGTGGGGTGTCTGAAGCGGTGTTTTGGGTTTGCATGGGCAGGTTTTGGTGGCAGTGGCTGCTGTGAGGAGCTGCCTGAAGTTCCCCCCCTTGTCCAGCAGAGCCAAGTCCAGTGGCTGCAGGCTGGACCCTCCCTGGCCAAGGCCCAGACCAGCAGGGATGGTGCCCCTCCCTCAGAACCCTCCCCTCTGCGCCTTCCAGGCTGGTGACACTGTTCCCTGGTGACACCAGGGCTTGGGACACACCAGGAACAAGGAACTTAGAGCAGTTTCAGGCCAGTTGATCCCCCAGCCCAGAAAACTTCTCTTTATTCTTTCTTTCTTGACCAAAAAAACAGGCAACAAGTAGAAGGCCACCCTGCGCGCAGTACGCGGGGAAACTGCCCTTCATGGTTTTTGTGCTTCAGGGATTGGGAGGAAGGCTGCTTGCTTCGCCTTTTTTTCCAGGGGCTGGGAAGGGCCCGTGGGGTTTGGGGACGAAAAAGGGAAGGATAAGTCGAGGCCAAAGAAAAAGGGAGCCCCCATTTGTTGGGCCCCATTGGGGCCCAAGGGCAGGGAGGAAAAATTTTTCTTTTTTTTTTCCCCTTCTTTTCCCCCCTTTTTTTTTTTTTTTGTCT
>CM019228.1:13119754-13180823 GCA_009741485.1 Malurus cyaneus samueli | reverse complement strand
ATTTGGGGGGATTCTGGGTGGATGCTCCGCAGGGGATGTCTGGCTGAGGGTAACATTCCCTGCAGCAGGGTGCCCTTGTATATTGAGGAATATTGGGATCCAAAAACCTCGAGCCCGTTCCTACCATCCCTGTAAATATTTGCAGGAGCACTTGGAGTCTGGACAAAACTCCGTCCCACCAGGAGCATCCCAGCACTGCTCATTCCGTGAAGGACACTCTCCACAGCCCAATTAGAGCCTGGTTTTGGCAGGACCAGTGCCCAGTGGACAGTGGTGTTGTTGGCAGTGTCAGAAATTGGCTGGGAGAGCTCAGGGATGGCTCCCCCAGGATGGGCTCTGGGCACAGCTCTGAGCCTGCAGCAGCCTGAGCACAAATGGAATTTTAATGAACGAAAGGAAGCAGGAGGAGGAGGCAGCAGGGAGGAGGGAAGGGCTGAGAGCTCTGGGAGCCCAGGAGTGACTGCCCAACTGTCCCTGATGGCCATCCTGGGTGAGGAATCCCACAGGAAAGGGGGGAGTTCTTCTCCAGGATTGTTTTACACCTTCCTGTGGTTCCCTGATTCCATTCCATTTTCTGCTTTCCCAAATCTGCCCAGGGCAAACACCAGGCTCTCCTCTCCTCTGCCCCTTCAGAGCAGCCTGTCCGGAATCCCGGCACCAGTGGGGAGCAGGGGTGCTCCTGAGAGCAGCTCAGCTGCATTTGTGCAGACATCTCTGATAGCAGGAGGCTCCCAGTGCCCTGGAAGTGCCAATTCCTCTCTGTCAGCTGCAAAGACAACCAAGACAACAAGCTCTGGGGAGCAGGAGATGGGATGCAACTCCTCACACACAACCCTGCTTGCGCAGATAAAACCCAAGCAATTATTTCCTCTTTTAAACATGCCAGGCTCTGGAGGCAAATCTGGGCAAAGCTGAGCGAAAGGAGCTGTTGATGTCCTGGGAGATGATGGTTCCAAAGCCAACAGCTCGTGCAGAGTTGTGCTCCAAGAGGAGCAGGAGGACAACTGCCCTACTCCAGCAGCAACGGAGCTGCCTCACTGCAGCAGCCTTAGCTGAAAGCTGGCTGATGGACACACACTCCTGAATCAGGGTTTGGGTGCTGGACACACACTCCTGAATCAGGGTTTGGGTGCTGGACACACACTCCTGAATCAGGGTTTGGGTGCTGGACACTCTTTCATTGGGTTTTGGGCTGATTGTGCCCAGGATTGGTGGAGGTTTCCCTTTCTACTTCTCCCATTGGAGGTGGGTTTGGAAAAGGCCTCCTGCTTGGGTAAATCGTGGCAGGAAGAGAAGATTCAGTGGTAAGGACAAACGTCTGGGTCCGAGTGTTGGACTTGGAGTATCTCTGAGCTCCAGAGCCTCCTGCAGAGTCTGCCTGGGCTGGAGCAGGGGATGGGGGAGCAGCTCTGCCCCGAGAGTTCAGCTGAGCTGCTCAGCAGATGGGTTCAGTTCCTTCCCCTCATCGGAGCCTCTGATGAAGCCTCCTCTCCCCGTCTGAGGCAATCTGAGCCTCTTCTGCTCTGATGAGAGTGCAGCGCGGTAATCAAGGAGCTAATCTGAGCTGGAGCGGGCTCTCAGACCCTTCATCACCCTCAGCCGGCGGCTTCTGCACCCTCCCTCCCTCCCTGGGCCGTGCCGGGAATTGTCCTACACCCTGCATCCTGATCCCATCCCTGCACCCTGCACCCTGCATCATGCCCCCTGCATCCTGCATCCTGCATCCTATCCTGCACCCTGCACCCTGCCCCTGCATCCTGATCCTATCCCTGCACCCTGCACCCTGCATCCTGACCTGCATCTTCCATCCTGCCCCTGCATCCTGCACCCTGATCCATGCATCCTGTATCCCTGCACCCTGCACTCTGAATCCTGCCCCTACACCCTGCACCCTGCCCCTGCACCCTGATCCTGCATCCTGATCCTGCACCCTGCACCCTGATCCTGCATCCTGATCCTGCACCCTGCACCCTGACCTGCATCCCTGATCCTGACCACCCTGCACCCTGCACCTGCATCCTGATCCCTGCACCCTGCACCCTGATCCTGCATCCTGATCCTGCACCCTGCACCCTGCACTCTGCACCTGTACCCTGCACCCTGCACTCTGCACCCTGCACCCTGCATCCTGATCCCATCCCTGCACCCTGCACCCTGCATCATGATCCTATCCCTGTACCCTGCACTCTGAATCCTGCACCCTGCACCCTGCACCCCTGACATCCTGCACCCCTCCATCCATATCCTGCATCCCTGTAACCTGTATCCCTGCACCCTGCACCCTGCACTGCTGCACCCTGCACCCTGCATCCTGACCACTCACCTGCACCCTGCACCCTGCACTCCTGCACCCTGCTCTACCCTGCACCCTGCACTCTGCACCCTGTACCCTGCACCCTGCACTCTGCACCTGTACCCTGCACCCTGCACCCTGCACCCTGCATCCTGACCCATCCCTGCACCTCTGCACCTCTGCATCCCTGATCCTGCACTCTGCCTGTACCCTGCACCCTGCACCCTGCACCCTGCACCCTGCATCCTGATCCCATCCCTGCATCCTGCACCCTGCATCCTGCCCCTGCACCCTGCACCCTGTACCCTGCAATCCTGCACCTGCATCCTCCATCCTGCACCTGCACCCTGCACCTGCACCCCACTCCTGCACCCCTCCATCCTCCTGCATCCCTGTACACCCTGTATCCCTGCACCCTGCACCCTGCCCCTGCACCCTGATCCTGCATCCTGATCCTGCACTCTGCACCCTGTGCCCTGCACCCTGCACCCTGCACCCTGCACCCTGCATCCTGCACCTGCACCCTGCATCCTGACCCTATTCCTGCATCCTGCACCCTGCACCTGTCCTGCACCCTGTACCCTGCACCCTGCACCCTGCACCTGTACCCTGCACCCTGTACCTGAATCCTGCACCTGCATCCTCCATCCTGCACCTGCACCCTGCACCCTGATCCTGCACCCTGATCCTGCACCCTGCACCCTGCATCCTGACCCTGCATCCTGATCCTATCCCTGCACCCTGCACTCTGAATCCTGCACCCTGCACCCTGTACCCTGCACCCTGCACTCTGCACCTGTACCCTGCACCCTGCACCCTGCACCCTGCACCCTGACACCCGCCCCGCACCCTGACCCTGACCCACCCTGTAACCTGCTCCGTACCCTGCAACCCTGCAACCCTGCACCCTGCATCCTGCACCCTGCTCCAGCCTCACCTTGCAGAGCCCCTGGCAGGGCCCACTCCTCTCCTTGAGTGAGCTCTCTCCCAAGACCAAAGGGCTTTCAAACTCAAAATCCAGTTTTATTAGCATGTAAACTCGAATAATCACGTTTCTGGGAGAGAAGGAACTCAGTGACCAGGCCAGATAGTATAGAAATAAAAAAGCTTGTAAGCAAGTCTTTCCCTTCATTCTGTGTCCCCAGGGTTGAGCCTTTAGCTCTGCTCTGATTTTATCAGTGGCATTCTGGGTTGGAACAGATTTTTCCTGATCCCCGTCCTGTCCCTGGCACCTCTTTTCCTTTCTGTCACCTGCAAAAAGCCTTGTCCCAGTTGGGGAGATGCCATCCCACCACATGGAAAATGCACTGTGCAGGATCAGGAGGGTGGCTTGGGAGGAACGAGGTGCACCATGGCTGCTGTGCTGCTAACAGAAACTACAGCTGCGACAGGAATCTCCTTTTGTGTCCTGCCTCCCCCGAAGGAAGCACAGAAGCGATTTTGTGGAAATTAACCTGGGAACACACCAGGAAGCCCCTCCCCTGACTTGCTCCGTGCATGACACGAGCTGTGATCCACGTATGATGCCCAAGCCATGGGGATTTACCCTCCTCCTGCCTGGGAGTGGGTTCTGGGCATGCCAGAGCTCCTCACAGACACTGAGCAGCACTTCAGGTGATGAAGGAGCAGTTTTGCTCCCAGCATGATCCACATGCGCTCGTTATCCCACATGCTTCCCTCCTCCGGTGAGCACTTCCCGCTGAAGAGGCAGGGCTGTGGGACTTGAGAATGCAAATCCAGGCCTGAACATCCAAGCAGAAGCATGGAAGTAAACACTCCACTGGCTGAGCCCCTGCAAAGCTCCTCACATGGGCAAGAGGCACCTGAGCCCCCTGGAGCACCTGAGTGAGGGTTGGCTCTATTTAGCAGGAGCAGCCCTGGGAGCAGCACCGGCCTCACGCAGTGTGCCAGGGGCTGGTTTGCTAAAAATGGAACATCTTCACCCGTTTCTGAGGTGGGCAACCCAGGAGTACATCCCAGGACTGCATTCCCAAGCAGTGAAGCTCAGTTTCACAGCAGGATCACCACAGCAGGCACAGAGCTCTGCTCATCCCCTGCTCCAGAGCTGCTGGGTGTTGTAATGCTGAACTCTGGAATGAGGTAGAATTTCCACCAGAGCCTCTGCCCTGGTTTTGTGCACGTTGGAGGAGCCCTGTGCCTGTCCCATAGGGGTTGGGACAGCAGCAGACAGTCAGAAGAGTGGCTGATGTCTGCCCTGCAGTTGGGCATCATTTCTCAGCTGCATTTCTCTTGCTGTTCCCACCAGGGACTTCACCCTTTGCTGTTCCTCACGAGTGCTGGAGCAGGAGCATCCCCGGGTGCAGGGTGTCCCACAGGAGTCCTGCCTTTCCTTTGGGAAGAGCAGCCTGCACCCCAAATCCTCCTGGAGCAGCCTCTCCTCTGTCACAGCTCCTGCTGGATCTCAGGTGGGCACCACCCATGCCAGAGCACCCCGGGCTGTGCTGGAGCTGTGCTGGGACCCTGTGACACAGAGCCAGGCTGGGAATGCTGCATGGGACAGCCACAGCCACAGCTCTGCAAAGCCAGCAGCTCTGGGTGCTCGACACGTTGGCCAACAGCTACTGAAGATCTGCTTGGTACCTGCTGGAGCTGTCCCTGCTCACTACAGGGCTTGGATCAGGTGCTCTTAGAGGTCCTCTCCAACCCAAACTATTCCTGGAAAGCTCTGAGATATTGAGAACAACTCTGCTAAATTCAGGGATTAAACCCATTCTGTGGATTTAACCTTTGTAGTGTTAATTTTGCTCTCCTCCCTCCAAGGGAAAATTTCTCCCAGGGATCTTTTCCCAGCCCGGTGCTGCCCGTTATCTCTTATTGATCTGAAACAGAAACATGACAATAAAAAAGGTAATTTCTGGTAAAACCCACAGAGCAGGAAATGAAGTGCTGACAGCAGCAGGGAATGGTGGCAGCTGAGCCCGAGCCCTGTGCCTGTGACCCTGAATGTCACATGGTGGGGCTGGGGCACAAGACAGAGCTGCTCTGGGAATCCAGCTGGATTCCAAAGGTGTGGAAAGAGGCTGGTGGCCCTGGGGCACCGGCAGAGCTGGTCACCAATTCTGCAGATCCTTGTTTCAAATCATGCTGGGCTCAGGAAAGGCACTGACTCACGGAATCATGGAATGGTTTGGGTGGGAAGGGACCTTAAGGCTTATCCATTCCCACCCCTGCAATGGCAGGGACACCTCCCACCACCCCAGGGTGCTCAGAGCCCCATTCAGCCTGGCCTTGGACACTGCCAGTGGGAATGTGGCTCTTCCTTTCTGCACAGGAGCTGACAACACTTCCAGAGACAATAACAGTGGTGGCTTTAGCACTTCCCTGGAGCTTGTGAATCTCCTCTCTTCAAAAAATTAAAAAGAAATGGCCACAGTTTGGAGTTTCTCCCCCAGGCCTCCCCAGCCCAGCTGCTCAGGTTGGGGCTGGCTGGGGCCATGCTTTGCTTGCCCAGCCCCTCACCACTGTCACGCTGTGGAGAATGGGGACACCCTATTTCCAACAAGAAAAATCCTTGGCAGAGTGAGAAATATGATTTACACCAGAAGGGGCTATGGATCCTCCATGCACTCCAGGAAAACCGAGCACTGGGGCAGGGGATGTGGGAATTCTGCTGAAAAAATTCTCCACAGATGCCCAGAATCCCAAATGGTTCGTGTCATTCTCTGCCTGGACGGAAGGAGCAGGTGAAGAACTCCATGGCTTGTGTTCCCCTGGGACAGAGCAGCTGTGCTGGGCAGGGTGGCAATGCCTCCAGGGCCTGCCCAGAGCAGGGATCAAAGCCCAGGTGGAGCTCACAAACACAAAGTTTTCTTCCAGAGGGGAAGAGGAAGAGCAGAGCTGAGATTACAGCCACATCCCTGTGGGATTTCATCTGTTCCCGGTGGGAGGGCACAGCCTGGCCGCTCCCCTCTGCTCCTCACACGTGAACTGTGGCACGGTTGGCACACCCTGTGACACTGGGGGACACCCTGCTAAAGCTTTCCACAGGCTTGGACCCTCCAGGCTCTCCAGGAGCCGATTTGGAATGTGATCCATGGGATCCAAGTGTCCTCTGGCACCACCTGGATGTGGCAGCATTTGGGGTTGGAATCACAGGATGTGGAACAGCCATAGACTAAAGCTCTGGGACAATAATGAGGGGAAAACCCCTGCTTTAGGAGCCTTGAAAAAAGGTCTGCAGTGGGATTGTATCCAGGTCTGTGTTCCTGGGACACCCATGTGAGCATCTCCTCTGCCAGGATGCCAAGGACACAGCACAGGCCGATCCATCCTCTGCCCCTCAGGACTGGGAGCAAACCCAGGAGCACTGGATCATCCCTGCACAGCCCCAGTTTGGGACAGGGCTGCACTGGGAGCACAGGGAAGTGCTGACAGCTGGAGAAAGGCCTGGATTTGCTGAATCTGGTGTGGGAGCCACAACAAATTCCCAAAAGGCCTGGATGCACGGAATGCTTTGAAATGCAAAACTCCTGGAGCAATATGCTGCCAGGTTCAGGGAAATCCTGGGTACTGAGGGGTTCTGAAGGGATCTCAGCTGCACACACACCTGTATTTATCAACTGTGGTTGAAAAAGGCAGGAAAATCCCCCCCAGTCCCTTGCCTGAGGAGTGCTGCACTGACTGCATTTCCATGGGGCATTCCTGGTGGATCCTGAGAGCTGGGGAAGGCAAAGGTCCTGGAGCCACAAATGTGGAGTTGTGAGAGCAAATCTAACAGTGGAAATGTCTCTGCAAGGATCTCAGCTTTTGCAACAATGCTGAGCATTTGCTCTGAGGGGATCATCCCAAAAATAACTGGGAAAAGAAGAAATTTAGAACAGGGCTGAAGTCCCCTGAAAAAAAGGCTCCAAAAGGAGCTGCATCCAGGCTTAGGAGCAGCATTAAAATTCGTGAAAAGAAGTTGTATTTCTGCTGGCAATTATTGTCCAAAGAGTGCAATTTAAAGATTCTCGCTGGAATGAGAAATAAAATCTAGAGCGATAACAGAATGAAAAGCCAGACTATCACACACCTCACCCTGAGAGCCAGGCATGGGACGATCAATCAGATTTCAGCCTTGCACACAAAAGACACGAGTTCTGCCTTTTATCAGCTCAGGCAGCGAGAAAAAGACCTCGGGCAAAACCCAGTGCTCAGGGAAAGTCTAGAGGGCTCCAGGGAATCAGGGAAAAAGCAGCTGATCCCAGGAGAAGGCCAGGTGGGATGGACCCTGCAGATCCTCAGGACGGGAGGAAAGGGCCTCAGGCTGGGCCAGGGGAGGGACAGGTTGGACATCAGGAGAAATTTCTCCATGGAAAGAGTGGCCAGGCTTTGGCAGGGGCTGCCCAGGGAGGTTTGGAGTGCCCATCCCTGGAGTGTCCAAGAAAAGGCTGGAGGTGGCACTGAGTGCTCTGGACTGGGGACAAAGTGGGGAAGGGTCACAGGTTGGACTCCATGACCTTGGAGGGATTTTCCAATCTCAGTATTTCTGTGGAATGTTCTGCCATCGTCTCTCCTGTAACAAATGGAACATGAACATGGTGAGGTCGGAATGTGTGCTGGGAAATGGGGAAAACTCCGTAAGAGGCAAGGTGACCGTGGCCATGAGCAGCAGCAGAGCTGGAGGAGGTGACCTGGGCTGAGCTGGGGGACAGCATCGCGTCCCCAAAGCGTCTCTGGAGCAGCTGTGCTGCTGCAGTGCCCTGTGCACAGATGGGGAGAGGCTCAATTGGGCTCATCCCTGCCCTAAACGACACAGAACTCTCTGGAACACTCAAAGGGCCCCCTACGACATCCCTGCTCCATCATAGCTCTGCAGGGCTGCTGTGGGACCTGTGTCCAGGGACCATGCACAGATGGACACCACAATAAGGTTGGGAGTGGGTTTGTTC
Organism: Malurus cyaneus samueli; assembly: GCA_009741485.1. NCBI lineage: Eukaryota > Metazoa > Chordata > Aves > Passeriformes > Maluridae > Malurus > Malurus cyaneus. Next base: position 13,172,639 of record CM019228.1, on the reverse strand, counting down.
AGTGGCAGTGGGAGAGGTTTGTCCCTTTTGGGGGGCTCTGACTGCCTGGGTGGCCCAGCAGAGTGCAGCAGCCCCTCAGATCAGCCCCTCAGATCATCCCCTCAGATCAGCCCCTCAGATCATCCCCTCAGATCATCCCCTCAGATCAGCCCCTCAGATCGGCCCCTCAGATCATCCCCTCAGATCACCCCTCAGATCATCCCCTCAGATCATCCCCTCAGATCATCCCCTCAGATCACCCCTCAGATCATCCCCTCAGATCACCCCTCAGATCACCCCTCAGATCACCCCTCAGATCACCCCTCAGATCATCCCCTCAGATCACCCCTCAGATCACCCCTCAGATCACCCCTCAGATCACCCCTCAGATCACCCCTCAGATCATCCCCTCAGATCATCCCCTCAGATCACCCCTCAGATCATCCCCTCAGATCAGCCCCTCAGATCGGCCCCTCAGATCACCCCTCAGATCAGCCCCTCAGAGCAGCCCCTCAGACAGCCCCTCAGATCACCCCTCAGATCAGCCCCTCAGATCGGCCCCTCAGATCACCCCTCAGATCATCCCCTCAGATCATCCCCTCAGATCATCCCCTCAGATCAGCCCCTCAGACAGCCCCTCAGACAGCCCCTCAGATCACCCCTCAGACAGCCCCTCAGATCAGCCCCTCAGATCAGCCCCTCAGATCAGCCCCTCAGATCCCCCTCAGAGCAGCCCCTCAGATCGGCCCCTCAGAGCAGCCCCTCAGAGCAGCCCCTCAGATCAGCCCCTCAGAGCAGCCCCTCAGATCCCCCTCAGAGCAGCCCCTCAGAGCAGCCCTTTTTTGGACCCCACCTCAGTCTGACAGGGATGGAACTCTCTCTGGGTGCATCCAGCACCACCATCCAGAATTTAGGGAAAAGCTCCATCCTGATACACAAAGGACCTCGTGGGTCTAAAGGAGACTTTTAATTGTCACACAGACAGGGTTAAGGGGACGAAAGGCATTTTACCTCGGTATTTTTATGGGATCCCAGGTGCACAACTCAACGGAAAATACACTGTAACATTGGAAAATGCACACCAGTATAGCACAGATACAAGTTTTATAGATTACACAAATTAGCATAGCTGTCTGGAATTCCCCCAATAAGAAACTTAACAAATGCATTAATGTCCCCCTTTTCTAATGAATCCCCCCTGGATGAGGCCAGAGCCCAGTTTACACAGGATATTCCATAGAGAAGGCTTCACCCAAGGCTGGAGCTCGGGTTTAAGAAGAAGGGCACACTGACCCTTCCTGAGGATGTTTGGTCTCTCTGCCAGCAAACCCTAAACTAAGCTGAAATATCAGGCTACAGGAATTACAAGCAGGCTAAGGGTACAGAAAATGTGTAAATGGGGTATAAAAATATAAAAAGGTACATTAAAAGGAAATGCAAAAATCACCAGGCTCAATGGGATCACTGAGGTTGTAAAAGCTCCTTAAGGCCATTGGGTCAGACCATTCCCCCAGCATTGCCCTGTGTCCCCAGGTGCCACATCCACATGGCTTTGAACCCCCCAGGGATGGGCACTCCCCGGGCAGGTTTTTTGCTGCTTCTCCCAGGATCCTCCCAGCAGCCGGGTCTGAATCCTCTTTGGACCCGGTTTTACCCCTGTTCCCGTGACACAGACCCCGGCAGCCCAGCAGGATCAGAGCTGGCATTTCACACGGCAGAGTTCTGTGTGTGACTGAAGCACACGGACAGCCCCACCCCAGTAAGGAAATGCAGAGTTTGGCAGGGCTGGGAATCAATCAGCACCCGGGGATCCCTGTGCTGTGGGAGAGGCTGTGGGTACCGGGAATGGACGGGCTCCACTGACCGACTGCGGGCACTGTCCCGGGTGCTGAGCAGGAGGAGAGGAGAGGAGAACGGGGAAAGTGGGAAATGGCATCAAACCCCCAGGATGGAGGAGGGAGCAGCACAGGAGAGGACACGGGGAACAGGGCACCCCGGGCTGTGGGGATATGTATGAGCAGTGTGACCCTCGCCAGGGAGCCAGAGAGGGGCCAGAGCTGCTTTGGGACCCCAATACATGAGAAAACCCCACTCCAGAGCCACTCCAGAACCCCAATAGGAAAAACCCACCAGAGCTGCCACCCCAATACATGAGAAAACACCACCCCAGAGCTGCTCTGGGACCCCAGTATACAAGGAAACCCCACCCCAGAGCGGCTCCAGGACCCCAATAGATGAGAAAACTCCACTCCAGAGCTGCTCTGGGACCCCAATACATGAGAAAACCCCACCCCAGAGCAGCTCCTGCCTCCCCCAGAGCAGAGGATGGGCACTCACAGGGGATCAGCCCCTCCAGCATCACCTTTTTCCACCTTCACTGGTTCTCCGAGGCACTGGAAGTGCTGAAGGAGAATTTTTGCTTTTCTTGGTGCACAGCTGTGATCAGCTGGTTCAGAGAGAGGAGCTGTGTGGAAGCAGTGAAGTTCAGGCTCTCTGCTGTGAATATTTTTCTTTCTGGCTCGTGCCCTTTGTAGCAGCACCAGGAAAGGCTTCCCGTCTGTGTGCCCATGACTGAGCCCTTCATGGAGCTCACAGGGAGAGGATTTTGTGGGGATGATGAGAACAGACACAGAGATGGACTCAGACGTCACCTCGGGACTTCATTCCATGCTAAGCGATCCACAAAGGTAACTCCTATTTGTAATAAATAATTTACTGTAAACTTGCCATGAATTTCAGAATCTCTACTGACCCTGCTGCTCACTCACAAACCTCTGTGATCTGCATTTCCATCAGAAGAGTCTCAAAATTATTGTCAACCAATTGAAAGCAGGAGTAGCTTTTGGTGGGGCACGCCTGAGGGGTTGTTTTTCAACTTAAAACAGCAAAATTTAAAATTTTTGGTTTGTTTTGCTGACCTCGAACCCATAAATGGTTTTAGAATGTGGTAAAGCTCCTTTTCTGAGTTTCTGAGATTACATGAGGCTGCTTGGGCAGTTTTAGGGCTTCAATGAGGTTCCTGAGTTGAGGAGACTCTCACTGGGCATTAAATCCTCTCTGAGAGTTCCTGGCCAGAGTGGGTCTGGGTCCTTTGGAGATTTTGGTCACTTCAGCACACCCTTGTGGGTGGGTGTGAGAGGAAAGCCTCTCATAGCTGGAATTTGAAGGCCTGGGGCCAGTTCTACCCCTTTTTTGAGAACTGGGCTGGTTCCAGGGGTGTGGGGCCCTGTAGAGAGTTTCCAGCAGCTGCAGCCCTGCTCAGATCCACCACATCCCAATTTCACACAAATTACAGTTTCACAGCCCTGGGAATGCTCCTCCCCCTGAGCAGATCTTGGCCGAATGGGGCTGCAGGAATCCTGCCTGGAAAGCAGCTGCCAGCCTGGAAAAGCCTGCACAAGAGCAGGGTCAAAGTGGGGAGCCCAGAGAGCCCCGGTGCCCTCCGGGGACAGACAAGGGGTGCCATGGTCAGTGAGGCCAGGACTCCACATCCCCTCATGGAATCAGAGCTGGCAGGCTGGCTGGGCATTAAAACCCCAGTGTTCAGTCTTAGGGCCACAGGGCAGCAGGACAGAAGTCCCTGGACAACCAGTGAGCCCAGTGAGTGGGGACTTACCCCACTGGGAAATGCAGGAATCCCAGCTTGAGAGAGAGGCAAAGCTGCCACCTCTGGGATCTGCATTCTCTGAGCCCTTTGCTTCCTGCAGCACCTGGAGCAGCTTTAGCCTTTCTGATTCAGAAGCCTCAAACCACAGAGTGTCTGGGATTCATTTTCACCGTGATTTCCTTCTTCTGTCCCTCTCCAGGCTCAATTCTTGCCCTGGCTCAGCCACTTACAGGAATCGTTCAAGTAAGATGTGAGAAATGATCTGGGGCTAACATTTTTGTACTTTGAAAAAACCTGAACACCGATGCAGTGGTGCTGATCAAATCTGAGATGCAGATCCTATCCCTTCATTTTCTTAATTTTTCGGAACCCAGATGATGAATTAGTGGTGGTATTAGTTCTCTAAGAGCACATGATTTAGTTTGCTGTGGATCTGATGTAAAAGCATTGGATAAAGAATTGGTATGTTTTTGACTTTGTAAAAGAAATAAAATGGAAACTACTCTTGGGGAAAAAAAAAAGAAAAAAAAAGCATCTTGTGCTGAAGATGCTCCAGTTGAAGTTAATATTACAGATGAACCCAGCCCTGATAGCATCTTTTCAGAGGCTGACTCTGGGCAGAATGAGCACACAATTCATCAGGAGGGCCCTGCAGAGCCAGCCTGAGCAGCAGCCCCGGGCCAGACAGGCCTGCCATTTCCGACAAGATAAATAGGAGACACATTTCCTACAGGTAAATAAAGTGCTCTGTGTTTTCACGCTGCAACCAGACATCCAAACACCTTTCCAAAGCAGACACCGGGGATGGCAGCTGGAGAGGCTGCCTTGGAGGAGCAGTGGCTGGAAGAAACACTCCAGGACCAGGAAAAACTCATGTTCCTCTCCTCACCTCCCTGCTACCTGAATGCTGGGGCAGCTGCAGGAGCAGTCAGTGCCATTTGCAGCCAGAAATTATTTATTGAGGAGAGACTGGAACATAAAAAGCTCTAAAATATTGTTACTGAGTGTGTAAAGAGCTTTTTAGCCCCCAAATTCCTGCCTCCTTTCTGCTGGCACTGAGGGCAGGGGCCCCCTAAGCTGCCCCTGCGTTACCTGGTCTGATCTTCAAGCTGCTGCACTCGAGATTTTGGCTCATTAAAGGACAGTCAGGACCAGGCAAAGGAGCCTGGAAAGAGCAGTTCCTCCTGAGTTGAGGGAAATGCAGCCCCCAAAATGAGCCCCTCCTGGTTTCCAGGCTGCTCTCCCCAGCCCCTGCACACCCTGAGCGGGGCTCAGGGGCTCCTGCTGTGCTCTGCTCGGGGTTCCCTTTCTTTCCTTCCTCCTTCCCTGTGACTCTTCAGAGTATCTTCACCCATAAAGGACCTGTCCAGCTGTGCAGCTCGAGCTGAGCTGAGGGTGTGATTCCCCATCAGGAGCCAGGAACACACAGCAGGAACAGCTGGGAATCCTCGTGGGACCGCAGCCCCACAGGCACCAGTGTCACCACTGAGAACACAGAGCAGTGCCAGGCTGTCCCAGTGCCCTGCTCCATGGCCCTCTCCATGGGTGGAGTGTCTGGGCCGGGGCTGCTTTGAAGATAATTCAGATCTCCAGATCCTGTGGGGTACATTGAGGGCAGACAAAACCCCTGAGGCTGCACCCAAAATGGACCCCGAGTCATGAGATCTTCACCTTTTATAAGTTCTGTTTTATGAACACATTGGGTCCTAATTCTCCAATGATCTTTACAGGTGCTGATGTCAACCACCCCAAACTTGCTCCCCCAATTCTCTGTTGTTTCCATATTTTGGGGCTCTGAGGCAGCGAGGTGTCCTTGGATTTCAGGCCCAGAGAGGAATTGTTTTGTCTAAAGATGGGAGAGCAGGAGCTCAGTGCTGAACACTGGAGAAAGACAAGAACACAGATACATGAAAATATAGAAGCTAAAAATCCTAAGGCATCACTCCCACAGCCAAATTTCCACATCCTTGCTCTCAGCAGCAGCCCAGCAGGGAGGAACAGGCAGGGAACAAGCAGACCATGGAGAACTTGTGGGGAAACACTCCTGGAGCCAGGTCCTCGTGTAGCAAAGCTGACCCCACCATCAGCCGCATGGCCACCAGTTCCCACCTAATCAGTCCATCAGCAATTAGCCAGGAATGAGCTCTCCCTCAGCCCAAAGGGCTGCGATTACAATCTGTGGGGTGGCTGTCACCTCATTAATTTTGGAATTGCTTCAGAAGTTCAGGTGTAATTACTGAGCAGTGGCAGGGAGAGGAAATGCTGGGGCATTGCCCTTGTTTGAACACAGCAGGGGTTTTATCCACATGGGCTGTGGATCCACATGAGCAGCGAGGGCAGCAGGAGCTGAAGCACAGCCACAGATGGAGTGACCAGGAATGCTGCTGGGTGCAGGAACAGGTCTGTGGTCAGTGTGTTCAGGCTGCCCTGACCCACAGGAGCAGGGCTGGACTAGCAATGTGAATATTTGATGTGGAACTGGCCTTACTGGGTCAGCTCTGCCTGCAACATGCAGGTATTTCCCACTGCTTCCCAAAAAATGCACTGGATCCCCACATCCTTGTGCAGATCTGCCCTGCACAGTCCAGCTCTGCCCTGCTCAGATCCTGTAAATCTATGCCTGGTAAATAAACAAAGGATGGAATTCCATCCTCCCTGCGCTGGGCCCTGCTGCAAAGGCCATCCCGGGGTGTCCTAGGGAGTGATGGGTGTCCTGCATCGCTGCAGGGACATGGTTTGGAGGCCAGAATAGATCCTGGATCCCAAAATAGAGAACACAATGAATGGCAGCCCATGAATCACCCAGTGCCTTTGTCAGCTCCGAGCCCTGCGCTGCCCGAAGAGCTCATCCTTTATCATTCCTTGGAATGGAAAAGTGAGTGAAAGAGCTGGCGGAGAAAACAGGAGGCACGATTCAGTTCTTCCAGCAGCAGTGACTGGAGGATGGAGACGTGGATTTTGGCATGACAAGGCAGCTGAATCACGAGTGCCAGGTTTGCAATGGCCTCACAGACCCCTCTTTCTGATGAGCTCAGACAAAAAGCTGCAGTTTTGGAAAAAGCCCCAAGCCAGGCTCTCCTCTGAGCTGGAGCCCCCTGAGCCTGGCAGGGATCCTGCAGCCTGGCATTCCTACCCCATGGAGCAGCTGAAAGCAACACCCAAACCTGTCAGCCCTGTCCTGTCAGCCTTGTTCTCCTGCTCACTGACACACAGATGATTTTGCCTCCCTGGGAAGTCCTTGGAGGGGCAGCCTGCCCAGGAGCAGCAGCCAGGCGTGACCTGCAGGCACAGGGAGGGAGCAAGGCTGGCACGGGGGTCCCAGGGGGCTGCAGGTCCCCAGCAGCTCACAGGGAAGTGTTCAGCTCACACTCTGTCATTCCAGGATGCAAAACGGACGGCAAAAAAAAGGGGGAAGGAGAAACAGAAAAAATGAGTTCAGTTTTACACCTGGAAAAACCAAACTGAACCTGTTTGGATCATGTTGTGATGAGCAGGACAGAACCAGCCATGGAATCAATCTGAGATGGTTCTTGTTACACCAGTACCTACAAAACACCAGTACCTGCAAAACTGGGGCAGGGGGACAGGAAATGCTCAAATGGAGCCCCTGCAAAGGGCTCGGGGTGCCTTGTGCCCGAATGCCATCCCAAACACTGCCCCAGCCCTCACCTGTAGCTCAGGAACATCTGAGAAGCAGGGCCAGGGCAGGGCTGGGGCTGCCGGAGAAGGGCTGGGGCTGCTCCAGTCCTGCATTCCCAGCTCTCCCCAGCTCCTCTGCTCCTGGAGAACACTTTTCTCTCAGTGCTGCCAAAAGCACAGCATGAACTGTCTGTGCCTGGGGTGTTTCTGGGTGACACAGATTCTGCAGGAATCCAGACAGGTGCAGCTGAGAGCCCTGGAAACACAGTCACTCATAGAATGCCTTTTCTTCTGTTTTCTTTACCTGGAAAAAAAAAAAGGGGGATTATTTGAACTAGTGGAAAATGATAGCAAATGTGAGGAGAGCAGCACAGTCCTAGCCCACAGGACTCTGGCCTTGTTGATCTCACTGAGCTCCTGGATTTCCCCACATTTTCCTGCCTCTTTAGCCTCTGCCACAGATCAGAAACTCCACTAAGCATGGTTGTTTAATTGGGTTCCTGGGATCAGCTGCTCCTTACCTGTCTCACCCTTGTAATCCACTCCCAGTCTCAGTTTGGGATCCGCACTCCTCGGGAAGGATTTTTCTGCCACCACCCACTGCTGCACCGGGATTGACCCCCCCACAGCACACAACCCCAATTGCACTGCTGGGAAGATTTATTCCTATCACTTAAAATTCACGTCCCCTTTGGGTGCAGGGGTAATTAAATCTTACTACCATTATTGTGTAATAAAGGGCAACTGAAATTTATTTAATATATGCTGGGTGAGAGGTGCTTCATTAGAAAATTCTCTATTTATCCTGAGGGAACAGTGCGGGGAGCAGAGCAGAGCAAGCGGGGAAGCAAAGCTGTCTGGGAGGCGGGACCCCATTCCTGGTGCCAATGGGATTTGGGAAGCCAGCCAGCACCCCGAGGGGCTGTTGTGGCATTTGGGGACATGGGATGAGGAGGGAATGTTGTCACTGCAGCCCCCCAGCGCTGGGACCTGTGTCAGCACAGGAAAGCAGAGCTGTCGTGGCTCCTGCAGAGCTAGGAGAAAGCTCCCTCCCCAGGGATGCAGATCCCGGGTGTATTTTGGTTACATTGCACACAAAATCCTGGCCCACATTGGTGCATCCAGGAGCTGTACAGGAGGCGCTGGGAGCAGCCACTTCAGCATCCAGGAAGGAACCTGTCTCCCTCTAAAAGGAAGCATTTGCAAACAGCCCTTTAAATTCAGGGTTTAATTTCCCACTCTGGCAAAGCCGGTGGATAAATGTGAGCGCTCCCCAGCACGCCTAACCCTGCTGTCCCTGGGACGCAAATCCCACAGGGAATCGCGGGCAAAGAGCTCTAAAGCTTCTCCCGAGGCGTGTTTTCCTCTCGGGACCTTCGTGCTGGGAAGGCACAGGGAAGCAGAGCCCCCTGCTCGTCTCCGTCACACTCGTGTTGCGGCAGCGGCTCCGCCGGGATTGGCAGCGGGGCTAATTCAGGGATCACCTGGAGGAGCCGGGGGCGGCTCGGACGGCACCGTGCCGCTGATGTCACGGCTCTCGCAGGTACCGAGAGCTGCTGGCGCTTCCCAGGGCTGTGAGTCACTGCCAGCCACGTGAAACTGCGAGCCTGAGTGATTCAGGGGCTGCTGAACGAGATGGATGGGGGCATGAAGGGTGAGGTGGATGGGGGGAGGGTGAGGTGATGGAGGGTGAAGGGAGATGGATGGGGGATGAAGGAGAGTTGGATGGGGGATGGGTGTTGGATGAGGGATGAAGGGGATGGATAGGGAGATGAAAGAGCTGATAGGGGAATGAAGGGAAGTGGATGGGGGATGAAGGGGAGGTGGATGGGGGATGAAGGATGGAGTGGATGGATGTTGGATGGGGGGGATGGAGTGTTGAAGGGGGATGGAGTTGGATGGGGGGATGGATGTTGGATGGAGGAGATGAAGGGAGTTGGATGGGGATGAAGGGAGAATTGGATGGGAGGATGAAGGAGAGCTGGATAGGGGGATGAAGGGGAGCTGGATGGGGTAATGAAGGGGAGCTGGATAGGGATAGGGGAGCTGGATGGGGATAGGGGATGAAGGGGGATGAAGTGGATAGCTGGATGGAGAGATGAAGGAGTTGGATGTGGGATGAAGGGGAGGTGGATGGGGGGTGAAGGGGACTGGATGGGGGATAAGGGAGTAGTGGGTGAAGGGAGATGGATAGGGATTAAGTGGGAGGTGATGGGGGGTGAAAGGGAGCTGGATGGGGGATGAGGGGCTGGGATAGGGGGATGGAGTGTTGGATGGAGGGAGAAAGGGATTGGATAGGGGGATGAAGAGGAGGTGGATGGGGGAGTGTGGATGGGGGATGAAGGATGAGGTGGATGGGGTGAAGGGGAGGTGGATGGGGATGAGAGGGAGTTGTATTGGGAATGAAGGAGAGTTGGATGGGGTATGAAGGAGAGGGGGATGGGAGGGGCAGGGTGAAGGACCTGATATGGTTCCCTGGAGACACTGCTCTCACGTCTGCCCTGCCTCTCCTGCCTCCCCTATGCCCCGGGGCTGGCTGCAGATAGCAGAGGATGGTGACACACTTCCCAGGGCTTGAATCAGCTTTTATTTCAAGCTTTTCTCCCTTTTGATAACACACAGCATTTTCCAGAGGTGGCTTTGAGCTATTCTTTCACCATTGTCACACATCCTCCGCAAAAACCCTTCAGTGGCACCTCTGATTGATCCACGGGCAGCAAAGGCAGGAGGGGCATCAATCCCCTGCTCTGAGCTCCTGTGTGCCTCAGCACACACAGCCCCACCAGGCCACCCTGCCTTGAGACCAAAGGCTGCCTCTGACGAAATCCCATCCCCTGAGACGGCTCCCAGGCACCTCCTCAGGGTTTTTTTTGGGGAGCTGAGTCACCTTCCATGGGTTCCACGTGCTTCCATGCATGTGACTGCTTGCACGAAGGGCTGTGGCAGTCACATCCAGGGGCTCCAGCCTGGTTTGGCACCAGAGTGCTCCTGGAGATTTCCAGAACTCCCCATTTCCCCTCCCCAGCCATGGCGTGGGAGCTCATCCACAGAGGGGTGCCTGTCTATGATGTGCAGAGCCAGGATGAGTACATGTTGGGGAGCTGGGATGGGCTCAGGGCTGCTGGTGTCCCTGTTTGGGACTGGCTGTGCGTTCCCAAGGGCCCATGGACACCCTGACCCTGTGAAGACCAGTGCTGTGTGTGTTGTGGGGGATTACAAATGTGGACTTGGGGAAGGAGACCCTCCCAGGAAGCCACAGACAGGAGGGAAGGGGTGACACAGAGAGCTGGAGGAGTCTGTGGAAGGGATCCCAAGTCCCTCAGTGGCAAAACCAGAATTCCTCATGTCAGACCATGGCCTCACCACCAGAAGCCCCATCATTTATCCAGCATTTCTATCCCAGGGGTTAACACAGCCCAAGGAACCAGAACCTGCTCAAGGAATTCCCCTCTGCAGGAAGGTGCCTCCAGCAGCAGCAGTTCCCCTCGGTGTTCCAACTAAGCCTGGACTGATCTCCTTGGTGCAAATGTGGGTTTGAGCTCATGGTTACAGAAGGAATCAGGGCAGGAGTCAAGCTGATGCCTGATGATTTTTAGCTTTCCTTTTTATGTAGCTCTTTATAGACCCTTTTATAGACCCTTTTAGACATTTCTGTACCCTTTATGTATCCCTGAACCCTTAGCCTGCATGCCTGTACTCCCTGTAGGCTGATATTCCAGCTCAGTTTAGGAGTTCTGCTGGGCAGAGAGACCAAACATCCTGAGGAAGGAGTCAGTGTGCCCTGTGCTGTCTTAAACCTGAGGCTCCAGCCTTGGGTGAAGCCTTCTGTCCAGAACATCTTGGACTCTGGCCTCATCCAGGGGGGATTCATTAGAAAAGGGGGACATTAATGCATTTGTTAAGCTTCTTATTGGGGAATCCTAGACAGATATGCTAATTTGTGAAATCTCTAAGAATTGTATACATACCATATGTGGGGTGCATTTTCCAGCGTTTCTTCCACTCTGTCGAATTGTACATCGGGGATCCCATTAAATACCAAGGTAAAACCCTTTGTCTCGGTTTTGAGACAAATGTTTTCAGAGAAAAACGTTCCAGAGAAACGTTTCCCCTGAAATGAAAATAAATTTGATAATTTTTTCCCCCCACCAACAGAAAATAGATACTGGGCAAAAAAAGTGAAGAGAAAAAAAAGTAATTTATTAACACAATGCCCACAGGACACAGATAAAAAGTAACGGTTGTTCAGAAGAAAAACCCCCCGCCACGCGGTGCCGACAAGATGGCCGCCGCGACAAGATACAGGGTAACGGTTAGCTATTCAAAACCCCCCCCACGCAGTGCCGACAAAATGGCGCCTCCCGCCCCCGGGAAAAAGAAACAAAAAGTGAAAACAAACCGCGTGGCCGTTTCTGTAACAGTGGCAAAAAGAAAAAAAAACCAAGAAACCTGTACTACAGTCTTTCTGCTGCCAGCCCGGTTCCCTTCCACAATCCCTGAGGAGGTGAAACCGCGCGGTTTTTTTCTCCCGGAGAGGCAGATGGGGGTCTGAGGAGAGCTGCCGAAGCTAACAGCCGAAACTGTAACAGTGTAACTGCTGTAACTGGTAACTTCTGCGAGCAGAAGGGACTCCCACGGAGAGAAAGCTGAGCCGGAGCGGAGCTGGGAAAAAGCCAGCCAGAGCGGAGCTGGAAAAAAGCTAGCCTGTGTGGCAGCGCTGCCTTTTTAAACCGGCCGCGCTGCCTTTCCCAGCAGCCCATGCGGCTCCTTCCTGGTTACACTTAAAGAGACAGTGTATCTTTTGGGCGTATATACCAACAGAAAGGAATACAGAACAAAATTGGCACAAAAATCAGCCAAGACATTCCACCCCTTATTCCATATCTGTTGGCTTTTAAGCCCAAACTAATACATTTTAACTTTAAAACACACACATATATATATATATATATATATACTAGTATATACAAAATAGTGACATCCAGCAAACATTAACCATAGTCATCCCAACATTACATGCGGTTTTCACTCAAGATCAAATCCCCCTGAGGTACAACACGAGTTTCTCTCTCGTCCTCCCTCATAATCCACCATGTGGAACCTGGCCCCTGAGCAAAAGCAACCCCACGGGATGGGTTTGTCTTTGCTCGAGGCAGGATTATCCACACATTCTTTCCTAAAGACCTTTGAGATGTACTGCTGGGACCCTGTCTCACATCTACTGTGTGCAAGGGTTCAGACTGGGCAGGGCCTGCTCGGTTGGTGGAACCTCGGGTGTTTACCATCCAGGTAGCCTTTGCTAGGTGCTGTTCCCAGTTTTTGAAAGTACCTCCGCCCAGTGCCTTCAAGGTGGTTTTTAAGAGTCCATTGCACCGTTCCACTTTGCAGCAGCAGGTGCATGGTAAGGGATATGGTACACCCACTCAATGCCATGTTCCCTAGCCCAGGTGTTTATAAGGCTGTTCTTGAAATGAGTCCCGTTGTCAGACTCAATTCTGTCTGGGGTACCATGCCTCCAAAGGACCTGATTTTCAAGGCCCAGGATGGTACTACGGGCAGTGGCATGAGGTACAGGGTAGGTCTCCAACCATCCAGTGGTGGCTTCTACCATTGTGAGCACATAACGCTTGCCGTGACGGGACTGGGCAGTGTGATGTAATCTATCTGCCAGGCCTCCTCCGTACTTATACTTGTCCCATCTTCCCCCATACCACAGGGGCTTCACCCGTTGGCCTGCTTGATGGCAGCGCATGTCTCACAGTCGTGGAATAACCTGGGAGATACTAGTCCATGGTTAGATCCACCCCTCGGTCTCGTGCCCACTTATATGTGGCATCTCTGCCCTGGTGGCCTGAGGCATCATGGGCCCATCGAGCTAGGAACAACTCACCCTTGTGCTGCCAATCCAGGTCAATCTGGGACACCTCTATCTTTGCAGCCTGATCTACCTGCTCGTTGTTCCGGTGCTCCTCATTAGCCCGATCTTGGGGACATGGGCATCTACATGGCGACTTTCACGGGTAGCCTTTGCACCCGGGCAGCAAATGTCTTCCACTCTTCAGCAGCCCAGATCGGTTTTCCTCTACGTAGCCAATTGGCCTTTTTCCATCTGTCCAGCCATCCCCACAGGGCATTGGCCACCATCCATGAATCGGTGTAAAGGTAGAGCTTTGGCCACTTTTCCCTCTCAGCAATGTCCAAGGCCAGCTGGATGGCTTTGAGTTCGGCAAATTGACTTGATCCACCTTCTCCTTCTGTGGCCTGTGCTACCTGTCGTGTAGGGCTCCATACAGCTGCTTTCCACTTTCGGTTCATCCCGACGATGCGACAGGGAACCATCAGTGAAGAGAGCTGTAGTCTATCCTCTCCAGTTGGTTGTACAGTGGAGCTTCCTCAGCCCGGGTCACTTGTTCTTGTTCCTCTTCATCAGCAAGACCAAAGTCTTCACCTTCAGGCCAATTTGTAATTATTTCCAGGATCCCAGGGCGATTCAGGTTTCCTATACGGGCGCGCTGAGTAATGAGAGCGATCCATTTGCTCCAGGTAGCATCAGTGGCGTGGTGGGTAGAAGGGACCTTTGCTTTGAACATCCACCCCAGCACTGGTAATCGGGGTGCCAAGAGGAGTTGGGCTTCAGTGCCAATCACTTCTGAAGCAGCTTGGACTCCCTCATAGGCTGCCAAGATCTCCTTCTCTGTTGGGGTGTAGTTGGCCTCAGACCCTCGGTAGCTTCGGCTCCAGAATCCCAGTGGCCGGCCTCGAGTCTCACCAGGACCTTCTGCCAAAAGGTTCCAAGGACAACCATTGCTCCCGGCTGCAGTGTAGAGCACGTTCTTCACCTCTGGTCCTGTCCTGACTGGGCCGAGAGCTACTGCATGAGCGATTTCCTGCTTGATTTGGGCAAAGGCTTGCTGCTGTTCAGGGCCCCAGTGGAAATCATTCTTCTTGCGGGTCACCAAGTAGAGAGGGCTCACGATCTGGCTGTATTCCGGGATGTGCATCCGCCAAAAGCCAATGGCACCCAGGAAAGCTTGTGTCTCCTTTTTGCTGGTCGGTGGAGACATTGACGTGATCTTATTGATGACCTCTGTAGGGATCTGACGCCGTCCATCTTGCCACTTTACCCCAAGAAACTGGATCTCTCGAGCAGGTCCCTTCACTTTGTTCCTTTTTATAGCAAAGCCGGCTTTCAGGAGAATCTGGATGATCTTCTCCCCTTTCTCAAATACTTCTGCTGCTGTATTCCCCCACACAATGATGTCATCGATATATTGAAGATGTTCCGGAGCCTCACCCTTTTCCAGCGCAGCCTGGATCAGCCCATGGCAGATGGTGGGGCTGTGCTTCCACCCCTGGGGCAGCCGGTTCCAGGTGTACTGCACGCCCCTCCAGGTGAAAGCAAACTGAGGCCTGCACTCTGCTGCCAGAGGAATGGAGAAGAAAGCATTTGCGATGTCAATGGTGGCATACCACTTCGCTGCTTTGGACTCCAGCTCGTACTGGAGCTCCAGCATGTCCGGCACCGCAGCGCTCAGCGGTGGAGTCACTTCATTTACAGCCCGATAGTCCACAGTCAATCTCCATTCTCCTTCAGATTTGCGTACAGGCCAGATGGGCTGTTGAAGGGTGAGTGGGCTTGCTGACCACCCCTTGGCTCTCCAGCTCACGGATCATCTTATGAATAGGAATCACAGCATCTCATGTTCGTTCTGTACTGGCCGGCGGTGCACTGTTGATGGTTGAACTGGAACATGTTGGTCTTCCACCTTGAGGAGTCCAACTGAGATGGATTTTCAGATAGCCCAGGCAAGGTGTTTAATTGCTTAGATGCCATCTGTCTCTACAGCAGCTATCTCCAAAAGCCCATTGAATCCCTTTGGGTCTTTGTGAAATACCCACTTCGGAGGAAGTCTATTCCCAGGATGCATTGGGGCCTCTGGACCAGTTACAATGGGATGCTTCTCCACTCCTTTCCAGTCAGGCTCACCTCAGCTTCCACCAGAGTCAGGTCTTGCGATCCTCCTGTCACACCAGCAATAGAAACAGATTCTGTCCAACATGTCGCGAAGGAAGGAGTGTGCACTGGCACACAGTGTCAACCAAAGCCTGCATATTCTGTGGTTCTGCTGTGCCAGGCCAACGAATCCACACAGTCCAAAAGGCACGGTTCTCCCTTGCCTCTGCCTGGCCAGAGACAGGGCCCCTCTAGCACTGGTCATTCCTCCCTGGGCATACATTGCAGATGTTCCTTCCAGGGGGTTTGGACATGTCATTCTGCCTTCCGTTATACTGGGCAGCTTGGTGTTGGACACCGGGGCTACTTCTCTTCTGGGGAAGCTCTCCTCTCTGAGCATTGCCATTCTTCAATTCATGCACCCGTGCTGCCAGGGCAGAGGTTGGTTTTCCATCCCACTTCTCATGTTTTCCCCATGCTCACGCAGGAAGTACCAGAGGTTTGTTCGTGAAGTGTATTCTCCTTGTCTGGCAGGGGGACGTCTGCTCCTGGTGATAGGCCCTCTGGTCTGAACGGATGCAATTTGGAGAAGGCCTTCTTTAATCTCTTTCCTCAGCTGCTGATGATTTCTCTCCATTTGTTCTCCACTTTCTGTATACGCTTCTGACAGGCTTGTTTCCACAGCTGAAATTCTTGCATGTGTGGGGCCATGCACAGTATCTGCATATGCACGGAGCTTTTTCGCCACAGCAAGTACAGTCTCATCCCCTTCATTGCATTTCATCATCGCTAAAGCGGAGGGCAATTTCTTGTGGCCCAAGTCGCACAAGTTTTAGCCACATCAGCGGTGTGCATTTTACCATGTCTGGGCTCCTAACTGTTTGATCATTTGAGAAGATGATCTCCGACACTGCCAGCTCTCTCAAGCATTTAATCCCCTGTTCTATGGTCTCCAGAAAGTCTGATGGATCTGGAGATCTTCTACACACATGTATCTTTCCCTCACACTTTTTAGGAGCCGGGCCCGAGACTGAGAGGGTTCAGACCCCCTTGCCATCCCTTGTCAATGAGCAGCATCACCTGACAGGGATCCCAATGCATCGCTTCACCACCATCCAGCATAATATTATCACCTGCGGTGTCCCAGACACGGACCAGCCAGCCCAATAAAGATTCATTAGGCTGTCTTTTGTAATCTACCCTTAAGCCACGAATGTTTTCTGGGGTCAGAGACTCAACAATAACTACCTGTTCAGATTCCCCTGCTAGCTGTGAGGTTTATTGGCTGCCCGTCATCATCTACAGGGCGAACGGATTTGGTTTTGTTGTTTCTTTCTCTGGATAGGGGCAACTGCTACTGGCGTAAGCTCACTGTCTGGTTTAGCTGCAGCCTGAGTGACTGGGGTGTCTGCTGACTTGTCCTTGGTCCCTCCGGCTCTGTCTCCTGCCCTACAGCATTGAGCAGTGTGCATAAACATAGCCAGGACCGCGCATATTGCAATGAGCTTCTTTTCTTACAGTTCTCATTGCATTTCTCTTTCAGATATTTCCCACACTTCAGCTGGATTCTGAACTTTTTCAGGCGGGAAGTTGAAAGCTATTGGTTCAGAAATTCTTTCAGATTTGGCCTATATTTCCCATATCCCAGACCACTCAGGATTTTCCACACATGGGGGAGGTGTCTGGGGTAACCCCCCTGGAAATCTCAGCTTCGATTTTAGACATGCTGCAGACCAATGATAAAGCATTCCTACCAGATAAAACATCAGGAAAGTAGCGTCTTTAACATCGAGGGGAAACTGAACATCCTCAAAAGGTGATGTGCCAGATTTGAAGGGGAAAAAGGAGATGAAAAGGCTGGGAACATCATCCCTATTTTTCTTTCAGCAGGCTGGCTATAATTACTAAAAAATCCCCAAAACAGTTACTCAACTAGAGACGAAGAAATAACCAATAATACCAGCCTTCAAAAGCTCCAGTACCTCTCTTAAACTTAAATCATCACTACAGCACCTATAAATATAGCAACTACGAAGGTTTGTGTCGCCTGATACTATAAAATCTCCATAACAAGGGACAAAAATTAGTCCCCTATGATATGGATAGGCAAATAGACCTAGCGACCAAAAATGAACAAAATTACTTCAAAACAAGCATGTTTGATTCTACCGAGAAACAAAATCCAAGCATTTAAATAACCAGAATACAATTATTTACAATTTTCTCTTCACTTTTCAAGCCCAAAACGTTGGGCGCCAAAAATATTTGTCTCGGTTTTGAGACAAATGTTTTTCAGAGAAAAACGTTCCAGAGAAACGTTTCCCCTGAATGAAAATAAATTGATATTTTTTTCCCCCACCAACAGAAAATAGATACTGGGGCAAAAAAGTGAAGAGAAAAAAAAGTAATTTATTAACACAATGCCCAAGGACACAGAATAAAAAGTAACGTTGTTCAAGAAGAAAAAACCCCCCGCCACGGGCCGTCGCGACACAAGATGGCCGCGGACAAGATACAGGGTAACGGTTAGCTATTCAAAACCCCCCCCCACGCAGTGCCGACAAATGGCGCTCCCGCCCCTGGGAACAGAAACAAAAAGTTGAAAAACCGCGTGGCCGTTTCTGTAACAGTGGCAAAAAAAAAAAAACCAAGAAAACCTGTACTCGTCTTTTTTCTGCCCAGCCCAGGTTCCTCTTCCATACAATCCCTGAGGAGGTGAAACCGCCGGTTTATTCTCCCGGAGAGGCGATGGGGGTCTGAGGAGAGCTTGCAAGCTAACAGCCGAACTGTAACAGTGTAACTGCTGTACATGTACGTTCTGCGAGCAGAAGGGACTCCCACGAGAGAAAGCTGAGCCGGAGGCGGAGCTGGGAAAAAGCCAGCCAGAGGGAGCTGGAGAAAAACTGCCTGTGTGGCAGCGCTGCTTTTAAAACCGTCCCGCGCTGCCTTTCCCAGCAGCCCATGCGCTCTTCCTGGTTACAACTTAAGAGACAGTGTACTTTTGGGCGTACTATACCAACAGAAAGGAATACGAGAACAAAATTGCACAAAAATCAGCCCAAGACAACCCTTTTTATTCCTTTAACCATGTCTGTGTCATAATTAAAAATGGCCCTCCGGCAACAAAGCCCTGCACATTTCCCAGTGAGGTCGAGCCAGTGCAGGGAACGGGATGGGTGTCAGCACCCAGCACCCTCGGAGCTGCCCCGAGAGCCAAGAGCTGCAGGAGGAGAGGGCAGCGGGGCTGGAGCCTGCCAAAGGCAGTGGAATTCATCCAGCAAAGCACAGACCTGCTCAGAAGGCAGAGCTGCTCTCCAGGGACCTTTTCTCTCTGGGCCTCTTTTAGACACCAAAATCCTTACTTTAAAAAAAAAACCCTGTGCAAAACACGCCACTGAAAATCATCTGGGTGCAGACAGAGGAAGGAGAAAAGGAATATTGATTTCTGCTCCTGAAATAGCGAGGACAGGGTCTGTGGTGCTCCAGGCCCTGAGTGTCTGCTCTCTTCTCCTGCAGCTTCAGCCCAGTGCCACTGTGCCGGCTCCAGGGACAGCCCGTGGGGCACAGGGACAGCTCCATGGAGCCCAAGAACACCTGGCGAGCCAGGGACAGCCTGTAGGGCATAGGGATAGCCTGCCCAGCTCCAGGGACAGTCCATGGAGTCAGGGAGAGTCCATGGAGCCAGGGACAGCCTGTGGGGCACAGGGACAGTCCATGGAGCACAGGGAGAGTCCATGGAGCCAGGGACAGTCCATAGAGCCAGGGACAGCCTGTGGGGCACAGGGACAGTCCATGGAGCCAGGGACAGCCCGTGGAGCCAAAGGACAGCCTGTCCAGCTCCAGGGACAGCCACGCTTTGGAGGACAGAAGCAGTGAGCTCAGACCTGCCTTCCGCTCCCCTCCCCTGCAGGGTGTGTTCCTGTCCTGGCTCCCCAGGGCTCACACCCACCCTGCCCCAAACTCTCAGTGTCCCACACCCCGTGCTGGCTGACCTGGGGACAGTGGTACAGACCCCTCCCCTGGGCTGTTCCTGCTCCCAGTCAGCCCAGCCAGCTGGTGTGACTGGTGCCAGCCTCCCCTCTGCCTCACACCAGAGCTGTGCCAGCAGCAGAGCTGTCCCTGCCCAGCTGGAGAGTGGTCCCAGTGCCCTGCTCAGTGCCCAGCTGCAGCAGCCACAGCTGTAACCACCCTGATGTCACTGGCACACGTGGTGACCTGAGTCAGGCTCACACCAACTCTGCCTCCCTCCAGGCACCAAAATCCACAGCAGAACAAACCCTTCTCCTTCACTGACATGGGGCTCTTGGGGCAGACCTGGGCTGCCAGTGCCATCCCAGAAGGAGGAGCCTGGCTGGGCAGAAGGGTCCTGCCAGGGCAGCTCAGGCTGGTGCCAGCCCTCACACCTTGGATACACTCAGAATTCCCAGGGGAATGATCCCAACAGCAGGAGCTGATAAGGCTCTGCTCAGCAGTGCCTGTGCCCTGTGGAGCTGGCACTGTCCCTGCTGTCACTGCTCCTGTGGGCACAGGCAGGTGCTGTCTGTCCCTGTGCCCCCCTCTCTGGGCACTCTGACCCCCAGCCCCCCTCTGGGAATGTGTTCCTGTAGGATCCTGCGACATTCCAAGGAACCCGCCTGTCCCTCCTCGTCCCCTGGAGCTCCCTGCAGTGACCCTCATAGCAGAGCCCATGGAATCCTGCCCTGGCAGGAGCAGGGAAGGTCAGAACCCCTCCAAAGGATCCTCAGCAGCGTCCTCAGATCACCCCCACGGCTCTCAGTGATTGCCCCGTGACCCATGAGAGGGGACCTTTCTGAGCCATCAGGGTCCCTGAGCAGGTGGCATCTGTCGCAGCACAACAAAGCACTGGCCACACCACAGCAGCTCCAGAATTCCTCCTCTGGGAGCCCAAGCCTCCCCCAGCCTCCAGCCTCCCCCAGTGCAAGCACATTTTTAGTGTCAGACTGAGTAGGACAGGGACCCTGCCCTCTGTGGAAAGTGTCAGAACCAACAGGGCCAAAGCTGCACACACAGATGACAAAGCTGAACACTTGTGGCCCCTGGGGCCATGGTTTGGGGCTGACTGTGGTGCTGCTGGGCTGATGTTGGACAGATGATCCCAAAGGACTTTCCCAGCGAGGCTCCAGTGCCCTGGTCCTCTCCTGTCCCCTCTGCTGGAGGCCTGGCTCATGGAGTCACTGTCCCCATGTCTGGCTGGGGCATTTGCTGCAGGGTGAGCCCAGCTCTGCATCCCCAGCTCAGCTCCAGTCCTGGGCTCTCCTGGACAAGCTCCCAGAGGAGATCTGGCTCTGTGGAAACATATCCCTGCTCTCATCTGAAAAACCCCCAAACTCGGGATGAGACAGCAAAACCTGTCTGTCTGGCCTCCAAGCTACCAGCAGGAACTGCAAATCACTGCTCCAGATGCTTTTCCAGCTGTCACAGCCCTCGGAGAGGTTTCCTTGTTAAACGAGAATAAAATGGATTGCAGAGAGCTGGCACGGGAGGGGAGCAGAGCAGATGTGACCGGTGTGTGGAACAGAGAGGGAACGAGAGGGTGGGTCTGGCTTTGAGGTCTGAGCAGCAGAGGAGGTGAAGAAAGGCCACTGGAGCACTGAACAAGTGTCCAGTTTTGGTGTGTGCTGGCCACACAGAGCCTCCCTGCTGGCTTTGCAGCAGCTCCCACCAGGGCTAGGTCAAAGGCAAGGAAAATGTGACATCAAAGCTGTTTAAGGACACCCCGTGTAGCTGGAGAGAGGAGGGGGTGGCAGCAGGGGTGACAGCAGCTGCCATGTGCCAGGGCAGCCCTGCCACGCCAAACTGGATTTGACACCCAGCAATGCCAGGGTGGGAGGCACTCCCAGGGTCTGACTGAGTGGGAAGAGGATTTCCCCAGGTTTCTCCATTAAATGTGCCCCAGAGCAGCCCCAGGGGCAGGCAGGGCTCGGTGCTGAGCACAGCAGCGTTCCAGCAGCCTCTGTGCTTACTGAGGGATGCACAGCTCCCTCAGTGCTCCCTGCCCCTGCTTGTGCACAGATTCCTCCTCAGCACCATTCCCAAACCCTGCATTTCACTGCCCAGGAGCTGCAGCTGAACCCCAGCTCCATGGCCTGGACACCCCAAAACACTGACCAGGGCTCTCCAGGGCTTCTCTGGGCCACGTCCTCTGTCAGAGTTCCTGGAAGAGTAAAAGGCTTTCAGTGTGAAAACATAAATATTCCCTGATTCATCAGAATAAACAAAGAATATTAACTCTCTTAATAAAAAAAAAAAAAAAAAAAAACAACTTCAAAGCAATCAGGAGAGGCAAAGGAGTGTTGAAAAAGGCTTCTGAACTGTCTCATGGTGTTTTAACCCTCTTTGTGAGTCGCAGTGGGCTCTGACACCTCCCTCACTCCCCTGCTGCACCCTGGGGACCCTCTCTGGTGGGAGCAGCTCAGGGGCTCCCCTGGGAAGGACATCCCCACCCCGTGTCCCTGCAGAGCTGCAGCAGAGCTCCAAGGCTGACCCCAGGGCCACCAGGATTAATCAAGATTAATGGCCCTGGTCACTAGGAGAGCACAACACAGCTCACCCTTTTCCTGACCCGTTGCCAGGCTCCTCTGTGGTAGGTGGGCTCCTACCGGCGCGCAATGTACAGGGAGTACGCACCCTCGCTTGGCTCGAGGGTCAGCCTTATGTCCTGGATCCACAGCTGCCAGGGAGATCCCTGCTCTGCTCCTGACTCTGCTGGATCTGCTCTCTCCCAAGGAATGGCCAAAAGCCTCACTCATACCCAGTCACCTCCCTGGGCAGGAAATGATAAGAGAACATCTCGCTTTCCTGTGATTTGATTTTGCAGCTGGATGTTTATCGTGTAAAACAGGCAAAAAAAATGAGAATATCCCCGGCATTAGGAGGGCTCAGGGAGCTTTGCATTAATGCTGGATGCAGATGATGTGTTAATGTATTTATCTGATCCAGCTCAAGCTCTCCCTAATCCATGAACAGGAGTGTCTGGGGTGGGGATGGAGCCACACACCCACCCTGCTGTGCAAACCTGACTCCATCTCCTCCCCACACTCCTGGTAAGGGCTCACAGCACCAGAGTTGGGGACAAAGCAGTGACCACGAGGAGCTGAGGGCTCCTAAACCAGACTTTTCACCATGGAAAGTCCTCTGGGCTTTGGGTAGGGTCACTTTTAAACACCCTTGAGCTGCAGAATCTCTCTGGCACCTGAGAGCATCCCTGGGTGGGACAAACCCTGCTCCAGAGTTTTCCCCATCTGTAATAAAAACAGTAAACAGGAGAGCTGAATTCTTGGCTTTTCCCCGGACAGGACAAAACCCTTCCCTCCCCACTCCTGTGGGGATCCTGAGCCTCCCTGGCCATTTGCCTTCACCTGTCAAAGCCCTGGATTTTCACGGAACTGCAGCAGCAGGAGCTGCCCTGGCAGTGGGTGTCCCTGGGGATCCTTGGAAGGCACTTGGCAGCCCATTCCTGTAAAATCAATTGCCCCACATTGTGATTGAGAGGTCTGAGACCCTGCTATGGGGAAATGCAGGTCCAGGAGTCACATTCCAGTGTCACAGCTCACCTGGAACCACTTCCCAGGGCAGACACTTCCCAGGTCACTGTGTGACCCCAGCTTCAGGAAGCAGCAACCTCCTGCCCCAGCCTGGGAGCAAATCCCTCCCAGCCCCTCCTGCCACAGCTCTCTGCAGACCATGGTTGGGGGGTGATGGATTATTCCTACAGATTCCTTCCATTTCTGACCCGGGGGGGAAGAGCAGTGTCCGTTTTCCTGGGAAAGGCTCTACATTCAACAGTGGGGCTCCATTAAGGCCATGGGATAGGAGACAATGCTGCTGCAGTAAAAATAATTAGGATGTGCTGGCTTTGTTAATTGAGCCAGATTTCTGTGGCTCTGCTCAGCCATGGCAGTGAGTTTAGCCCCAAAGATGAAATATCTCTGTCTGTGCTCACGAATCAAAGATAGAGAGATTGAGTGAGCAGGTTCTGTGGTGTGTCCTTCACCTGAAATGAGAGTCAAACATTTCTGTGCCGTGTGAGTGAGATAAGCCCTGGGTGAGTAATGCCTCTGCCTCCTCTGTCAGCTCCCAAAGACAAAACACAAACAGAGCCACTGTGCCCCATGTATTTACAGCAATTAGAAAGGGTTGGTGTCATTGGGTTTAGCTTGGGTCCCAAATGGGATTTGCATTCTGGAAATGACACAAATTCCATGGCCTCAGGGAGAAAACGCTGTTGAAAGGTGCAGGCACTAATCCTGGCCTGTCTGCAGACACTGCTGGAAATGAAACCTGCAGTTAATGGCCAGGATGAGTGAAAAAGGGATGCAATCCATGGGAGGGAAAAGTTATCAAACTCCTCAGCCCCACAAGAGCGATTTTGTTGGATGTCACTGGCAGATATTGGGGACCCCACGAGAGCTTCAAGCAGTGCAGTGGGAAATGCAGATAAATGGACAAACAGCCCCAAAGAGTCACCAGGGACTCACAGCAATGGGGGACCCTGCCAAGCATGGACAGCCCCCTGGTTCCTTGAGAGCTTCAGGGCTAAAAACACATGGTTCTCTTCCCAAAGAAAGGCAAAGTCCAAAGTTTCTGCCAGCTGCTTGGTAGGACAGGCATCCTGCTCCAAAAGGAACAGCACAGCACAGCTGTAAATTGTGTTTATTATTTATTATATTTATTACAATTGCCTTACTGTCCTTTTAATCTTTGAAAGGTGTATCTGTACCTGGGCACTTGTTGGATTTCAGCTGTGACCCTCATTTTGTATCAGTTTATTCTGCATCAGTTCAGGAAAACTTCCCCCAAATGCCCTTGATCTATTGTTCTTGATCTATTTAATAAATCCTTTTCAATTCAACTGCTGTAGCAGCAGGGGCCACGCTCCCAAAGGTGCCATCAGAACGCATCTTCCCCCTCAGAGAGCTGCTGCTAGAGGTGAAATCTGTGCTCTGATGGATTTAAACACCGAATAACCGAGAAATGACAGAAAACTCCCAGGTTTGCACAGTTCTGATTGAAATAGAACATCTCCGAACGGAATCCGGGTGTTTGCACAGAGCTGGGTGTGTTCACAGGGCCCTGCTGGGGGGGATGGGCAAGTGCTGCGTGGGGGTGGACACACATGGACACACGGACACAGGGACACAGGGACACATGGACACATGGACAGATGGACACACGGACACATGGACAGATGGACACATGGACACATGGACACACAGACACACAGACAGACACACAGACACATGGACACACAGACAGACATGGACAGACACAGACAGACAGACACATGGGGACATGGACACACAGAGAGACACATGGACACACGGACAGACATGGACAAGACAGACACATGGGGACACGGACACAGATGCTCAGACACATGGATACAGACACACGGACACATTGACACACAGACAGAAACGGACAGACAGACACACGGACACACAGACAGACACACCGACACTCAGACACACCGACACACAGACAGACAGACACACAGACACATGGACACATGGACTGATGGACACACAGACACACGGACACACGGGCAGATACACAGACACACTCACAGACACACAGACCCATGGACACACAGACACACAGACACATGGACACACAGACACACACACAGACACACAGACCCATGGACACACAGACACACAGACCCACAGACAGACACACAGATCCACGGACAGACACACAGACCCATGGACACACAGACACACAGATGCTCAGACACACCCACACATCAGCACACACTGCTGCTCTGCTCACCCACACCCCTCCGGGCACACTCACAGCCCCCCACTCATGGCAGGAGCTGCTCCAGGCCCAGCAATCAGCAGAGAAACCCAAGACAGGCTGCTTAATCACCACCGAGCCTCTCGTGAGCACTCTAAGCAGGCTGGGTTTAATCATATGATTATTCACTGCCTTTTGCACAGAACACCTTTCCTTTTCAGCCAGCAGGCTGGACCTGCCTGGCAATTAGTCTGGGCTGTGTCATCAAAGGATCCGAAGATTCTTGTGACTGTGATGTGGAACAAAGGTTTGGGATAAACAATCTGTGCCTGCTCCTCCCACAGGATCACATCTGCTCCTTGACGAGTGACTTAGAGCAAGGAGAGATGGACTGAGAATGAGACAAATGTCCTCAAAACATGTGCCCCTCATTTTCTGGCTGACCAGCTCTGTGCCCAGGTGTGCAGGAGAGCTGAGTGCTCCCATCTGCACAAGAGATGTGAACACCAAATAAAGAAAAGATTTGGGACACCCTTGTGAGGTGTTAGATCCTCCGTGGCTGTCATACGGAGCTGGGCCAGGGCAGGCTCAGGCTGGATATCAGGGAAAGGTTCTCCAGTCCCCAGAGGGTGCTGGCACTGCCCAGGCTCCCCAGGGAATGGTCCCGGCCCCGAGGCTGCCAGAGCTCCAGGAGCGTTTGGACAGCGCTGCCAGGGATGCACAGGGGGGATTGTTGGGGGGTCTGGACAGGGACAGGGGCTGGATGGGTGATCCTGGGGATCCCTTCCAGCTCAGGATATTCCATTAATCCATTATTTTTACAGAAAAACAAGGGGAGGTTGTGACGTGGGTGACTAGAGAGTGTCCCCATGCCCATGGGACTGTGGCACTAAGTGCTGGCAGAAGATGACAAAACCCTCAGCAGTGTCACACACCCTGCAGGGACAGCGTGAGCAGCAAAGCAGGACCTGAGGCACCCAAAAGAGGTAAAATAATCCTGAGCTGCTTCTAAGCAGCACAAGGACTGAAGCAGGGATGCGTGGGACAGATGGCCTGTGGCTGTGACATTTAGGAGCAGGGAACAGTGCAGGTGAGGGAGCTGGGGTTACTGACACACCAGTCACTACTGGGCTGGCATTTCCCACCTGCTCTTGATGCCTGAAACAAGGCTCACCTGAAACAGAGGCCAGACACAGTCAGGAGAATAAAAGCAGACAAATTTAATCCAGGCCCACAGGTACCTTGAGGGCAGAAAAAGCCTCCTCCTGAGGCTGCACCCAAAATGGACCCCATGGAGTCACGAGATCTTCACCTTTTATAACTCTGTCTTATGAACACATTGGGCCCCAATTCTCCAATGACACCTTCAGGAGATGGTGTCAATCCCCCCAACTTTGCTCCCCCCAATTCTCTGTTGTTTCCATATTTTTGGGCCCTGGGACAGTGAGATGTTCTTGAGTTTGGGGCCCAGAGAGGAATTGTTTTGTCTAAAGATGGGAGAGCAGGAGCTCAGTGCTGGACACTGGAGAATGACAAGAACACAGATACATGAAAATATAGAAGCTGAAAATCCTAAGGCATCACTGTCACTGCTGTAAATCAGTTCAGGAAGTGCTCTCTTCCCAGTGGGGCAGCAGGTGCAGGTGGCAGCCAGCTTTGGGAGTGCCTTGTGCTGTTCCTTTCTGCACTGCAGGGTCTCATGGAAGGACACACAGGGTCAGCTCAAACCCTTCCTAAACCAGAACCGTTCCTGACAGGAGCAGTGACTTGTCTTTCCTCTCGGTATTGTGGCTGCAGCTGCAGCTGAGGCTCTGCTCAGCCTCAGTTTCCAAAGGCAGAGCTCTGCTGATGCCACTGGACATTTGAACAGTTCCTCCTTGCACCACAGCCCACGGGTGGCCTTCAGGAGCTTGTCCTGATGACCTTTCTGATTGTAGAACCCATTTCATAGAACCATAAAATCAGTGGTTGGCAGGGACCTGAAAGCCCATCCAGTGCCACCCCTGCCATGGCAGGGACACCTCCCACTGTCCCAGGCTGCTCCCAGCCCCAATGTCCAGCCTGGCCTTGGACACTGCCAGGGATCCAGGGGCAGCCACAGCTTCTCTAAGCACCCTGAGCCACCCTCCTAGGGAACAATTCCTTCCCAATATCCCATCTAACCCTAGTCTCAGTTTAAAGCCCTTCCCCCTCACAATCAGGCCCTCAGCTGGGATGGCTGAGCTGTCGGGCTCAGCACAGCAATGAGGGTCATGTCCTATTTTTGCAGCTGCCCTAAATATCCCCTGGGCTATTGCTGTGCCACAGGTCCCCTCACCCCATAGGGACATGCCTGTGAAAGGGACAGCCTACATGGGGTCCCCAGGGCACAGCAGAAAAGACCCAAACAATGCAGAGATCCCAGACCAGCTCCACAGTGAAGAGCTGGGGGAATCGGCAGCGAGTCTAAGGGAGCAGCTCACAGCAGCAGCGGAGGGACAGCAGAGTTTGGGGTAAACAAGGGGGCTTTTACAGCTCTGACCCTCCAGATTTGGCCTGCCAGCACCCAGAGCTTGTTCCAAAAAACAGCAAAGATAGACGGGAGATCCCAGTGTGGGGAAGTGACACCAGTGTGAGCAGCCCTGACAGCACCATGGCTGGACAAAATGATTGGCAAAGAAATAACAGGGAAATCAAATCAGCACAGCCACCCCTGTCCTCTGCTCCCCTCGGGAGGTGCCTGGCACTGCCACCTGCTGGGATCTTCCTCGCCCACCCTACTGCACAGTGAGCATTCCTGAGGGAGCCAATCCCCCAACCCTGGTGATCCAGCCACTTCTCCATCCCTCCATCCCTCCCTGACCCATTCCTCCATCCCTCCCTGATCCAGCCACTTCTCCATCCCTCCATCCCTCCTTGATCCATTCCTCCAGCCCTCATCCATCCCTCCATTCCTCCCTGATCACATCCCTCCACTCTCCATCCCCTCTCCATCCCTGTCCATCCCTCCCTGATTGATCCACTTATCCATCCCTCCATCCCTCCCTGATCCATCCACTTATCCATCCCTCCATCCCTCCCTGATCCATCCACTTATCTATCCCTCCATCCCTCCATCCATCCCCCACCCATCCATCCATCCCTATCCATCCCCCTCCACCCATCCATCCTGATCCACCCTCCCTGCATCACCGCTCAGCCATGCAGGGACAGTTAGTGATGGAATGCACAGCCTGGAGCCCCTGAGCAGGTGCAGTTTGTGTTTTCAGCACAGCACGAGCCCCTCACGGCCCTGGGCCGGGGTTGCTCCCCCAGCAGAACCCCCCTGCTGCATTCCTGGACACAGGAATTGCCCGGGAATTGTCCCTTCCAAACCATGTGGGAAGGGTTAGGGCTGAGCTGGAGCCTCTGGACACACCCTCAGGGTTCTCCCATGCTGGAGAAGGAGCTGTGCCCTGCCCAGACCCCCGCTCCAGCCAGTCCTGACTGGGAGCTGCTCAGCCAAAGGTCCGTGTTCCACAGGGTGTGCTGCCAGGAGAGCTCTGCTGGCGTTTGGCTGAAAGGCTTGGGCACAACCACCCTTGGGAGTGCACAGAGTAGGGCAGCACCCTCCAGGAGCAGTGGGAGCTGTCCCTGATGAGAGCCCAGGCCAGCACAGGTGGCTGGAGAGCCAGGGAGTGTGTGGAAGATGGTGGAACACAGAGCAGCTCGCAGAGCTGTGTGACCCGCTCTGCTCACAGAGCTTTACCCCGTGCCGGGGGCTGCCATGGCTCTGCTGTCACTGCCACCGCGGACAGGGGACCTGCCGTGTGCCCTTCTCAGTGCGCTCAGAGCTGTGCCAGGATGTCATCCTGCAGGAGCAGAGCACATTTCCAAACACAGAATTGCAGAAGAAAGCTGGAAAAGGTGAGTTTGGGTCAGAGAGCAAGGAATGAAAAAAAAGGACTTTTATGAGCTCTCCAGACCTTGGGCAGGGACAGGATTGTTAAAGGCTGGGCTGGGCCTCCAGGTCTGTGAGTGGGTGAAAGGTGCAGGTGCTGAGCTGAAAACCCTCTCTGTCCCCAGGAGCAGCATTCACCTTCCCAAAACAGCATTCCCTTCCTAGCCAAGGAAATCCTGCCTGGAAGGACAAGTTCATCCATGGCAATCCTCCTCCCATGTGTCCACAGCACAAGGACTGTGAGTGTGTCTGAGAGCAGAGGACCAGGCAGGATCCCAGAGCCTGTGAGCCCTTGGTGGTGTCAGTGAAAAGGCTGCTGCCTTTTTTAGGATACCCCACTCCGCCCCTACCAAGCCTGATCTCAGTTAAAGTGATTTCCCCTCTTCACCAGGATGCTGGGAAAGGGTCTGTGTGACCCCTGAGCACTGGGTCCTGTGTCTGCTCTCCCTGGCAGCCACTGCAGAGATCCCCGGGAATTCGGGACTCTGTTAACGATCCCGAATCGTTAACTCTGTCCATTGATCCAGAATCAATAGGACACCCATCGCTGCCGGGGCAGAGCCATTAGCTCACAGCAGAGCTGGGCTGGGGCACTCTCCCCAGCACACCCCAGGGCACACGCAGGGAAATTGTCTGTGCCTGTGGCTGCTCTGAACATTCCAAACCCAAAATAGGATCTCACAGGAAAGGGGAATGCAGCTCGCTGTGCCCTGGCATGGGCAACCCGCAGCTCTGTGCCCTTCTGCCTCAGCTCTTCCCCTTGGGGCTGCCCTGAACAGCCAAAATCCCAGCTCAGAGCTGGCCAGGAGATCAATTCATTTCCTGAATTGTTGAATTATTATAACCACGTTATTGTCAGACCTGGTGTCCTACAGATAGCCCCTGCTCAGGAAAGCCTGAAGCACCCCTGACACCCCACAGCTCTGCCTTGAAAGGGTCACTGAAATCCTCTGCAGGTCCCTGAGCCCACCAAGGTGCAACTGCTCCAGGGTGCAATCAGGGGCCGTTTCAGTCCCTGGTGAAACAGGGGCAGGTGGGGAGGGCTCCTCCAGCCGTGGTTCTGGGGGCTTTAATCAGGCAGAATGTTTTGTGACAGGCTCTGGGATTCAGAGCAAAGCTTCACCGATGGGCAGCTCTGCACCTGGCCTGGAATGTAAGGAGTCCCCCAGCAGCTCCTGCAGGGCTCACCCTGGGAGCTGCAAACCACCTATGGACAGCACCAGGCCCTGGGGAGGCTCTGGCAAAGCCCAGAACTGCAGAAAGGAGTTTGTGAAATCTTTCTAAAAGGACACTGAAGTCAGCATTGCTTCTGGACTAACTGTGAGAGGGAAACCTCCAGGGAACATCAGCAGGATCAGGGCTCTTCCCTGACCCAACCTTTGCAGGTCCAGCAACACAGAACAGCTCTTGGATGGCTGGGATGGTGAGGAGACATGGGGAAGAGATGGGAAAGAGGGAGCTCAGAATACGAGGGACCATAAAGCCCATCTCATCCCACCCCTGCCATGGCAAGGACACCTCCCACTGTCCCAGGCTGCTCCAAGCCCCAATGTCCAGCCTGGCCTTGGCACTGCCAGGGATCCAGGGGCAGCCACAGCTTCTCTGGGCACCCTGTGCCAGGGCCTCCCCCCTCCCAGGAACAATTCCTTCCCAATATCCCATCCTCCTGCCCTCTGGCACTGGGAAGCCATTCCCTGTGTCCTGTCCCTCCATCCCTTGTTCCCAGTCCCTCTCCAGCTCTCCTGGAGCCCCTTTAGGCCCCAAAAGGGCTCTGAGCTCTCCCTGGATCCTCTCCTCTCCAGGTGAGCACCCCCAGCTCTCCCAGCTTGGCTCCAGAGCAGAGGGGCTCCAGCCCTGGAGCAGCTCCATGATCTCCTCTGGGCTCCTCCAGCAGCTCCAGGTCCTTCGTGTGCTGGGACTCTGACCTAGACTGTCACCTTATTTACACTTTGAGGCCAAATCTGGGTTACTTTGAAAGACCCCACACCTACTAGGTCAGGAGGAAGCAGATTTCATCTAAAGATCAACTTGTTTGTTATTTGGTCTTTCAGTTTATATCACACCTTGAACAGGTTAATTGCAGTGTTTGGAAATTCCATGAATACCAGCCTGTCCTTACAAGTCACACAAACACTTTAATTTCCTGGGACCGGTTTGACATTCGATCATGAGATGTTTTCCACCAGAAGTCCATGACATCAGGTGTCCTTTGCTTCTCTACTCTTTCCAAGGGCGTGGAGTGATGGGACAAGGGGGATGGATCACACTGACACAGAGCGGGCTTAGATGGGACATGGGGAAGGAATTGTTCTCTGGGAAGGTGGGGAGGAGCTGGGATGGAATTCCCAGAGAAGCTGTGGCTGCCCCTGGATCCCTGGCAGTGTCCAAGGCCAGGCTGGACATTGGGGCTTGGAGCAGCCTGGGACAGTGGGAGGTGTCCCTGCCATGGCAGGGGTGGCACTGGATGGGCTCTGAGGTCCCTTCCCACCCAGCCCATTCTGGGATTCCAGGATTCCAGATTTCCAGTATTCTGTACTCAGCTCTCCTGTGTCTCTCTGACCATCACTGTCACCATCTCTCACCTTCCTACTGCTCTGTCCCTTGTCCCTTCCGTCTCCTCAGCAGTGGAAACGTGCCCGTGGGTCACCCAGAGCAGGAAATGCTGCCAGGAACAGTGTGGCTCTGGATCCCACTGGGATAACAGGGTGTGATCCCCTCTGGGTGTGGAGGCAGGAGCAGCCTGGCTCAGAGCCCCTTTTGGGAGCACACAGAACAACTGCTCTGGGCAAACTGCTCCTGCCCAGTGTTTCTCAGCTGCCAGGTGCAGCCAGAGGTCCTGGCTGTGCAAATGTGCCCTCTCAACTCCAAGCCAGGCTTTGCACTGCAATTAATTATCTCGTACACAAAATCAATGGCGCCTTTGCTCCACTCCACACAGTGCTGATGGATAAGGAGGCTTTTCCTCTCCTCTGCATTAAATCAACTTTTTCCTGGTGTGTCCCTGGAAGGGACAAATCTGCATGTGCTCCTCCTGGTCATTGCAGAGCCTGGGAAGGATCATGGCTCAGGGCAGATGGTGAGGAACTGTGTTGGAGCTCCCAAAACGACAAGGACTTCAAGCGGCCAAACTGCTCTGTCTGAGGCAATAAATCCATCACAACTTTTTCTCCTGTGGAGCTCAAACACTCCACAGGCCCAGAGAAAGGGGTTTCACATATTGTCTGTCCTATAAAGATGGATGCACTCAATTTCTGTACCCATAAACCTACAGAAAAATGATGTTATATGATGGGTGTGCCACTGCCCCTGTACAGCTCAAGGCCAGGGCTGAGGTTTGTGGATAATCTGGGATTCAGACAGCTCCTTCCATGGGAAGGAGGCTTCAAAGTGTTTTCAAGGAATACACAACTCCATTGACTAATTAATTATTATGCTAATTTAAAGACATTTATTAAATCTCTTAACATTTAAGACAGGTATTAAAAAAATGTAGCCCTGTTTGAGGCCATTTTGTTCTCTTGAATGTGGATCAGAGAAGATCCTCCAGATTTGCCTCTGAGTTCAAACCATACCAAAAGTGGTTCTTTGGCAGCGTTTGCAGTCTCACTCTTCAGGGCTGATGCTGCTGCTCTTGGATTTTGTCCCACCCCAAGGTTTCCTTTGTGTTAGGGTATGATGGTGATGCCTTATCAATCAGGCTGATCTGAAAGAGAGGCCAGACAAACTTAAGAGAATGAGAATACACAACTTTAATCCAGGCCTAACAGGCCCCCTGGTACATTAGGGCAGACAAAATCCTCCTCCTGAGGCTACACCCAAAATGGACACCAAGTCACGAGATCTTCACCTTTTATAAGTTCTGTCTTTTTAACATATGGGCCCTAATTCTCAATTACTTTGGTGATGATGTCAACCACCCAAACTTGCTCCCCCCCCAAACTCACTGTGTTTCCATATTTTGGGGCTCTGAGGCAGTGAGGTGTCCTTGGATTCAGGCTGGAGAGGGATTGTTTTGTCTAAAGATGAAAGAACGGAGTTTTAGTGCTGACTAGGGAAGTACAGAATACAGATGCATGAAATAGAGAAACTAAAAATCCTAATGCATCAATGGTATCACCAGGCTGAAGGTGAGGAGGTTCCGGGGTGCTCAGTGCAGCAAGTTCTGAGCTTCCTGCCCACACTGGTGGCACAGGAGGGGGTTCCAGTCGCTCTGGAATGCTCATGGAGGTGCTGCTGGGCTGTCCCTGGAGCAGGGGGTGCAGAGAGCAGATCCCAGCAGGGAGGATCCAGCAGGACCAGCCACAGGCACCCCCTCCCTGCAGAGCCCGCAGAGCACCAGGACCCCAGAGATTCCCCATCCATGGTCCAGGAGCCCCAGGGCTGGGGCAGCTCTGCAGGTGGGGTCTCACCTGAGCACAGGGGCAGAACCCCCTCCCCTGCTGCCCACACTGGGGGCTCAGCCCATGCTCTGGGGGGTTTCAGGGATGGGGCAGGTCCAATCCT
The DNA here is from genome assembly GCA_009741485.1 of Malurus cyaneus samueli. NCBI lineage: Eukaryota > Metazoa > Chordata > Aves > Passeriformes > Maluridae > Malurus > Malurus cyaneus. Next base: position 13,139,279 of record CM019228.1, on the reverse strand, counting down.
CCTCCTCCAGCACCCAAATCCTCCTCCCAGGGCTGCTCCATCTGCTCCTCCCCCGCCTCACGTCAGGAACAGCAGAAGTGCTCTATTTGATGGAGCTCTCGAAGGAACCCACAGACACTGCCAGGCTGAGATGGCTGATACAGGAAACATCAGCCCCATCCATCAACGAGTGACAAAAGCCACTGCAAACAGGAGAACCTCAGAGCAGCAGCTCCGCCAGATCCATCTGTGACACAGACACAGTTCCGTTATTTCTTTTGGCTGAGGACAATTTTTTTCCCCCTCAGAAAATGGAACTATCAATGTAAACAGTTTGCAAAGCTGTCAAACCACTCCAGTTAAAAGATGAAGTTTACAAAATGCCCCCAAGATCCAAAATTTTGCAGTTTTCCTGTACAGCAGGGTTTGTTTTTTTTCCCCTGGACTCCCATCCTTTTATTTTTAAGTGCTTTGAAAAAAACTGGCTACACAAATACCCTGACATCACACAGATTGAACATTCACTCTCACATGCCAGGGAAATCCTCTGCTCAACCCAAAATTGTGGCTTGATTGGGGTAAGAAAGGCAAAACCTGAGCGGCTTGCCCATCTCAGGGCAGGAATGAACCGTGAGTGGATGCCTGCTCTGGTTTTTGTTGTGATTTTTTGGGCATCAGAGACTCTCAACACAAGGAACTGAAGGTGATGTTAGGTCAGCTGCGGCACTCAATAAACAGGAAAAATAGAAATATCCGTGTTTTTTGCAGAGGAGCCCTGCCAGCCCCCGGGGTGCTGACACTGGCTGGAGCACTGGGGACGGTGTCTGTTAATCTGTAAATGTCTAATGAGCCCTTCCTATCCCCCTGCCAGTCCAGCCATGACGAGGCCACCATCAGGGCTCTCCGGTGCAGTGGCATTTCCAAGCCCAGCCCACGCTCAGCCTGGAGCCTCTTTCCCTCCTCATTTGCCAGAGGCTCTCTTTAGCACTCCAAAATACAACGGAGCAATTCCTGAATTTTATTTCCCAAAATCACAGCATTTTGATCGACTAAGCAGCAATTAGCATCAGAGTTGTTTTTATTTTATACCATGCCAGTAGAAACATTTAAGTCAATATCCATCAGATTTGTGAAAAGTGAGTAAAACCTAGCCATTTCCAAGCATAATTAGACTTGGGAACGGTGTTGCTTTCATCTGTAGGTCAGAACCAATATTAGCAATTTGGCTCCGTGTTTTATTTTCATTTCCAAAAAATTTCCTTTTTAGCAACATCCTCCAGAAAGAACCTCCCAGTGACAGAAGCACAGTCCCAGGAAGTCCAGGACTCGAAGAATTAGAAACAAAACTGATGAAGGCTAACTAAATTTGTATAAAGCTGGATATGGCTTCCATGGGCTTTCCCCAAGGGTCAACATTTCTCACCTGGAGTCCAGCAGTTCATGGAAGCAACTTCAACTTCCACATCACCATCATCATCATCATCATGGAATCAGGAATGGGCTGGGATGGAAAGGACCTCAAAGCCCACCCAGTGCCACCCCTGCCATGTGCAGGGACACCTCCCACTGTCCCAGGCTTCTCCCAGCCCCAATGTCCAGCCTGGTCTTGGACACTGCCAGGGATCCAGGGGCAGCCACAGCTTCTCTGGGCACCCTGTGCCAGGGCCTCCCCACCCTCCCAGGGAACAATTCCTTCCCAATATCCCATCCATCCCTGCCCTCTGGCACTGTATCACATCTGCCCTGGAGCCAGAATTCCCTCTCATCCTCGGGAAGGGGTTGGAGCTGACCCTGGCCAGTGGAGCTGCTGGGCAGTGCGTGGTGAGCAGCTCCTCAGACACAGCTGCAGAGAGCCTGGGCTGGGTCCTGTGCTGACACCACTGCAGAAGCAGCTCCAGAGCTTTGTGGGACACCCCCAGCTCGTGAGAGCCCTGATTTCCAGAGCTTGAAGTCCCCTGGGGGATTCCATCCAAGGCCCTTTAGTGATCACAGGGATTCCTGTTCTTGCCACTGATGCCTTAAGATTTTTAACTTCTGTATTTTTCATGTATCTGTATTCTTGTCATTCTCCAGTGTCCAGCACTGAGCTCCTGCTCTCCCATCTTTAGACAAAACAATTCCTCTCCAGGCCCCAAACTCAAGGACATCTCACTGTCCCAGGGCCCCAAAAAATAGAAACGACAGAGAATTGGGGGGAGCAAACTTGGGGGGATTGGCATCATGTCCTGAAGGTGTCATTGGAGAATTGGGGCCCGATGTGTTCATAAAACAGAACTTATAAAAGGTGAAGATCTCGTGACTCAGGGTCCATTTTGGGTGCAGCCTCAAGAGGAGACTTTGTCTGTCCTCAATGCACCTCTAGACCTTCATTAAATTTGTCTGCTTTTATTCTTTTAACTTTGTCTGGCCTCTGTTTCAGGTGAGCTTGTTTTAGGCATCACCACCAGAGCTCACAGAGCAGGGCTGGGCAAAGGGGTAAAAAAGCACCCCCATGTTGAAGTGCTTTATTCCAGCTCCCATTTTCCTTGACGAGAGTCCTGGCCCTGGTAATTATCAGTTTTGTGCACAGCTCCTGCCCACAGACACCTTCCAATTCACGGGTGAGCAGAGCCCGCTCAGCATCGCTTATGACAAATAAAGATTTTCCATATTTGATAGAGGAAGCTCAGGTCAGGCTCTTGTGCCTGAAACAGGAAAATTCAGCCTGAAACAGGAAAATTCAGCCACCAAGTGCTTCCCTCTGCTTTTCGATGGTGATTTGTCATTTCCCAGTCTGTGCTGCACTGGGTTACACATCAGGATTATTTTGTACATTCCTTATAGGAACAGCTGGGTTTATCTGAACACGTGACCACACACAGTTCAATTACACGACTAAGGACATGTTGCTTGGTCAATTTTTACTCTCCTGGTGCAAAAACAGGCAAAGGATGGGAACAGAAGGCCTGGTTTTGCATGAGCCTCTTTGCTGAGAGAGAAAACACTTTAAATTCCACACCAGTGCTCTGACAAAGCAGAGAGGAGGCACAGGATGGGCAGGATGGGATTGCCAGGGGCAGAGCACATGGGCAGTGGGCTGGGCACACCTGGAGCAGTCCCTGCACAGCCACCCATCCATCTCCCCTAGCAGGGTAACCATGTGAGCCACCGAGCCAAACTGCCAGGGCGAGCCAGCTGCTGCTGCTGATCCCGGCATTGCTGCTGATGGATTGGGGATAAAGCCAGGCCCGGGAACCTCGCTGGTATCCTGCAGGAATGGAGATCATCCCAGATGGTGGGGACGGGCAGATGGAAGCAAAAAATCGGCTGTGAATAATCTGCAAACAAGAGCTACTTGACAGCTGCTGCTCTGAGTCAGGGCACTGACACTGCGTGGCTCCTGCACATGGAGGGGGAAAAGATGCTCTGAGGATGGAGCCCTCTGCTCTGGAGCCAGGCTGGGAGAGCTGGGGGTGCTCACCTGGACAGGAGAAGGATGCAGAGAGAACTCAGAGCCCCTTTTGGGGCCTAAAGGGGCTCCAGGAGAGCTGGAGAGGGACTGGGGACAAGGGATGGAGGGACAGGACACAGGGAATGGCTTCCCAGTGCCAGAGGGCAGGGATGGGTGGGATATTGGGAAGGAATTGTTCCCTGGGAGGGTGGGCAGGCCCTGGCACAGGGTGCCCAGAGAAGCTGTGGCTGCCCTGGATCTGGCAGTGCCAAGGCCAGCCTGGACATTGGGGCTGGGCGGACAGTGGGAGGTGTCCCTGCCCGGGATGGGATGGGATGGGATGGGGGATGGGATGGGATGGATGGGATGGGATTGGATGGATGGGATGGGATGGGATGGGAGATGGGATGGGATGGGATGGGATGGAGGATGGATGGGATGGGATGGGATGGGATGGGATGGGATGGATGGGATGGGCTTTCAGGCCCTCCCAGCCCAAACCATTCCACAAATTATATGGAAAACAAGGGCAAAGCTACCCCAGGGCAGTCCCAGTGTGTGCTGGAGAAGGATTTGCCCAGGGGGAGCTCTGAGCTCTGGGGGTGAAGCCCTGGGGCTGTTCCCACCCAAGGGCTGCTCCCATGGGATGAGCCATGCTGGCATTCGGTCATTTGGAAGGCACAGACAGGAGATGATCTCCGTCGTCTCTGATTTGCTGTGGGCGATAGGCAGAGCCCAGGGAGCCGCTCTCCTGCTGCTCCTCCTTTGGGAGCCCCTGCTCACCCCTGAGGGCTGCCGTGGAGCCAATTAGCTCCTCATTAGCAGCCAGCAGCAGCCAGGGCAGGGGCAGAGCTGCTAAGGGCAGGGGAGGCCACGGGGCTGCTGCCCTGAGCAACCTCTGCCGCAGCAAAGCTCCAACACGGCAGCAGGAAAGGGGTCAGGTGGGGCTGGGGGGAGGAGATACCGGGAACCACAGGGATTCAACCGGGATGCACTGGGATGCACTGGGATGCAGCAGGGATGCAGCAGGGATGCGGGATGCACTGGGATGCAGCAGGGATGCAGCAGGGATGAACTGGGATGCACTGGGATGCACAGGGATGCTGCAGGGATGCAGCAGGGATGACTGGGATGCACTGGATGCACGGGATGCAGGGATGCACGGGATGCACAGGCATGCACTGGGATGCAGCAGGGATGCAGCAGAGATGGACAGGGATGCACTGGGATGCACAGGGCTGCACTGGGAGGACAGGGATGCTGCAGGGATGCAGCAGGGATGCACTGGGATGCACTGGGATGCAGCAGGGATGCCCTGGGATGCACAGGGATGCACAGGCATGCACTGGGATGCAGCAGGGATGCAGCAGAGATGGACAGGGATGCACTGGGATGCACAGGCATGCACTGGATGCAGCAGGGATTGCACTGGGATGCCAGGGATGCACTGGGATGCACAGGGATCACTGGGATGCACTGGGATGCATTGGGATGCACTGGGATGCACTGGGATGCACTGGGATGCACAGGGATGCACTGGGATGCACTGGGATGCATCAGGCATGCACTGGGATGCACTGGGATGCAGCAGGCATGCACTGGGATGCACTGGCATGCACTGGCATGCACTGGCATGCACTGGGATGCACTGGGATGCACTGGGATGCACAGGGATGCACAGGGATTCACTGGGATGCACAGGGATTCACTGGGATGCACTGGGATGCTGGGATGCACTGGGATGCACAGGATGCACTGGGATGCAGAGGATGCACGGGATCACTGGGATGCAGCAGGGATGCATGGGATGCAGCAGGCAGGGATGCACTGGGATGCAGGGATGCACTGGGATCACTGGGAGCACTGGGATGCATGGGATGCACTGGAGCAGCGGGATGCACTGGGATGCACTGGGATGCTGGGATGCACTGGGATGCACTGGGATGCAGCAGGGATGAACTGGGATGCACTGGATGCACTGGATGCACTGGGATGCACTGGGATGCACAGGATGACGGGATGCACAGGGATGCACTGGGATGCACTGGGACACTGGATGCACTGGGAGCTGGGAGCACTGGGATGCAGGGATGCACTGGGATGCACAGGGATGCACTGGGATGCAGGATGCACTGGGATGCACAGGGATGCACTGGGATGCATGGATGACGGGATGCACTGGGATGCATGGGATACTGGATGCACTGGAATGCAGCAGGGATGCACTGGGATGCAGCAGGGATGCACTGGGATGCACAGGGATGCACTGGGATGCACTGGGATGCACAGGGATGCACAGGCATGCACAGGAATGCACAGGGATTCACTGGGATGCACTGGGATGGACAGGGATGCACAGGGATGCACTGGGATGCATTGGGATGCATTGGGATGCACAGGATGTACTGGGATGCAGCAGGGATGAACTGGGATGCACTGGGATGCACAGGGATGCACAGGGATGCACTGGGATCCACAGGGATGCACAGGCATGTACTGGGATGGACAGGGATGCACTGGGATGCACTGGGATGCACTGGGATGCAGCAGGGATGCACTGGGATGCACTGGGATGCACTGGGATGCACTGGGATGCAGCAGGGATGCACTGGGATGCACAGGCATGTACTGGGATGCAGCAGGGATGCACTGGGATGCACTGGGATGCACTGGAATGCAGCAGGGATGCACTGGGATGCACTGGGATGCATTGGGATGCACTGGGATGCAGCAGGGATGAACTGGGATGCACTGGGATGCACTGGGATGCACAGGCATGACTGGGATGCAGCAGGGATGCATTGGGATGCACTGGGATGCAGCAGGGATGACTGGGAGCACTGGATCACTGGGATGGCAGTGGGATGCACTGGCATGCACTGGCATGCACTGGGATGCACTGGGATGCACTGGGATGCAGCAGGGATGCACTGGGATGCAGGTCCCTGCCTCTGCTGTTCCTGCCCTGCTGTGATGGCGCTCACCATGGTTCATTATCCCACACCTCCTGCATGGGAAGCCCCACAAAGAACAGGGGATTTGGAGCCCTGGGGCACCTCTCAGTTTCCGGGTTCTCCAGGACATTTTGCCCATCAGGGATGGCAGCCACAGACCCCTTCGTGCTGGGCCAGGCCCCCCGTGCACCTGGGGATGGTTCACAAATGAGCAGGAAATTCCTTGGAATAAAAGGGATTTAATCCTTGGAATAAAGGTGATTTATTTAATCCCTGGGATAAAGGCCATGCTTGGAGCTTTCTGAACACAGCCTGGGCTCCTCCTTGTGTCCCTTGCCCTTCTTGTCACCCTTCCCATGGCCACAGCAGCTCCACAGCAGCTCAGGAGCCTCCACTGTGCCCCAGAATCCCAGCAGCATCCCAGCCCATGGTGCAGCATGCCCTTCCCAGGGGCACCACAGCCATCCCAGCACCACCTGGGGAAGCCTCACATCCAGAATGTTCCTTCTCCGGCTGCCAGGGAGGAGCAGACCCCAATGGTGCTGCATAAGCGGCTCTTTGTAGGTTAGGAAAAAACCCCAATGCCCTGCCATTTATTCCCAAAGGGAAAAGAAAGGGCTGTGCATTTTTCCACCTGGGAATTCCCTTTTCCGATGGAAACTGCACTCTTTTCGTCTTAAAAGCAAAATCCAGGGACAGAGTATCAGGATTTGTAGTTGAGATACAGAGCTGAAGCACTGCCCAAGAGCCTTTCTGGGGTGCCCTCAGCCCTCCTTCCCTTCTGGGCTGTTTTGGGGACTCACACTGGAGCAGGTTCACATCTCTCAGCCCTCCCAGAGGCCACAGTGACACTGGCTGCCCCTCACGGGGCTCTGCAGAAAAAGTCCAATGGCTCCTGAAACTGCAGATCAGCCAACAAATCTTATCCACGGAGAAAACCCGGGGCCTGGAGAGGTGGATGACAACTCCCATTAGGCACAGCAGCAATCTGTTGTAATAAAAACCCAATTTCCCACTCAGATATTTAAATTTTCCAAGGAAAGTTCTTACACTTTGGTTCCTTACCAGAGTTTGGGATTTTCTGTGGTCCTGTTGTGATTCCTGCACTGGCTCTGCCTGGGCTGTGCAGCCTGTCAATGCAGGGGTGACAAGTGCTGGGTGTCACTGGGGGCCAGCAGAGCCTGGGAGGCTGGCTTTGTGTCCTGGGGCCCTGAGGGCTGCCCCAGGCATGGGCACAGGAGCCCTGTTGGGATCAGTGCCCCAAATACCCATTTTCACATGAACCATCCCCTCTCTGGATGCCATCCAGGAGGGAGACAGGCAAATCACCCCACCAGGATGTCACCCCCTGTGCCAAAGGAACAGCTGCCCACATGAGCCAAGCCTCATGGCAGTGTCCCCATGTTGGCTTGAAAGGCCAGTTTTTAATAATGACACTGACAGAGTTAAGGGGATGAAAAGGGTTTTACCTCAGTATTTGGGATCCCAGGTGCACAACTTGATGGCAGAATGCACACCCGTGTACAGCATGGATACAAGTTTTATAGGTTTCAGGAATTAGCATATCTATCTAGGATTTCCCAATAAGAAACTTAACCAATGCAGTAATGTCCCCCTGTTCTAATGAATCTTCTTCTCAGATGAGGCCAGAGCCCAGTTTACACAAGATGTTCTGGACAGAAGGCTTCACCCAAGGCTGGAGCCTCAGGTTTAAGATAGCACAGGGCACACTGATCCCTTCCTCAGGATGTTTGGTCTCTCTGCCCAGCAGAACTCCTAAACTGAGCTGGAATATCAGGCTACAGGAATTACAAGCATGTGGGCTAAGGGGTACAGGTGCATGCACAGAGAGTACAGAGAGCATAAAACGGAAGAGCAAAAATCATCAGGCATCACCCAGGGCAGGGACAGGTCCAGGGCTGTGTCCCTGCAGGCTCCCCAGCCCAGCAGCTCAGGATGGGGGAACCTGTCCCCCTCAGGTTTTAGGGGTGGTTGCCTCCCCAAAGCTCTGCTCCAGGACAGCCCCAAGTCCCTGGCACTGACACCTCCATGCTACAAACCATCCCAGGTTTTCCTCAGAGGAGGAGGAGCTCCCTGACATCTGTTCCAGGAGCAGTGGGAAGCCAATTATCCTTGAAGGCAAACTGTCCACAGATAATTGGAAATATAGACTTTGAACGGGTGGAGTGTTGTCTAAAGCACAGCTCCTGCTCCGCTGGTGTCACACTGAACCTCAGCAGCCTCCTGTCACATTTAGCAGGTGAATTATCCTGTCACAGCCACACAGGTGCTATGGCTCTGCCCCTAAATGGGATTTGGGTTTGGAGCATCCCTCCTGCATCAGTCATACCGGAGGAATTGCCCTCCCTTCCTGCCCCAGGCTGAACAGCCACGGCCTGGGGCTGCACTTTGGGATGCAGTGGAGCACAGGGGGTCACTCCTGGCTGCACAGCAGGAGAGCCCGAAGGGCAGGGGAAGTTGGAAGATGGGATGGGGGATAGAGGAGAGCAGCCACAGCTCCCTGCCCAGAGTCTGGGTTCTGTCCCTCAGCCCGGCCTGGGGAACTCACAGGGCTCTGTCACCTCTGTCCTGGATGTCTGGAATGCTCCAGGTGTCCAGGGACCCCGAGGGAAGGCAAACAGAGGCTTTGCTGGGTGTTTGTGCAGGGGGGAGCCATTCCTTGGAGAACAGCTGGAATTGGCTCAGGCTGGAGAGCAGGGAAAGGTTCTCCTGTCCCCAGAGGGTGCTGGCACTGCCCAGGCTCCCCAGGGAATGGTCCCGGCCCCGAGGCTGCCAGAGCTCCAGGAGCGTTTGGACAGCGCTGCCAGGGATGCACAGGGGGGATTGTTGGGGGGTCTGGGCAGGGACAGGGGCTGGATCCATGATCCCTGGGGGTCCCTTCCCACTCAGGATATTCCAGGATTCCATGAAATTGTGTCATTCCAGTCACTGAACCATGTACCATGGAGAGTTGGGGATCCAAGTCCTTCCTACAGCACAAAGAAAACTCTGCTCCCCCTCCCTGTCTACACACAGGGACCCCAGCCCAGGCTGACAGGGAGGGCAAGGTTTGGCACCAGCAGCTGCTGCAGATGCAGCTCTGGTTCCTGCAGTGAACAGAACAGGCACAGTTTTCATGATGAGAGTGCACAGAGAGTGCCAAAGCCACCCAGGAAACCTCCCCCTGGTCACTCGATGGCCACTCACCCACAGCGCCAGGGACACTTGAGAAGGAACATTCAGCCATGGGGAAGGTGCTCTTGAGCCCCCAACTGCAGAGCTGTGTCATGCTCTGGAATACTCAGCACAGGAGGGACCTGGAGCTGCTGGAGAGTCCAAGGAGCCACGGAGCTGTTCCAGGGCTGGAGCCCCTCTGCTTGGAGCCAGGCTGGGAGAGCTGGGGTGCTCCTGAGAGGAAAGGATCCAGGGAGAGCTCAGAGCCCTTTTGGGCCTAAAGGGGCTCCAGGAGAGCTGGAGAGGGACTGGGGACAAGGGATGGAGGACAGGACACAGGGAATGGCTTCCCAGTGCCAGAGGGCAGGGATGGATGGGATATTGGGAGGAATTTTCCCTGGGGTGGGAGGCCCTGGCACAGGTGCCAGAGAAGCTGTGGCTGCCCCTGGATCCTGGCAGTGTCCAAGGCCAGGCTGGACATGGGCTGGGAGCAGCCTGGGACAGTGGAGGTGTCCCTGCCTGCAGGGGTGCACTGGATGGTTTAAGGTCCTTTCCCACCTCAACCATTCCACGATTCCATGAAAACCTGTTTTTCTGGGTACAATGTCCTGTGACAGATGTACGTGTCTGACACAGACACTGTGTCTCTGTCCAAATCCCGCAGGTCTCCCCAGCTCAGCACTGACGTTGTTCAGTTTTATCCAACTGAAAAACCTCTACAAAAATACCAAAGTCGTAACTTCACCATCTCCAGCAACAATGGAAGCACGGTGCTGCTGCAGGGCAATCCCTGGTACAAACCATCCACAGGGAAGCCCCAGGTCAGTGGGACATCCTGCAGGGACACCTGGGCGTTTCCATTACCCTCAAATACTCTCAGCCTTTGGGTGCCTTGCTCCAATCAGGTGATCAGTTCCTATTTTAAAAAAATAAAATTATTATTTTCCAAGGCATAGCTTTACATCCCAGGTCCTTCCTGGAGGAAATCGGGAGGGAGGGGCAGACTCTCCAGGTGGAGCTGCGAGCTCAGTGTTCGTCCCCCGGGGTGGGAGGGAAGGGCTGCCCCGAGGTCACGGACCCGACAGCCGCAGCTCTGCCGCTCCCCGGCAGCGCAGGGCGTTTGTGTTGGTAATTAATGCCGCGGCTGCGGCAAGATAAATGCTCCGGCTCCATTTGGAACAGGAGTAAATTTTTTAATAAGGCCCAATTAGTGGCAGTTCCCAAGGGCAGCGGCTCTGCCCCTCCCCAGCAGCCCCCCGAGGAGGAGGAGGAGGATGAAGGAGCCTTGCTGAGCCCTTGATGGAGAGCCCAGAGCGCAGGGTGGGTGGTACCCGGCTCTGCAGCACCCTGGGGACGGGCAGGTGTCCCCTGGCGGGTCACATGTCCCCATGGGCAGCTGTGACACTCAGCCATGTCCCCCCGTGTCCTGTCTGCCCAGGCTGCCCCGTGCCAGCACCCCAAGAAAAGCCCCAAAGCCGTGGATTTCCAGCACCACAGACAACCCCAGCAGGCACAAACCCCCTCCGGGAGCTGCAGAGAGCCGGGCACAGCTGCACTGACACCGGGGTGCCAAATCCCGCGCTCGGGGAGGGAGGGACGGTCATTTCCTGGGGACAAAGCCATATTTCAAGTCAGCGGCTGGGCCAACGCCCAAGAGGAGAGAAGGACAATGGGGACATCAGCTCCACTTCCAAGGGGCCACCTCAGAGAGGCACAAGGAGGAAAAGCTTTCCCACAGCATTTGCAATGCTCTGCTCGTGCTGGGGAGGCTGCTTTGGCACGGGCAGTGACGCTGCAGATCCAGTGACTGCCCCAACCTGTGCTCCCTTGGCCATGTCACCGCTCAGGGCCTGGCACGGGGCTCTGTCCCCAGCACGGGGATCCAGGGCAGTGTCCCTGAGCCAGGCCAGTGCCAGCTGTGCCCGAGGAGGGGCACAGAGCAGCCCCTCGCCAGCAGTCACTTTGGAACCTTTAACAGAGACCCAAAGGCTGCCCTGATTAATGCAGCTGAGCCTCACAGAGCCACCAGACAGGAGGGGACATCAGGGATGCTCACTCCATCTCCAGAGCCAAACCCTGTGTCACACCAGGCTGCTCAGGTCTTTGTCCAGCTGGGGCTTCAAAGCCTCCAAAGAGGAGATCCCATGATCTGCTTGGGGCTCCATTCCAAACATTTCACTTTCTTTATGTGTATTTTTTTTTTTATATCCCACAAAAGCCTCCCTTTTTCAGACTTTGACCACAATCCCATATTTATTCCCACCATATTTCTCAGTAAGGTCCTGTTTCCATCTTCTCAAAACCTCCTTATAGGTGCTGGCAGGTTGGTATTCAGGTTCACCTTTCACTCCCCCAGGCTGAATAAGCAATTTCCTTCTGGCTCTTCTGGATTCTCACACAAGCCCCAGCCCCATCACCAACATTCTTCTTGTCCTGAAGACATCCCTCACCTGAATCCTGTTTTCTCCCAGGAACCTCCAGGGACTGGATTTCCCATGAGATCCCTGTCTCAGCCCTCCTACACTACTGCAGTTGTTCTCTCTGAGCCTTTTCTCTAAGCCCAAACGTCTGGGAGATGTCAGTGGAGAAGACAAAAAGAGACAGGGGGTGCCTCCACTGCCTCTGTCCCTACTGAACCACCCCCTTCCCCCAAACCCAGTCACTGATTCTGATTTTTTATCACTGATTTTTGCTGTGTCACGCTGGTGGAAGCTCTTCTTACTGCCCTTGGCAGTGCCTTGCAGTGGGCTCTGCCCTTCCCCATCTCCCCTGTCAGTGCAGGTGCCACTCACTCCACATCCCTGTCCCCTGGCTTCCCTTCAGTGCTGGAGTTCCCAGCTCAGACAGTCCTCTCTCACCCTTGGCAGTGCCTCATTCGTGCCTTTGGCTGCCCAAACCCCTCCTCAAGGGCAGCTGATCAGCTTCTCTGTGGCCAGTCCTCGTCCATCCACGTCCTGCTGGCTCTTGGCAAGCCCTGCTCAGCACCAGCACCTGCTGCAGGCTCAGGGAAACTTTGCAAGATGTGCTCTTATCAAACAACAACAAAAAGTAACCAACTTATGGCCTTTATTCCACGAGATTAGAAGCTGTCAATCCCAGGGGGGTTCTGTTCCCTCCAATGCCCCCAACATCCTCAGACAGCCTGGAACCTTGGACATCTCTGCAGCCCGTGCCATTGTGCCTGCCCCGCTGTCAAAATGCCACCAGCCTCGGGGAAATGAGCCCAGCTGGCACTGCAGGTCCCCCCACACCCTGTCCCCCTGCCAGCAGAGCCATCCCCTGGCAGTGCCCTGAGCCCCCTGCACCCACAGCCCCCTCCTGCAGTGCCCTCCCCGGGCAGGGAGCGGGGCCTGTTGTTTTAGGGAGCAGCTTCCAACAGTTTTGGCTTTCAAACAAGCCCTTTTCACCCTTTTTGGCATTTTCCAGCCCTGCCTCCCAGCCCAGCCCTGCCACCAGTCTCAGCACTCATGGGGCTCTGTAGGTGCAGGAGGGAGCTCCTGTCCCACAGGATTCCATCTGCTGGGGAGGAGCTGGGCTGTCCCAGCCCAGGAGGATCCCTGGAGCAGCAAACAGGAGCCCAGAGGAAGTGAGAGCACCAGCAGCAGCTGCTCCCTCCCCAATGCTCATTCCCTGTTCCTCCCAGCAGCCCCAGAACATGTCGTGTCTCTGTGACACAACAAAAGCACGGTCTGGGTTTGCAGAGCATATTTGGGTAAGCTGGACAGCTCTGCCAGGAGCCAGACTCAGCCACAGACACAGCTCCCTGCTGGGAAACTGAGGCACAGCTGCTCTGGGAACAGCTCACCTGAGCACTGTATGTCCAGAGAACAGCTTACCCCAAACACAGCTCACCCCAGGCACTGCATCTCCAGCTGCAAGGATTTGGGGTCATGGAGGAGATGAGGAGAAACCCCCTCCCCTAAAGAGGAGAATGGGAAAATTCCCCCTGGCAGCTGCAGGGGGCCGGCTGAACCAGATATCTGGGGTCATTAAAGAAACATTTTCCCAACACAGAGCTGAGAAAAGCCTTGAGCATCACTCAGGTGCCCACTGTGGTGTCAGGTGACTTTAATTCGCTTTCTCTCTGGTTGAGCAGCTCAGCCCCAAGCCCTAAAACAGCTTTTTCTGCTTCTGTGCCTCATCCCAGCTGATCCTGACTGAGGCAGGGTGATCTGAGTGATCAGAGGGCACAACAAAGTCCTGACTCCTGAGTTTGGCTCCCAAACTGAGCAGCTTAAGCTCAGCTCTGCACAATCTGCTCTGGAGTTTCCAAACTGGAGTCTGTCCTTGCCAGCTTGAACCCCTTCCAAGGCATTTGGAGGATACAAATCAATTCTTAATACTTTTTTTTTTATAATACGGGAACTGTTCATATTATAACAACAGAAATTATTTTTCATCCTCCTGTGGACCTTTGGAGGCTCTTTCCCACTTGCAAAGTCTTCGCCATTTTCCAAGACAGAGTTTATCTACAGAATGGAAACTTTCCTCAGTAGTTTTAATTTAAAACTTCATAATTATTTGAAGAGCCTTTTGGTTTGGGTTATTTTTCATAAAATGATGAAAACAATCTCCTTTCCTCTCACCCTACTAATCAGAAACTGTAAATAAGTGATCTTTAACAGCAATATAATTTCTTCCCCTGCAGAACAAGGCTGATTAATGCCACTCTATGGGGGATTGGAATCATGTGAGATGTCCCATTATTAAGGTAATTTCAGCCAAAGTGGTGACAAACACAGGCATTGAGATTCCTGTCAAGGGATGGGGATGTTTTTTTGGATTTCATTGACGTGGAGCCATGACCAGACCTAAATCGTGATGGCATCACCCGGGCATTTGGGCCCAGGGAGGGAGGAGGGGAAGAGCAGAGAGGAAAACAGAGGTGAGGATGCTGCCTTACAGCCGGTTTTAATTGTGACACAGACAGGGTTAAGGGGATAAAAAGGGTTCTACCTCAGTATTTGGGATCCCAGGTGCACAACTTGATGGAAAATGCACCCCCATGTATAGCACGGATACAAGTTTTATAGGTTTCAGGAATTAGCATATCGATCTAGGATTTCCCAATAAGAAACTTAACAAATGCAGTAATGTCCCCCTTTTCTAATGAATCCCCCCCGGATGAGGCCAGAGCCCAGTTTACACAGGATGTTCCAGAGAGAAAGCTTCACCCAAGGCTGGAGCTCGGGTTTAAGATAGCACAGGGCACACTGAGCCCTTCCTCAGGATGTTTGGTCTCTGCCCAGCAGAACTCCTAAACTGAGCTGGAATATCAGGCTACAGGAATTACAGGCATGTGGGCTAAGGGTACAGGGATACATAAAGGGTACAGAAATGTCTAAAAGGGTCTATAAAATATATAAAAGGGTATATAAAAAGGAAAGGCAAAAATCATCGGGCATCAAGGACACTCAGCAAGTCCAGATCAGCTGTAGAAAACTGATCTCACTTCCCATTTTGGTGCCTGAACCTAAGGGGTCCAGGCTGGGAGGGAGTGTTGCTCCTGCACAAACCCCACAGACTCAGGAGCATTCAGACAGCACTGCCAGGGATTGTGGGGTTGTTGGGGGGTCTGGGCACAGCCAGGAGCTGGATCCATGATCCTGGTGGGACCCTTCCAGGACACTCTGTTTCCCCCAGAACACAGCAGAGTTCCAGTGGTCTCCTTTACCTTCAGTGAACTTTATTTCAAGCCAGTTGGGGGCCTGCAAAGCACAGAGGAAGGAGTGAGTGTCCAGCTCCCCACAGCCTCCAGCAGAGCCTCTGCAGCTTTAGTGGATGCCCTAAAGCAGGACAGAGCCCCCAACACCACTCACAGCCCAGGAATTAATTGCTGGGCTGCTGGCTGTCTGTATGTTGTTATAGGGATGTTTTACACTGGAAGCTCCCCGAAGGCCTCTATAAGTATTCTGCTCATAAATACAATTATAGCAGAGCTCTTGCTAGAAACAGCCATCTATTATGGGATATTGCAGTCTCATCACCATACCAAAGTCACTGCAAAATCCAATAGATCAAAAGCAAAGAGTTATCACCTGAGCACTCACCCTGGTGGGAAGTTCAGCACCGGAATACTGACGATGCCGGCATTTCCTCCAGGCTTCCCTACAGGATTGTGCAGTGGAGTTGCCTTTTCTGGGCCTCTCTGAGCACTTTGTTTCTCCTTCCCTAAGTGGATGTGCCCTCCTCAGGAGAAAAATGGCCTCCTGGAGGATTAGTGATGAGGTGGAACTCTCACTGCTCATGAACATTGGCAAGGAGAGGCACAGCTCAGGTCTTGGGGAGGCTTCAGCCCCTCTGGAGGCTTCCTCGATACCCCAAAGGGTAAAATAGACTGACCCTATATTAACAGAGTCCTCCTCAGTGCTGCTCAATGGGGACTTGCCTCCTAACCCTCTGCTAACTAGCAATCCCACGCTGATCAGTTCTCATCATCCTAAAGTTCCCAGAGAGATTTTTTTCCCAGCTGTGAAAAGCTCTGCCTCAAAATCAGGAGTGTGTGAGAGGGCCAAACCCGGCAGTGAAGAGCCTGAGTCTGTCTCGCTGCTCAGGGCTGATGGAGAGGTGCTGTAAATGTGAGGCTCCTCCAGAAGCACTGGCAGTGCAAAGAGCAGGAGTGGCCACCCTGGCAGGGGCTGAGGAGGGGCAGATCACACGAAATTTAATCCTCCTTTCTGACAGGGGTGGACCAAACACCTGGGCAGGAGCAGATGTGGGTGAGCTTGGTGAGCATTCCAGGAGCCCTCCTCCAGAGAGAATGGGACTGGCCCAGAGCAGGGACAGGGGTAACCCAGGGTGCCACATGGTCCAGCGAGGATGGGGACATCAGAAACACACACCAGCAAGGGACTGGTCATGAGCAGGACCCTGGCACTGCCCTGGTCTGTCCCGGCCTCTTGGCATGGCCAGAAAGGACACGAGGGGCTGGCTCAGCATCACCACTGTGATACAGCATGAGAGGGACCCCAGGTGACAGCTTGTCTGGGCAGGGTGGGGGGCAGCAGAGGCCATGCAGCGCCCCACTGCCATCCTCTGCCACCCTTTCCCTACAGCTGTGACTGTCTGATCCACACATATGTGCTAGGAGAGAGCGGAAACAGCAAGTTAAAAGCACGGGCTGATTTGTGTACAGAAACTCTCTCAACATACGCGGTTATGAAATGCAGTGACAGGCTTGAGAACATGCAGTGAAGAAAAAAAATCCTTTTAACAGCAGAGGTGAATTCCCGAGAGCCCGCACGTGGCAGCGAATGAGAGCATCCACAAGACCATCTGTGTGTTAGGGGCATCAACCGGTGGGCCGCGCAGTGCCAGCAACCAGCCCGCTGGCATATGGGACAGGAACCCTCACAAGCACAGAGCTCAGCGTGACAGCAGGCATTGGTAGCTGGAAAGGGCTTGGTTAACAGGGGATGAGGCTTTTTCTGGGAGGAACAGTGTCTATGGAAGCTGTAATCTTCTGACAGAGAGGAGAAAACAGAGTGCCCATTGTTTCTTAACAACAGGGTGAGACAAGACAGGACAATAGAAATTCAGAGACAAACATAAACATCAAAAAGAGATTGGTTGGAGGCGATCAAAAAAAAAGCCTCAGAGTGCACCCTGCCCATGGCAGGACACCCACTGTCGCAGCTGCTCCCAGCGCCAATGTCCAGCCTGGCCTGGACAAACTGCCAGGGACCAGGGCTGCTGAACTGGGCTGAACTTGGGACTTGTGACTCCACACAATGGCCCAGCTGCAAGGTGAACAGAGCTGTCCAAAGCTGGGGCTGCAGGGGCCTCCATCGCCCAGCTGCTGCTGGTGATGCGCGGAGCCAGCCCCCAGGTGCTAGAGGGCAAAAACCCCACCTGGGCTACAAACTGCCCTCCCGCAGCGCAAGGGAGAAAGTGAGACGTTAGCATTCACCTGGCCCAGGCAGATAATCTTCTTATAGGATTCAGCGTTCACTGCTCGCCACCTCCGATGAGCGTGCCTGGGGTGTTCACATCTTGATCTCAAGGCTGAGATGAGGCTTTCAGTCTGTGGGGCCACAATTGATTCATGCCACACGACCCTATTAAGAAGAGCATGCGTACTTCTTAGGGGTATAGAGACTGCTGACTGCCACACCAATCCCAGTCTCCAGGTACTGTGACCCACATACCCATCCCCGCATGAGCCAGCTCTGGGTGAGGTACTGGAGTGTTCCCCACCTGAACCCAAGTGAATATTCACACAGATGTTGTTTTGCGGGAATTTGTCCCTTATCATACAATGGATATCATCTGCAAGCGACTAGAGAAACAAAGAAGCCCACTGGAATATTATCAGAATCTATGATAGGTGACATTTATAGAACCATTCCTCTGATAGTTTTTTTTCTCGCTCCTCCTCTCCTCTTTCCTTTCTCTCCTCTACGCCTACAGTTTACTGTCAACCAAAAGAACCTTACAAAATGGACTTTGCAGATTGTCTCGTTTGAACCTTAAACCAGGCAGAGTTATCTCTCCATGATTTATACGATTGGATTTAGACCAAACAACACAGCACTGCCTGGTTAAACCACATGAGCCCGTGGCACTGCGGAGCCTTGTCAGTCCCTGATAGGGTGCCCGAGTGTGTCACTGTGCCTACCAGCGCGCACCGTGCAACCAGCCTGCTGAGGGTGCCCTCAGCCTTTTCCCTGTAGCATTTAATCAGGGTCTGTGGCTACCTTGCAGGAAAGATGCAGAAAGGCTCCAGGCTCGGCCCTTTAGAAGTCCCAGCTCTTTGGTGAGAACGGGTGCTGCTTTGTGATCCATCCCAGGCGAGATTAGCAACAAGCAGCTGACATGTGCCTTGGTTCTCATTGCCACGGCAAAAACCGCACTCCTGCTGCACATCCTCGATTGGGTATCTCGCTTCATCACCTGACTGGGAGCCCAGGCCACAAACCAAGGAGTTGCAGGCTCACAAAACCCCCAAAGGAGGGTGTCACCAGGGCCACAAACCCCCAAAGGGTACATCAGGCATGCTCACACCACTCCAGAGGTGAGCGAACATGACCCAGTGGTCAATAAGCAATCCCAAAGCTAACAGCGGTAGCTGTCCAAACATTGCAAGAGCAGCTGACAAGAGGGGGCTGGTTAAGAGGTGTCCTGTTCGGGGCTCTTTAGCCCAGGAATGTCAACGGACCAGTTCATGACGGGTTTTCACGTGGCACTCAAAGGACACAAGGAAGGGACTCACCCCCAGAAAGGAATTGGGAGGGCGCGTTCTAACAGCAGGCTGAGAGACCAGCCGGGCCTGTGCCATGCCGAGATTCCACCACACATTCCGCCGTTCCCTCAAGGCCTCTGGTGTGCAGACCCCCCGAGATCTTCTTCTTTGCATTGTAGAGGTTCATTATGCAGTAAGCAAAAAGCAAGAATGCCTGTTGGTAGTGTAGATGAAGTGGAGCCCTTAGCCTGGTCTGATAAGTAGGAGAGGAAATTGGAATGTGGCCAAGATGCTACAGCAGCGTGCAGAGTATTTGGTTATGACGTTGCCTGTTTGTTGATCAACTGTGCAGACAGCTCTCAATCTCTCTGCATTTTCCTGTGCCACACAATAATCTTAAAATGTCCTTACAAATCTCTGAAGAAGCAAATCTGCTGCACATGAGACAGTAGCAGGCAATCACAGCTCTAACAGCCCTATCCAAAATTGTAGCAGCTAAATTGGGACTAATGCTCAAGGTTTGGTTTTTTTTTTAAACTAATGGTTTTTGGCTATGGTATTGCTGTATGTGCTTGGGGGAAATTCCTGCTTTCCAGAAGTTGTTTGGTTTGTGTTTAAATTATGGATTCCACAATAGGAAGGATACCTCATTTTTTGCAGGTTAACAAACCATAACAGGACAATTCTTCTCAGCCTGGATGTTTTAATACAGAGATGAAACACAGTGAAAGCCATGGAGAAGTCCTGCAGCGCGATTGCGAAGCAGAGAGAAAATAAAACCCCTGTCTCCCAGGCCGGCGCTTGGCC